>MU559653.1:4015959-4136780 GCA_024362625.1 Silurus asotus | reverse complement strand
CACACACACACGCACACACTGCTACAATAAAGCATTCCTTTTTCTAATTAAACAAAATATATAAGATATATAAGATATATATAAATAAGATGCTCCACACCCCACGACATTAACTTATACTTGTATGTATCTCCTTTATTGTTTATAGTTGTACGCTAAAGATCCTATTAATGTAACTTTATTAATGTGTCTCTTCTATTAAGGCTTAATTGACCTAAAATTATATGTTCTTTACTTTCCTGACAAGGGTGCATTTCATTTGATCAGAATACAACATTGTACTAACATCCATTATACGTTAATTACTGGTCCCAGCATGTTAATGTATACCTGTTCTAATTCTGTATGTCCTTTTAAGGCCTGATGTCTGAATTTATACAAAATGATCTGCTCTTCACTTTCCTAATGAAAGTGCATTTTGTTTTGTGTTTTCATTCTTTTATCAGAACATAATGTTGTAGTAACATTAGTTACACTTTGACTACTGATCTATGTATGTAATGTACCGCTGCCGTTATGCCATCAATCCTCTCATGTTTAGTATCCAAATGACCACAAAATGATCTGTAACTTACTTTTCAAACAATGGTACATTTTATTGGATCAGGACAGTCATCCAAGATCTTCCGGCAAGCTTCACTTCCAACAACAACCACCGCTCTGATCTTCAGGAGAACCTGGAAGAACATCTGACCCCACCCTAACTGGCTCTTCAAAGATTTCCTTTTTGCATCCGGCCTCTTGTGCAACAAGCCAATGCAAGTAACCGGTTCCTTTACCAACGAATTTAGATGCGTATTTTAAGTCTTAGTGAATCTCAAGGTGAATTTAATTTCCTGTGACGATTTCCCAGTTAGGGTGTGTTTAATTTTGAATCTTGAGCATTTCCATTCCTTTTCTTTCACTCTCTTTTTCTTCTTTTTTTCTTTCTCTTCCTACTTTCCTAATTTTAACCTTTCTTTATTTTATTTTTGTTTTCTTCATTTCTTTGTTTGTTCGTGTAGCTAGTTCTTTGTGTGTTTGTCTCATTTATTAAACGCCATATTGTTCACAAGTGATCGTTTCTGGGTACGTTCGTAAATGCAAAGTTCCTGCAATATTCGGTCTGAACTACTTGCTCTTTTAATTTAATTTACGGTATAAAGTAAAGGGGGGTTATGGCTTTCTTGGCCAGGGAGATACCTCTTTTATAGAATTAATATAAATTATACTGTCTGTTTGGTGGCCGAACAGACAAATAAGTGTAATGTTAATTCTATTACCGTCAATTCAACTTAACTTAAATATTTAGGAGTAACTATAACGTGTTATAATTACTTATAAATATTCAATTTTCTTTGCGAGCTAAATTCGCTACAACAGAAAGACTCACAAACAAACAACATTAAAACACACCTACATTAAAGGCCTGGAAAAGCATAAAAAAGGAGTAAACCGTGATCCCTATAGGTTCCAGACTTCAGGCGGTCAATGACTGCAAAGTTTTCTCAAAAAAATATTAAAAATAACCATTCTATTTTCACTATATTCATTCATCCAGTACCATGGCCAAGAAGTGCAAAACACATTAACAAATCCAAAAACAAATTAACAAATCCGAAAACAAATTAACAAATCTGAAAACAAATTAAGAAATCCAAAAACAAAACAAATCCAAAAACAAATTACCAATTTCGAAAACAAATGAACAAATTAGAAAACACTAACAAATCCAAAAACAAAATAACAAATCCAAAAACAAATTAACAAATCCAAAAACAAATTAACAAATCCGAAAAACAAATTAACAAATTAGAAAACACTAACAAATCCAAAACCATAATAACAAATCCGAAAACAAATTA
The DNA here is from genome assembly GCA_024362625.1 of Silurus asotus. Taxonomy (NCBI): domain Eukaryota; kingdom Metazoa; phylum Chordata; class Actinopteri; order Siluriformes; family Siluridae; genus Silurus; species Silurus asotus. The sequence continues at coordinate 4,134,936 of MU559653.1, read as the reverse complement.
ACAAATTCAAAAACAAATTAACAAATTCAAAAACACATTAACAAATCCAAAAAAACACAATGACAAGTCAGACAAACCGGAAAAGGTAGGTATAGTTTGTGAATGGAAACTTACTGATGATTGGACGAGACACCTGTCATTCAAAATATACAGGAAGTACAACTTTTTTCCCCTTTTATTTATTTATTTATTTATTTATGTTTTTATTAAGCAATTAACCATATACAAACAACATGGCAATAACGTACAATTTACATTACAATACACAGAACAGGTGCATGAAAATACAAATATATTCACATACATAAATACAATTTATAATAATCAAATTAAAGTAAAAAAAAAAAAGGATAAAAATAAACAGGGCTATGGTTTATTTTGTAAATCATATTTTTCTATAAATGAGAAAAGATTCATTGCATTTTTCTTTCTAATCACTTTTAGGGCTGTTGTGAAAGAAATAAACTCATTACAAAATGCAAAACAGTATTTCGATTTTGTATATAAAATTTTCCCATCAGAAGTATATTATTAACAAGAAAGTCGTCTCTGTTATTGTTTCTAACAGTTTGGGTTCCTTGGTGGTCTAGTGGTTAGGATTTGGTGCTACCCAGCCATTAGAGTTGCACAAACAGTGCCGGTCCCAAGCCTGGATAAATGGGGAGGGTTGCGTTAGGAAGGGCATCCAGCGTAAAACATGTGCCAAATCGTAATATTGCTTAGATCTTTTTGTCATGATATACTGCAGCATCTGCAACATCACTGCATATGAATTTCCTTCCTCAAGTATCTTTGGATTAATTCCAGTCATTGCTTGCCAATGTTTATTTCTGTTATTTTTTATATTTAAAGGTGCACTAATCCAAATAATATAAAAAAGTTTAAAGTCAACGGACAATTTTACACATGTACAGGAAACAAAGTTATAAGATTTCATACTTCCTGTATATTTTGAATGACAGGTGTCTCGTCCAAAACTTACAGATCATTGGACGAGACACCTGTCACTCACCTGACAGGTGTCTCGTCCAATGATCGGTAAGTTTCCATTCACAAACTACCTACCTTTTCCGGTTTGTCTGAATTGTTGCACAAAACACATTAACAAATCCAAAAAACACGATGACAAGCCAGACAAACAGGAAAAGGTAGGTATAGTTTGCGAATAGAAACTTGCAGATCATTGGACGAGACACCTGTCACTCACCTGTATATTTTGACTGACAGGTGTCTTGTCCAATGATCTGTAAGTTTCCATTCGCAAAAGATACCTACCTTTTCCGGTTTGTCTGGCTTGTCGTTGTGTTTTGTGGATTTGTTAATTTGTTTTTGGATTTGTTATTTTGTTTTTGGATTTGTTAGTGTTTTCTAATTTGTTAATGTGTTTTCGGATTTGTTGATTTGTTTTTCGGATTTGTTAATTTGTTTCGGATTTGTTAATTGGTTTTTGGATTTGTTAATTGGTTTTTGGATTTGTTACTGTGTTTTGCACTACTCGGCCACTGTAGTCCAGTTACAATTGAACCCCTGAAAATAAGGCACAACTTTTTACAATCTCCACAATTAATTAAAACATGATTTTTTTTTTTATTTAAATTCTATTCTGGTGACATACAAAACAAAAATATAAAAATTGAGTCAGTGTCCAAATATACAGTACCAATCAAAAGGGCACATCTTTTCCTTCAGTGTTTTTTATTGATTTATATTTTTTTATACAATTTACATGAACAATTGTCAGCGAACCACCAGCCACACCTCCCTTCTGCATTTAGCACACTCGCACAGCCTAGCCTTCCTACTAATTACCTACACCCGTCTCCAATCTGCACTCCCCTTTAAAAAGCCATACATAATTCAGAGGTGTGTTTCGGGCTATTGTCATTTTGGAAAACAATTTACGGGTCCACTTACAGGGAGTGCAGAATTATTAGGCAAATGAGTATTTTGACCACATCATCCTCGTTATGCATGTTGTCTTACTCCAAGCTGTATAGGCTGGAAAGCCTACTACCAATTAAGCATATTAGGTGATGTGCATCTCTGTAATGAGAAGGGGTGTGGTCTAATGACATCAACACCCTATATCAGGTGTGCATAATTATTAGGCAACTTCCTTTCCTTTGGCAAAATGGGTCAAAAGAAGGACTTGACAGGCTTATTGCAGAGGGATGCAGCAGTCTTAAAATAGCCAAGCTTCTGAAGCGTGATCATCGAACAATCAAGCGTTCCATTCAAAATAGTCAACAGGGTCGCAAGAAGCGTGTGGAAAAACCAAGGCGCAAAATAACTGCCCGTGAACTGAGAAAAGTCAAGCATGCAGCTGCCAAGATGCCACTTGCCACCAGTTTGGCCATATTTCAGAGCTGCAACATCACTGGAGTGCCCAAAAGCACAAGGTGTGCAATACTCAGAGACATGGCCAAGGTAAGAAAGGCAGAAAGTCGACCACCACTGAACAAGACACACAAGCTGAAACGTCAAGACTGGGCCAAGAAATATCTCAAGACTGATTTTTCTAAGGTTTTATGGACTGATAAATGAGAGTGAGTCTTGATGGGCCAGATGGATGGGCCCGTGGCTGGATTGGTAAAGGGCAGAGAGCTCCAGTCCGACCCAGACGCCAGCAAGGTGGAGGTGGAGTACTGGTTTGGGCTGGTATCATCAAAGATGAGCTTGTGGGGCCTTTTTGGGTTGAGGATGGAGTCAAGCTGAACTCCCAGTCCCACTGCCAGTTTCTGGAAGACACCTTCTTTAAGCAGTGGTACAGGAAGAAGTCTGCATCCTTCAAGAAAAACATGATTTTCATGCAGGACAATGCTTCATCACACACGTCCAAGTACTCCAGAGCGTGGCTGGCAAGAAAGGGTATAAAAGAAGAAATTCTAATGATATGGCCTCCTTGTTCACCTGATCTGAACCCCATTGAGAACCTGTGGTCCATCATCAAATGTGCGATTTACAAGGAGGGAAAACAGTACACCTCTCTGAACAGTGTCTGGGAGGCTGTGGTTGCTGCTGCACGCAATGTTGATGGTGAACAGATCAAAACACTGACAGAAACTATGGATGGCAGGCTTTTGAGTGTCCTTGCAAAGAAAGGTGGCTATATTGGTCACTGATTTGTTTTTGTTTGGTTTTTGAATGTCAGAAATGTACATTTGTGAATGTTGAGATGTTATATTGGTTTCACTGGTAAAAATAAATAATTGAAATGGGTATAAATTTGTTTTTTGTTAAGTTGCCTAATAATTATGCACAGTAATAGTCACCTGCACACACAGATATCCCCCTAAAATAGCTAAAACTAAAAACTACTTCCAAGAATATTCAGCTTTGATATTAATGAGTTTTTGTGTTCATTGAGAACATGGTTGTTGTTCAAATTAAATCCTCAAATAAAATTAATCCTCAAAAATACAACTTGCCTAATAATTCTGCACTCCCTGTAGTGCAAACCAGATGGGATTACATTTCACTGCAAATTGATGTGGTAGCAATGCTGGGTAAGTGTCCCCTCATGCTTGACAAATTCACCAACAGTGTCACCAGCAAACACTCCCAGCTCAATCTCACCTACTCTAAGCTTCACATTAGGGAACTGTCCACTCACCCTCTGTATGCCTAACAATGACACAGTGGTTAAAGCCCAACCCTTCTATTTGGATTAATTAAACCCAAAGGAAGTTTTCCACTGGAATGGTTTTCATTCAAAGTCAACTTTGTAGTCACCCTTTTCTATGCACAAAGACAAATGGTGGTCTAAAGCACATTTAAAAGGCAAGAAATGTCATGAATTAACTCTTGAAAAGACACATCTGTGAATTGAAAACCATTCCAGTTGACTCTGTTACTTTGAACAATCTAAAATCTAAAACATATTCTGGGTTGTTTAATGTTTTTTTGTTTATTTCATTATTCCATGCATGTTCTTTCCTAGCTTGTAGGTCTTTAATTTTAATGTAATGTTGAAAGTAAAAATAAATAAATAAATAAATCCAAAAACACTGTAGAAGTTCTGTTTAAAATATTAACAGTTACTATACATGAACCTAACTGTACAACCTATTTTATACTCTCATTATTACATGCTTTGTATTGCATGGGGTATAATCTGTTTTTTTGTTTTGTTTTTTGTTTTGTTTTTTGTTTTTCTTTATGATGCAATTACATATGCATTTTATGCCAGTGACTGCCCACTGACTGTAATTTCCCTCCATTTTACTTTCTGGATATCTTGTTTGTGGTTTTTGTACTTCTTTTATTCTCAGCTGATAGGGCAATGCAGAGAGCCAAACCCACATATAAACACTTCCATAACTCTCCATAACTCTGACCCCAGACGCATGTGAAAAGGCATTCAGATTAATACTGACTACAAACCGGAGATACAGACCAATCAGCAGTGCCTTTCTCTCAGATGAGCTCAACCACTTCTTTGCTCTCTTCAATCAAGGCAAAGGACATTTCATCTCAAATGCTGACTCCTTCTTCTACTATCAACCCACTATCACTCTCCACAACAGATGTCTATCAAGCATTAAGCAACGTGAATACACAAAAGGCAGCTGGTCTGAGCGGCATACCGGGGCATGAGCTGTCAACTATCACAAGTCTTTACTGGCATTGTCTACATGTCACTGGCCTAGGCCATGGCTCCCACATGCCTGGAGACTACAACCATCATTCCAGTGGCTAAGATTTCTGCTGCATTTCTTTCACCTGGTTGCATTCACCTCTATTATTATAAAGTGATTTGAGAAACTGGTTCTAAATCACCTCACATCACCTACCCTGAACTACAACAGTTTGCCTATCGCCTGAACAGTTAGACAGAAGATGCAATTTTCATAGCTCCTTATTCAGCCTTCACCCACCTGGATAGGAATAACACATACATCAGAATGCTGTTTATTGACTTCAATTCTGCATTTAATACCGTTATTCCCACTGTACTGACCACTAAGCTCAGTGATCTAGGTATCTCTACCTCCACACGCAGATGGATTTTGGACTTTGTTTTAGCTTTGTTCTGAGCCCACTACTTTACTCCCTGTTTACCCATGCCTGTGCTTCTCTGTAAACTCTAACATCTTCATCAAGTATGCAGATAACACCACTGTGGTTGCCCAGATCAGCAACAATGATAAACAGGGAAGTGATCCAAAGCCTGGCAGTGTGGTGTGCCACCAGCAATCTGACCCTGAATGCCATGAAGACAAAAGAGCTTATTGTGGACTTCCGGAAATCCAACAGCAGGAGACACTCCCCTTGTCTAAATCAACAGATTTGAGGTAGAGTCGGGTTCCAGCTTTAAGTTCTGTGGATCTGTCCTGGCACTAGCACACTTCAGCTCTGGTTAGGATGGCACAACAACGTCTATACATTTTAAGGAGACTTAATAAATCCATATGTCCCTAGGAATTTAAACAACCTGCACTGCATAAGTGGCCTATTTACAATAAATAACAGTAAGATAAATAGGATATGAGGTCCATATATACAAAAATAAGGGTGACAATTGTACAAAATGTACAGTAGGTAATGTGTGTATGTGTATATATGTACAGTACAGACCGAAAGTTTGGACACACCTTCTCATTCTTTTTTAGTTTTCTTTTTTTTTCATGACTATGAAAATTGTAGATTCACACTGAAGGCATCAAAACTATGAATTAACACGTGGAATTTTATATATGGAATTATATACATAACAAAAAAGTGTGAAACAACTGAAAAATGTTATATTGTAGGTTCTTCAAAGTAGCCACCTTTTGCTTTGATTACTGCTTTGCACACTCTTGGCATTCTCTTGATGAGCTTCGAGAGGTAGTCACCTGAAATGGTCTTCCAACAGTCTTGAAGGAGTTCCCCGAGAGATGCTTGGCACTTGTTGGCCCTTTTGCCTTCACTCTGCGGTCCAGCTCACCCTCAATCTCGATTGGGTTCAGGTCCGGTGACTGTGGAGGCCAGGTCATCTGGCGCAGCACCCAATCACTCTCCGTCTTGGTCAAATAGCCCTTGATGCCTTCAGTGTGACTACAATTTTCATAGTCATGAAAATAAAAAAAAACTTTTTGAATAAAAAGGTGTGTCCAAACTTTTGGTCTGTACTGTATGTATGTATGTATATGTATATATATTATAAATATCAATGGCAATGTCAGTAAACATATACTTAGCCTCCAATCAGTTTTGAAAGGCTCTGTTTTCAGAAACCACTTTTCTCTTTATCAATGTGAGGGGCGAGCTTCACAATAACTTTACAATAGGGTTGTATACATCAACAGAAGCTTGACTTGATAAACGCTGGAATGTTCCCAGGTAGCCTAGCATTCGGCAAGGCAGCTAAAGAGCTGCATTATGGGATCTGTAATTTGTGTGTTATCAGCGCTTCATATCGCCGGGCCATTAATAACAATAATAATAGATCTATATAAAATCATCTTGCGGGCCGGATATAATTGTACATCAGGCCAGATGTGGCCCCCGGGCCTTGAGTTTGACACATATGCCGTAGAGCATTTTTGATCCAACCAAACAATAGTGTTGTAATTTATATAGTTACTCTTTTGTTTACGTCACAGTACTTCAGTTCGTTGTTTGTATATATTTTGGAATAACTTTCTTATAAAAAGCACCATGTTGGTGGTAAAAAAAAATTTTGCTGGTAGAATTTAGTGTTACAAAACAAATGAGACCCCCTCCATTAACAACAAAAAAAAGAAAACAGTAAAAGAGGGGTAATCTCGGGATTGAGCCTACACACTATAAACAGGTGCCTTGACATTTTGTTATGCACTACCTATAATTTTCATCCCTTTATTTCCAGTCAGTAGCATTATGTAAAACCAAATGATTGATGGAAAATTTAACAATGAGTGCAGGATTCTATTACTAACACTGATATGGGAGGATTTTATTCCCCATGTGGGTGAACTTCTAGTTTTATTACTCTTTAGAAACTTAAATTCAATTAATTTTCATTTGTGTAGCGCTTTTTCCAATAAACATTGTCTCAAAGCAGCTTTACACAGGTAATGTGGTGATAGAAAAATTAATGAGATGTTCTTTATAAGTGTAAGTTTGTCCCTGATGAGCAAGCCGGTTTCGACATTTACAGTTGTGGCTATCTATATTGATGTCTAGTCATTCCAATCCCAACAATACACACACGCACACACACACACACACACACACACACACACACACACACACACACACACACACTTTTCAAGCATTTCTCTTATAAAAGCAAATGGGCAATAACGTGTAAAATCATATAGAACTGTAAAGAGATAAATATTGCAACCTGCAGATGTAAAATAGGCTCTTAGTGGTCAAAAAGAAGAGCATGTGCACAGTGACACACCCGAAAGTTAATATAGCTCTCGATTCTGCACAAACAGCTGTTTATAGCTCGGGCTAACTGGACTTTGTTTACAAAAAAACTAAGAAAAAAATTTACAGTCAAAAAAGTTGTTTTGGTGATCTGCATGGGGATGGAAAATCTGAGCCTATTTTACATCTGTATGTTGCAATATGTCTTTTTTTTTTCAGTTCTATATGATTGTAAACGTTTTATTGCAAATTTGTTTTTATAAGAGAAATGCTTTGAGAGAGAGAGAGAGAGAGAGAGAGGGTGTGTGTGTGTGTGTGTGTGTGTGTGTGTGTATTGTTGTGACTGGAATGACCAGACATAAATATGAATTGCCATGACTGTAAAACAATATCTTGTCTGGCTACCTGGCCATCAATATGACATTTCTAGTCAATATTAATAGCCAAACATGTATAACAATTGCCTTTAATGGTCAGTCATTAATTTATATGGACACCTGAGTTTAGTAGGTGGCTCAAACAGAAACCAAAAGCTGTGGTAAAGGCTAATAGGTTCAATTACTTATAGCACTACATAGAGCACTGAAACTTAGTGGTTAAGACTGAGAATAAAATTTTTGTTTGAGTTTGGAGCAAAACATGTACCACAACAAGGTTGGACAATTAATAAACAAATATCTTTAAAAGTTCAGTTCCAATTAAAGTTTTATTTCAGGCATAATACAAAATACATACAAGGTTAAACAGAGGAGAAATCTTTTGATTTTGAGTTTCAACCTATAAATACTTCAGTTTTGCTGTTTTATTGTAATTGCATCAATAATGTTATGAGGTAAAAAATGTTTTATTATAGACATTTTAATATAGAAAAATGACATGCCAGGAGCTGTCCCAAATTACTTAAATTATGTGTCTAGTGTATGACATTTAGACAACTTCATTGTCATTGATCACATAATTAAAGGAGTAATTACTAAGTACATTAAGTGTCCAAAAGTCTGTGTTTTAAGTACACTCCTTCTTGTTGGAATTTTTAAGTGTGACAAAATACACTGCTCGTCAAAAAAAAAAAGTTACTATCTGGATTTAACTAAGCAAATAACCAATAGTTTTATTGGTTAATTACGTGTACCGTCTGAGTATTTGAAGTACACTCCTTTTTGTTGGAATTTTTAAATGTGAACAAAATATACTGCTCATAAAAAAAAAAAAGGTACTACCTGGATTTAACTAAGCAAATAGGTTAGAGCCTCAATTGGATAATTACTGCATGGATGATAGTTTCAGCTTGCAAAAATTTATTTAACCCAACTGATGCAGTGAGTAGCTTCTCTTTTCTTACACAACCATGCCGGAAGATACATCCTGTGGTTTCAGAAGGGTCAAATTATATGCATGCATCAAGCAAAGAAAACATTTTAAGGAGATTTGCTGAAACTACTAAAATTGGGTTAAGAATTTTCCAACGCATTAGTTAAAAAATAGAAGGATAGTAGGGAACCATCATCTTTGAGAAAGAAATGTGGTCGGAAAAAAATTTTGAATGATCGTGATCAGTGATCACAAACGTTTGGTGAAATCAAATCGTAATAAAACATTTGAACTCATGGCCATGTTTAATAGTGGAAGTAAAAGAATTTACACACACATGCAAAGGGATCTCAAGGGAACTCAAGGAATTGGGACTAACAGCTGTGTAGCCTTAAGAAAACCACTTCTAAGTGAGGCTAATTGGAGAAAAGGGCTTCAATTTGCTAGGAAACATAACGATTTGACTCTGTAGCAATAGAAGAAGGTCATGTGGTTTAATGAGTCCAGATTTACCCTGTTTCAGAGTGATGTGCGCATCAGGGTAAGAAGAGAAGCAGATGAACTGATGCACCCATCATACCTAGTGTCTACCGTACAAGCCTGCATTTGGTCAGTTTTAGGTTCAGCAACATTATGTGCCCAAACAATGAGGTCAGCTGACTACCTAAAATGTACTGAATGACCAGGTTATTCTATCAATGGATTTTTTTTCTTCCCTAATGGCACAGGGATATTCCAAGATAACAATGCCAGGATTAATCAGGCTCAAATTGTGAAGAGTGGTTCAGGGAGCATCATCAGTCCAGACCTTAACCCTATTTAGAATCTTTGGGATGTGCTGGAAGAGACTTTGCACAGTGCTCTGACTCTCCCATCATCAATACAAGATCCTGGTGAAGAATTACTGCAACTCTGGATGGGAATAAATGTTGTGACATTGCGAAAGCTTATCGAAATGATGCCACGGCAAATGCGGCCGTAATCAAAGCTAATGGTAGTCCAACTAAATATTAGTGTGTGACTTTTTTTGGACGGAAAGTGTATTTATATTACAAACGGCATAGAATAGTGCATAAATATACAAATTGGGATGTACCTACTGAATCAGTAATTCGTTCATTCAATACACATTAAGCTGCCTATTGCATCGTCAATGCTTTTATTGGCCGTACTTCTCAGCCACCATAAGAGGCCTAAAAGGTAGCAGGGCTTCATACAGCAGGTAATGGTTAAATCTGTCTGCAATAAGCAATATGCAAAATTAAGGGGTCTAGAAGGTTCAGCAAGACTAAAAGTTTATTAAATAAAGAGTCTGGTAAATAATGGCAAAAAAATAAAACAAATTAGAATAAAATGAAATATAACTTCTGCTCAACCTTAATCTTGTATATAGCAAAATGGAAGTAAGAATAAAAGTGTTACAAAAAAATAGTCAGAAAAAAAATATTTTTTTTGGTTTAGTTTAAAAAATAATTGGGGGTTCATGGATTTTATCTTCTTATCCTCTTTGAGTTTCTGAGTGATTCCATTTGTCCTATCAGATATACAATAATGGTGTTATTTGTCTACTATAGCTGTTATTGTAAATAGAAAGTGATAGACAGATCAAATGCCAACCATGGATATTAAAATGCCTTTTTTTTTCAATGTAACGAATCCAGTTAAATTAGATGAATTATTTTCTTTAAAACATTTTTTTGAGGTATTAACATTTGTACGTGTTCTGATTGTGTGAAGCACCATGACAGCTTAAATTAATTGCCCCAAGGGGATTTGTAATATTACAAAAAAAAATTTAATATTACTGTTTTTTTTAGTACAGAGAAATACAGTGGAACCCGGTTATCTCGCCCTCGGTTACCTCGACAACCCTATTAAGTCGACGTTTTTGAAGTGGAACCGCCAAATTCTCGCTTTTTCTTAGCATTTTTTATCGGTTATATCTCGAGCACAAGGGGGGAAAATGTAAAAATTTTAACGTCAGTTATGTGGATCGGCGCTGTGCAGCCGCAGAAGAACTTGCGAAAGTGGCGGAAAAATCAAACCTTACAGATACTACAGGTTTTTATATTGTATACTGGTAAATTTCTGCTGTTAGTAAGTGCACATATGCATTTTTTTGTTAAATGTTATGCGATGAATGCGAGCGCGGCGCTTCCGGCTTCAACTCCTTACCGAGCGTGCGCGCGAGCAGGGTAAGGAGCACAGCTCTCTCGGTAAGGAGCGACGCGCGCGCTCGGTAAGGAGCACGGCTCTCTCGGTAAGAAAGCGGCCGAGAAAGCACCTGCCACGCCCTTCAGCCATTCACGTTTGAGACTTTTCTGTCCCTCGTTTTTGGTTTCGGGTTCGGTTTTGGATCTTCCGGGGTTTTTTCCGGCTTCGCGCCGTGCCACCGGTCGCGGTATTTTTTCATTTCCATTCACAAACTCTCTCTCTCTCTCTCTCTCTCCCCCTCTCCCCCTCGGCATCGCGGACGTAAGTTTTTTCGGACACTTTGCTTTGTGTGTTTGTGCGGATTACTTCAGCCTGAGGTTCATAAGTTTTCAGAAACTTAGTTACTGTTTATTTTTCTAAGTTACTGTTTATTTTTCTTTTTTTTCCACATGTGGACTAAATGTGAGACGCCACTGTGCAGCTGCTGTTTTTAATTTTTTTGAGCGATCTGTGGGTTTATAATGTTGGAGAATATAATAAAGGTTTGTATGGAGAATGGACGCTGGTTTGTATTGTATACTGGTGAATCTCTGCTGTTAGTAGGTGCACTTATGCCTTTTGTTGTTAACAAACATGTACATTTTTATAGCATGCCTTCATCAAACAAATTACGGTAACGCTTTTGTGTAAAAAATCCTCCAAAAACACATGCATGCACATTCTCATTTATTAACGCACATCATGTACATAAAGAAATTTCAAGCACGTTAATATACTGCCGCCATTTAGATTTTTGTGACCTGTAATAAAATGGGGAAAACACAATTACAGTTTTAAATATTTAAGGGACAACTTTTAATATCACTCTTGTATGTCTGTGTAACAAAAATAATGTCAAGTCAAATGCATAAAAAATTACACAAATATTTAAGTCTACGTTTTTGAAGTGGAACCGCCAAATTCTCGCTTTTTCTTAGCATTTTTTATCGGTTATGTCACGGAACCCTAATATCTCGAGCACAAGGGGGGAAAAATTAGAAATTTTAACGTCAGTTATGTCGATTGGCACTGTGCAGCCGCAGAAGAACGTGGCGGAAAAATCAAACCTTACAGCTGCTACAGGTGTTTGTATTGTATACTGGTGAATCTATGCTGTTAGTAAGTGCACATATGCAGGTTTCTGTTAAATGTTATGCTCTTCATCTCTTTACCGAGCGTGCGGGCGTTGCTCCTTACCAAGAGAGCCGTGCTTCTTACCAAGCGTGCGCGCGAGCAGGGTAAGGAGCACAGCTCTTTCGGTAAGGAGCACGGCTCTCTCGGTAAGGAGTTGAAGCCGGGAGCTTCAGACAAAGCGGCCGAGAAAGCACCTGCCACGCCCCCTTCGGCCGTTCATGTTTGAGACTTTTCTGTCCCTCGTTTTTTTCCGGCTTCACGCCATTTTTGAATTTCCCTATTTTTCCCTATTTTTCTCTCTCTCTCGCTCGGCTTATTTCCCCCTCGGCATCACGGACGTAAGTTTTTTCGGACACTTTGCTTTGTGTGTTTGTGCGGATTACTTCAGCCTGATGGTCATAAGTTTTCAGAAACTAAGTTACTGTTTATTTTTCTTTTTTTTTCCCACATGTGGACTAAATGTGAGACGGCACTGTGCAGCCGCTGTTTTTTCTTTTTTTTTTTTTTTGAGCAATCTGTGTGTTTATAATGTTGGAGAATATAATAAAGGTTTGCATGGAGAATGGACGGTGGTTTGTATTGTATACTGGTAAATCTCTGCTGTTAGTAGGTGCACTTATGCCTTTTGTTGTTTACAAACGTATGTACATTTTTATAGCATGCCTTCATCAAACAAATCGCGGCAACGCTGTTGTGTAAAAAACCCTTCAAAAACACGTGCATGCACATTCTCATTTATTACATATAACATAAAGAAATTTCAAGCATGTTATTATATTGCAGCCATTTTGATTTTTGTTTATCTCGATCATCGGTTACCTCGATGCTTTTTGGTGACCCCTAGGACATCGACATAACCGGGTTCCACTGTATATTGCCGCCATATTGATTTTCGTTTATCTCGATCATCGGTTATCTTGATGCTTTTTGGCGACCCCCTAGGACATCGACATAACCGGGTTCCACTGTATAAAGATTTTAATTAACATAGCTAGCCAGTTTGTGGGATGTCATTTCCCTTGCAGAACTCTGCAAATGTAGTCCGTTTTACCCTTTATGATTTAACTAAAAACAGATTGGGATGTGATGTAAAGAGCTCTGAGATTCCCTTTCGGGAACTCTAGCTGCATCAACAACGCTTTGGGAATGCTTCCATGCTGTACACACTCTGAATCATGTGTGTAATCTGTCTAATGAAAAGCACAGCATCACCCGTGGGGTGTCATCATTACCAGGAAGCTATAAAACATGGATAGCATTGAAGTGAAGCAAGTGCTACCTTCTGTTTGTTAATGAAGCGCTCTATGTGTGTGTTTGTCCCTTGGTACTTACAGAAGTAAATATACAAAAAAAAAATGAAGCACAACTTGCCCACTATATTATGGTGGCTTGCCTAGGAGTGGAACACACTAAGTCGGTTCTCAAGGGAACTCAAGAGACTGCACAGAATGCGCTGACATGTCCTTTTAACCATTCAGCTTTCAGTGGGAAATCTTTAAGGAGGGTGCACCCTCTCCTCAAGGTTCTGGCCCCGCTCTCGCTGAGGCAGAGTGGCACACTAGTTCCTGGGGTTCACAGATGGACCTTGCAGAGTGTTTGGAGATGGGCTTGTCCCTTTATACTGCCTCACCTGCTTGGTCCGGCACTTGATTGCAAGCTTCAGAACCTCTCTTTTCAGCAGTTTCTTTTTCTTATGACGAGCATTCAGCATTCATCGAGGAGCTTTGGAGGTTGTGACCCATGCCTTAGCCAAGCTAGATCTGGATTGGCCTGCCGATGAGCAGAAAGCTGCGTCCTACATTACAACCTTCACGTCAGTGTCTGTCTTTCTTTGCGGACCTGCACACTGAGGTGTCCAGGTCCTGGTTTGAGCCATGTTCGGCTCGAAATCCTCGTTGTATCAGAATCAGGTTGATTGGCCAAGTGTGTTGACACATACAAGGAATTTGGTTCCAGCTGTTAGTGACTCTCAAAGGTACAGACAAAAATAAAACCTATACATGACAAAACAGACAAGACAAGACAAAAACAGACTATACAAGACAAGACAAGACAATACAATGTGAGACAGTATAGACATTGTGGGTAATAAATAGGGATACAGCTCATTAATGTACATAAAGTTTGGGAGTGCATGGTAGTGCAAATGACAGTATTGTGTGTCAGGATAGATATGAGATATGAGCAGGAAATATAATTATGGTCAGTTGATAGTGAGGGTGATTGCTTTGGGATAGAAACTGTTCCTGTGTCTGTCAGTTTTGGTGAACAAAGTCCTGTAGCACCTGTCAGAAGGGAGGAGCTAAAAGATGTTGTGACCAGAGTGTGAAGGGTCATTAATATTTTTTTCTGCCCGGTTTATGGTTCTTGTTTGGTACATGTCCTGGAGAGTGGGCAGGGGAGCACCAATGATTTTTTTCTGCTGTTTTAATGATTTTCTGCAGTCTGTTTCTGTCCTGTTTTGTTGCTGCTCCAGACCAGATGGTGATTGATGAGCACAGGACAGATTCAATGACTGCAGTGTAGAACTGTATCAACAGCTCCTGTGGCAGACTGTACTTCCTTAATTGACATAGAATGTATATTCTCTCCTGGGCCTTTTTCAGAATCGAGTTTATGTTGGATTCCCATTTCAGGTCTTGGGAAATGGTAGTGCCCAGAAACTTAGAAGTTCTCCACAGATAACACAGGGATGTTGGATATTGTGAGGGGGAGTAGTGTTGAAGGGTGTTTCTAAAGTCCACTATTATCTTCACAGTTTTATGTGTGTTTAGCTCAAGGTTGTTCTGACTGCACCATAGCACCAGCTGCTTCACTTCCTGCTTATATGCAGACTTGTCACCATCTTGGATGAGTCCGATGAGCATACTGTCATCTGCAAATTTCAGAAGTTTGACAGTTGGGTCACTTAAAATGCAGTCATTCGTATAAAGGGAGAATAGCAGTGGGGAAAGGACACATCCCTGAGGAGCACCAGTGCTGACTGTCCGAATACCGGAGGTAACACCTCCCAGTCTCACTTCTCGTTTCCTGCCTGTCAGGAAGCTGGTGATCCATTGACAGGTGGCAGGGGTATAGTGAGGTTCAGGAGTTTGGACTGGAGGATTCCCGGAATTAATGCATTAAAAGCCGAACTAAAGTCAACAAACAGAATCTGGGCATATGTTCCTGGGCAGTCAACATGTTGCAGAATGTAGTTAAGCCCCAAGTTGACTGCGTCATCCACCGATCTGTTTGCTCGGTATGCAAACTGTAGGGGATCGAGCAGCTGTTCTGTCACCTTTTTTGGATGGGCCAATACCAGCTTTTCAAAGGTCTTCATGACGACAGATGTCAGAGAGACAGGCCTGTAGTCATTCAGTACAGTAATGGAGGGGTTCTTGGGGGCCGGAAAGATTGTGGAGAGTTTAAAGCAGGAGGGGACCTCACACAACTCCAGTGATCCTATGAAGATATAGGTGAAGATGGGAGCCAGTTGGTCAGCACATGCTTTGAGACAGGAGGGGGAGACACCATCTGAGCCGGGAGCATTTTTTGTCTTCTGTTTCTGAAAGAGCCGATACACATCCTCTTCACAAATCGTGAGTGCAACTTGAGTGCTGGGAGGAGTTGTAAGAGGGGTTCCCAGAGGTGTGATAGGGGCAGACATTGGGCTGGGTTGGATGTGAGGTGTGAAGATATTGTTCTCAAACCTGCAGTAGAAGGTGTTGGGGTCGTCAGCCAGGTCTTTGTTTGCTTCAGTGGGAAGGGGTGGTCTTTTCAGCTTTTCAGAGTAGCTTTCTTTGGCTATTCTGATCTCTTTTGTCAGTTGGTTCCTGGCCTGCTTGTACAGTGCTTTGTCCTCCCCTCTGTAGGCATCTTCCTTGGCATGTCGAAGTTTTTTTAGTTAGGCTATGAACCATGGCTTGTTGTAACTGAACTTGCAGAAGGTTTTGGTTGGCACACACATGTTTTCACAAAAACTGATGTAGGTCACAATGTCAGACAGCTCATCCAGGCTGTCAGTTCCTGCTTTGCTTCACTTTTCCATCTCTTCACTGTTTTTACTACAGGCTAAACAAATTTTGGTTTTTACCTGTATGTTGGAATAAGATAAACCAAGCAGTGATCAGAGTTCCCTAAAGCTGCCAGGAGTACAGAGCGATATGCCTTCTTAAGAACGGTGTAGCAATGATCCAGTGTGTTTTTCTCACTTGTCGGACAGGTAATACGTTGCCTGTATTTTGGAAGTTCAAGTGTTAGATTTGCTCTGTTAAAGTCTCCAAGGATAATAAAAAAAGAATCCAGTTGTTTTTGCTCCAAGACAGATATTTGGTTTGCCAGGTTTTGCCATGCATCACTAACGTTGGCCTGCGGTGGGATGTAAACTCTGGTCAGAATGAATGAGGAAAATTCCCGTGGTGAGTAAAACGGTTTACAGTTTATTACCAGTGATTCCAAGTTTGGGCTGCAGTATTTATCCAGTGCGGTGACATCTGTACACCAACGTTCGTTAATGTAAAAGCAGATTCCGCTTCGTTTGGCCCGATAGCTCTGTTACGCAATCTGCTCGGTGTAAGTGGAAGCCCGAGAGAAGTAATCCGCTGTCCGGGATTGAGTGACTGAGCCAAGTTTCAGTAAAACAGAGAGCAAAATCTTTGTTTGTACCGTTAAGAAGAGTTAGTTCGTCCATTTTGTTCAGCAGTGAGTGGAGATTTGCCAGGTGAATCGATGGAAGCACAGTTCTAAATCCCCTCTGTCGTAGCTTTACTCACGCGCCGGCGCGCATCCTTCGCCGGCGTCTCCTCCATGTACCATAGACAGTAGCTGCTGCTCCAAATAAGATCTTCAAAAAACTTTCCGGGTTTGTAAAAACTGGTGCAAAAGTGTTTGGAGTGAACTCCCCGATGTTAAGCAGTTCTTCTTTAGTGTAAGCTATTAGGGTAGAGTAACCAAGAATAAAAGTACTAGATAGAGTCATGCCAAGCCTGCCATCCGCGGTGCCATCTTGACTATATGTACTCCAATATAGTACTCCAATATAGTGGGACTGAAGGAGTATGGTTATGGGTCGGTGCCCTGGGTTCAAGGGACGCTGGCCAGCTTTCTCTCCCTGGGCGTCGCATCGTCCCTTAATATACAGAGGCTGCTGGGTCTCATGGGGGCGGCATCTAACATGATTCTGCTTGGCCTCCCCTAAGGGGCCAGCCCATTCTGCATTATCAAGGTTTCGGGGCAAGCTCCTAAATGCTTGGATATATGGTGGGAGCACGCGTTTCTGTCTCAAGGCCCTGTTCTGAGAGCACCTTCTCGTTGCGTAACGCTAACGAGAGATGCATCCCTCACGGGGTGGGGAGTGGCCACTCCGCCCAAGGTCGGTGGGACGAGTTACATCGTTCATGGCACATAAACTGCCTGGAGATGATGGCTGTGCTTTTGGCACTCAATCACTTCCTCCAAGACCTGAGAGGTCACCACATGCTGGTCTGTGTGGATGACACATCGGTGGTCTCATACATCAACTGCTAGGGGGTCGCCGATTTTGCCCCCCTGTACAGGCTGGCATGCTTGGTTAAATTGGAGAGCAGACGCCCTTTCATGGCAAGGGCCGAATAAATCTGTTTGCGACTCGGGAGACTTGCACTGTCCCCTTTGGTTCTCTCCCTCTTGCCCACTGGGTTTGGACGCAATGGTGCAGACATGGCAGAGGTTTCACCTGTATGCCTTCCCTCCCATCGCGCTGCTCACAGGAGTTCTAGAAAGAATCCGTAAGGATTAAGTACGTCTCCTCTTGGTGGCACCTCGTTGGCCGGGCAGACCTTGGTTTGCGAACCTGCTGTCCCTGGTCCACTCCTCCCAGAGTTGTGGAAGCTATGGCTGTTGCCCCTGAGAGGGCGCAGTTTCTAGTGGCTGACCTCTCTACTGACGTAGTTGGGACCCAGGGTTCCCGTGGGGTCTTAAAAAGTCTTAAAAGCATTGAATGTATTAATTTGGAAATAATACCTTAAAAAGTCTTAAATTTTGATGTCTGGGTCTTAAAGATTGTGCTGTATGTAACTTCTCCATATTGTAATTTTCCTCAAAAGTTTCATTTGTCATCCACGATTATTTTGATTAAATGATGTAGTATAAAAGTGGCGGAACCAATAATTGAGAATGCAACGCAGCCCCGGGTCTCTGTAAAAAATACAGCAAACACGTGATGCTTTAGTAAAGGAAGATCACGCGCTACGACACCACAGCCATAGACTACAGCATAACACAACACAACAAGCAAAGGAGAAGCACAAGAAATCAATAAAAAACTCAGCATTCCACAGGAATGGTTGACTGACGCATGCAGTTATATTTTTGAAAAGTTTGTTTTTACGTTAGCTAGCTACCAATTTCATTCTGAGGTTATGGGGAAATGTAAATTTAATGAAGCGTGGCTGGATAAAAACTCTTTTCCTCATTGGTTAAAACCAGTGGACAACAACATTTTTAAGGCGTTTTGCACCATATGCAAAAAAAGAATTCAGCTGGGTACAATGGGAATGAAGGCATTAGAGTCTCATGCCAAGTCGTCCAAGCACATAAACGCTCTCAATGGACAAAAACAAGCTCCTTCCATCGCCTGCGTGTTTCAACCAACTAATGTTATCCAGCTTGCTGCTAGCGCTGCAGACCCTCCAGCTATGGCCACAACTAGAGTGGATCTGCGCACAGCTTTTGGGTCCACACCAACAATGAAACCCGAGATGTTTTGGACTCTTAACACAATCGCTAAACACTAGTCCTACAATGGAAATTAGGGTATCTCAGAGCTTTTTAAGTGCATGTTCCCTGACTCCGACATCGCTAAAACGTTTACTTGCGGTCCCGACAAAACAGCTTACATAGCCAAGTTTGATTTAGCTATCCACATCAAATAAGAACTGGTTTCCAAAGTCTACAAATCGCTGTTCGTTCTTATGTTTGATGAGAGTCTCAATGAGACTATAAAAAACAAAGCTGGATGTGCACGTCCG
This sequence comes from Silurus asotus, assembly GCA_024362625.1. Classification (NCBI taxonomy): domain Eukaryota; kingdom Metazoa; phylum Chordata; class Actinopteri; order Siluriformes; family Siluridae; genus Silurus; species Silurus asotus. Next base: position 4,115,968 of record MU559653.1, on the reverse strand, counting down.
CTTCTGGAACGAGGGACATGTTCAGTCAAGATATCTGGGCTCTCAGTTTATTGGACATTCCACTGCACAAGACCTGCTATCGCATCTCAAAGTCAGGATAATCATTTTTTACTAAAAAAGCTCATCAATTTATATTAATAGACTCAACTTGTTTGCATATACTCTTCTGTAACTGCAATATTACATGACCAATTAGTTATTTGCCTTAACAATATGTGCTCATCCAGTCCTCTTATTTGAGTAATCAAATGCAACCCTTTTTTTTTCTCTCAGGAATGTATGGACAGACTGAACTTCAGGGACTCGGTGTCCATTTCAATGAATGGGCCCAGTGTGAATTGGGTCTGGCTAGAGATGCGGACAGGCTGGCTGAGGAGGCTGAAAGGAAGGTAGGAAGAAAGATGACTGACCTGATCTCCAGGTCCAACCTCTTGCGGAGAGGCCATAAGGAGAAGTTGATGGAACTGCCTGAGTGAAGAGCTAAGGAGTTGACTGTTTCTTAATTTAATTTAATTTATTGTTGAGTTCTGATTATCGATGTTTATTGTTCAGGGGTCTCTCAGTTCCCCATATTCCCAGCATGGAATAAGTAGCTAGGTCATGTTAAAAAACAACTTAACATTGTTTGGCAAACTTTCTTGTGGCCTACTGAAATGTTTTTATTTTCCACACTGCTTGGCTTATCTTTTACCAATTCCCATTTGAAAAATAAATGAACACAAGTTCAAGAATTTTGTTTTTCTTTGCTGGTAGGGACGTGAAATAGGTATTAAATTTTTTATATAAATCGTCTTAAAAAGACTTGAATTTAACTTGAAGAAACCTGTAGGAATCCTGGGGACCATCCTTCATTCCAGAGTTACCTACACAAGGAGGTTCTATGGTGGTAAAAAAATCACACATTTAGTAAAAAAAAAAATAATCTTGAAATCATGTGTGCCACTATTATTGGCACCCCTAACAATTCCTCTGAAAAGTTTTTTTATATATATTTTTCTGTAGTTGCTAAGGTTGGTCAGGGTATCTAGGGACTTTAAATTAGTAATTCATGATTTCCTGTTTCCCTGGGGTATAAATATGATGTGACACAGAGGCCTAATTCTCTTGCCCATTTGTCAACATGGCAAAGACAAGAGAACACATTATTCAAGTAAGGCAGATGTGTGTCGACCTTCATAAGTCAGGCAATGGCTACAAGAAAATAGCCACTCGCCTTAACTTGCCGGTATCTACAGTCAGAGGAATCATTAAGAAGTTTAAAACAACTGGAACAGTAACAAACAAGGCTGGAAGAGGTCTCAAGTTTATCTTGCCACAATGCACAGTGAGGAGGATGGTAAGAGAAGTAAAAAAATTTCCCAAGCTCACCGTCACAAAATTGCATCAAAAAGTTGGCATCTTGGGGTCACAGAGTCTCCAAAACAACCATCAGACGCTCTCTACATGCCAACAAGCTGTTTGGGAGGCATGCAAGGAAAAAGCCTTTTCTCACTAACACTCACAAACGTAAATGTCTGGAGTTTGCTAAGCGGTACTGGGACTTCAACTGGGATCGTGTGCTTTGGTCAGATGAGACTAAGATTGAGCTTTTTGGCAACAAACACTCTAAGTGGGTCTGGCGAATTAGTATGGCGAAAAGCACCTCATGCCCACCATGAAGTATGGTGGAGGATCTTTAAAGCTGTGGGCCTGTTTCTCTTCCAAAGGCCCTGGGAACCTTGTTAGGGTGCATGGCATTATGAACGCTTTAAAGTACCAGGATATTTTAAATAAAAACCTGATGGCCTCGCTGAAGCTGAAGATGGGTCGTCATTGGGTCTTTCAGCAGGATAATGATCCAAAACATGTGGCAAAATTTACACAAAAGTGGTTCAGCAGTCACAAACTCAAGGTCCTCCGATGGCTATCTCAGTCCCCAGACCTCAACCCAATCGAAAACCTGTGGGGCGAGCTAAAGAGAAGAGTGCATAAGAGAGGACCCAGGACACTGGATGATCTAGAAAGATTGTGCAAAGAAGAATGGTCAAAAATCCCTCTCTCTGTGTTCTCCAATCTTGTGAAATGTTATAGGAGGAGATTAAGTGCTGTCTTGTTGGCAAAAGGAGGTTGTACAAAGTATTAACATCAGGGGTGCCAATAATTGTGGCACACATGATTTCAAGTTTTTTTTTTTCTTCTAAATGTGTGATTTTTTTTACCACCAAAGTTATGTACTTAAATGAAAGGTTGGATTTTTCTCTTTTTTTGCATTTGGGTTCTATGTTGTTTAAAAAAAAAAAGGAGAAATTTTAGAAGTCCACGACCACATCTTAAACAGGGGTGCCAATAATTGTGGAGGGCACTGTATGTAACCTAGAGACATTGTCTAAGATCTCAAGCAATTCCTCCTGTTTTTTTCTGCAGCTTGCTCAGCACAGCACACCCATTTTCTGCGACATAGATAAAAAGCTCTCAATCAGATCACTTTTTAGAGATCCTTGTATTGCTTGCTGCAAGTTTATTGGGAGATATTTCTCTTTCTTCCAGCCTTATAGAATTATTCAGGCTACACTTTCCCACTTTTCTTTGCCAAAATCATGTCACAGAATGGGAACTTTAAAATTGTTCCCCAGTGTGCATTAATCTAAGAATTCTTGCATGAAGCAACTTCACTTCTACTTCACTTTGTGTATGTGCAAAGTTTTCATCACAAAAATGTCCAGTGAGTTCAGAAAATATCTGTCCCTGATGAACAACAAGAATGTGAAACAATGGGTTCTGGACTCTGGGTATCCATATAATCAGGTAAAGTACTTGAAGACATTTTTAAAAAGGTAGATCCTCATCTGCAACATTTAGCTCTGCGGTGGAATGCAAGGTAGGTGCACCATCATTGCCTGGACTTTCAACAAAAATGATGTGTGTCTAAAGCTTGAAATAAGTCATTCATTCTGATGGAAAAAGTGGGAAGACTTTGATCCTGGTTGTTACTTTGTTCTCTATTCTTTGTTCTCTAGTTCTCTATTGTGTCTGATATTTCCACTTCACTTTCCATTTCCTCTTCACCTTTTTGTTGTGAGTTTGGATGTATTATACATTTTTTCCACACTTAAATTTTTTATCTAGTGACACTTCTATTTGTCAGATCCAATTCAAACTCAGAAATACTGCCATTAGAATTTTTTCCATTTGGGCACACTCAACTTCCCTGTTTACACTTCTTTTTTGCTCTCATTTGAACAAAGCCCTGCCCACCCAATCTCAGCTTTTCTTACAGTACAGTTTTTTCTAGTTATACTGTTTATACTGTATCTGTATTATGCAATACTTAAATCAAAGATATATTATAGTCATACAAAATCAGCTATGAATGTAGCCCTTTGCTTGGTTTATCTACATAATTCATTTACAATTTAAAGAAATTATTCAGTTGTCTATGAGGACCAAATGTCCACCTATACTGTTTCAGGGATGACAAACGCGGATGTAAAAACTAAATTGTGATTGTGTCATGACTCATTCCTCATTGAAAATATTTCAAAATATGAAATGCATTATTTAATTGTTGTACCATTTAATAATGAAAATAATTCGTTAATATAGTTAACTATTTATATAAAAAACCCTTAAAGGCTGTTGGTGTCTGGGCTTACTACTATACTTTAATACAGTATTGTACTAAAATTTTTAGAATAAATCCCAAAGCAAGACATGAAAAAACTAGGTAGTTGAAATGGCAACTGAGCTAAATATTTACATATTTACATACACTTCAGAAAAAAACAAACTTTTATTTCTTTACTGTCATACATTAAATCAGAGTAAATTCTGTTTTAAATCAATAAATATTAACAAATTTTTTGTGTATTTTTAATTATCACTTTCATCAAATTCAGAAGTATACATACACTAAGTTTATCGTGCCTTTAAACAAAAAAAAACTCCAGATTCCGTTCTGAGCTTAAAAAGCCTCTGATAGGTTAATTGAACATCTGAAGACATCAGCCAGAAAGTTAAAGCTTGGGTGCAAATGGGTCTTCCAAATGGACATTGACCCCAAGCATACCTCCAAATTAGTTACAAAGTGGCTTAAGGACAACAAAGTTAAGGTATTGGAGTGGCCATCACAAAGCCCTGATCTCAATCCTATAGAAAATTTGTGGGTGGCACTGAAAAGGCGAGTGTGAGCAAGAAGGCCTTCAACCTGACACAGTTACACCAGTTCTGTTAAGAGGACTGGGCCAAAATTCCAGCAAACTATTGTGGAAAGCTTGTGGAAGGATACCCAAAACATTTGGCTGAAGTGAAACAGTTTCGGGGCAATTCCACCAAGTACTAAGGAAGTGTATGTATACTTCTGACTTTGATGAAAGTGATAATAAAAATACATAATTCTCCCTCGCTCGATTCTGACATTTAACAATTACAATTGATTTAAAACAGAAAAAGTTTACTCTGATGTAGGACAGTAAAGAAATAAAAGTTAGTTTTTTTTCTGAAGTGTATGTAAATAACTGGTTTCAACTGTAAGTATTGAACACACTTTATTTAATACTTTGTAGAAAAGCCTTCGTTGGTGATTTACAGCTTCTAGATGCCTCTTGTATGGAGAGACCAGTCATCTGCATTGCTCAGGAGTGATTCTGGCCCATTCCTTCACACAAATGGTGTTTAAATCTTGAAGGTTCCTTGGGCCTCTTTTATGAACTTTATTCTTCAGTTCTCTCCATAGATTTTCTATGGGATTTAGATCAGGTGATTGACTGGGCCATTCAAGCAACTTGATTTTCTTTCTTTGAAACCACTTCATGGTTTCCTTGGCCTTGTGTTTGGGATCATTGTCTTGCTGAAATGTCCACCCTCTTTTCATTTTCAGTTTTCTGGTAGATGGCTTCAATAAGGACGTCTGCCAGTACCCCTTGCTGAAAAGCGCCCCAAACCATGATGCTTCCACCCCGAAACTTAACTGTTGGTATGGTGTTCTTGGGGTGGTGGGCAGTGCCATTTCTTCTTCAAACATTGTGTGTGAAATGACTGCCAAAAAGTTGTTTAGCTAAAAGGAACATTTTATCATTTACTTAAAAAAAAGGTCTGAAAAGTCCCCTCCTATATATACCTCAACATCAAATGAGCTTCAATGGGACATTAACGAGCTGGCTTATCTTTATGAAGAAGTTCTAAAGAATGTGTTATGCATATGATAAAATAAGTGCTTACAGGTTGAGATACTTATACTTATCATGGACCTACATACAAAAAGTTTTATAATTTTATAATTTAGTTAAAAACGGATCTCAGAGAAGATGTCTGAGCTGAAAATATTGGACGGTTTTTGAGCATGAACGGTCTTTTTAAGGTCATTCCACAGCATCTCAATAGGATTCAAGTCAGGACTTTGACTAGGCCACTTTAAAGTCTTTATTTTGTTTTTCTTCAGCCATTCAGAGGTGGACTTGCCGGTGTGTTTTGGTTCATTGTCCTGCTGCAGAACCGATGGCTGGACATCCTCCTTCACGATTTTTGGTAAACTGGAGAATTAATGTTTTTATTTATCACAGCAAGTCTTCCATGTCCTAAAGCAGCAAAAACAGCCCCAGACCATCACACTACCACCACCATATTTTACTGTTGGTATGATGTTCTTTTTCTGAAATGCAGTGTTACTTTTACGCCAGACATAAAAGGACACACAACTTCCAAAAAGTTCTACTTTTGTCTCGTCAGTCCACAGAGTATTTTCCCAAAAGTCAAGATGTTTTCTGGCAAAACTGAGATGAGGCTTTTAAACAAAGCTTTAGAAATAGTTTATAACCTTTTCCAGACTGATAGAGCTCAATTACGTTCTTTCTTATTTGTTTCCGAATTTCTTTGGATCTCTCAGCATGTCTAGCTTTTGATGATCTTTTAGTCTACTTCACTTTGTCAGGCAGGTCCTATTTAAAAGACTTTAATTTATAAAACTGCATGTTGTGTTCACTGGTGTTATCCTTTAATAATATTTAAATTAGTTTGATGATATGAAACATTAAAGTGTGATAAGCATAACAAACAAACAAACAAAACAAACAAAAATAAGAAATCAGGGGAAAAAAAAGGCAAACACTTTTTAACACCGCTGTATATATATACAAACTGGAAAAAAACCTGTGCTAAAACTGATCCTGATTGGGGTAGATCATCCAGAGATAGGAGAGCCCACACAAAGACTTTCTGTATACCTTATATACTCACATCATAAATATCATATAGACACTGAACAGACAACATAGGAATGTGTTTAGAGAACTATTGTGAGGCCCATCTTAACACTAACAGATAGAAATTTTAAATATTGTAGAAATGGTGTAGGGGTAATCCTGAAGGAAAGTTTCTGATAAGGTTTTGAATGTGAATCTGGAAGTTGAAGGGGTGATGATAAATGTCATCAGTGCCTATGCTCCACAAGTGGGTTGTGAGATAGAGGAGAAAAAAAACTCTGGAGTGAGTTAGATGAAGTGGTGGAGAGTGTACCTAGGAATAAAAGATTGGTGATTTTAACCCAAAGTTTAATGGGCATGTTGGTGAAGGGAACAGAGGTGAAAAGGTGATGGGTAGGTATGGTTTTAAAGAGGGGAATGTGGAAGGCCAGATTCTGGTAGATCTTGCTAGAGAGGAGAAAGGTGCACACAGGTGGACTATATTCTATGTAGGAGATGCAACCTGAAAGAGATTGGAGACTGTAAGGTGTTGGCAGGGGATAATGTAGCTATAGAGCATCGGATGGTGGTCTGTAGGATGGCATTGGAGGTGAAGAGGAAGAGGAGAAGAGTTAGGATTGAAAAAAATAATAAGATGGTGGAAACTGAAGAAGGAAGACTGTAGTGTAAAGTTCCGGAAAGAGGTCAGACAGGGGCTTGGTGGTGGTGAAGAGGTGCTGGATAATTAGGCAACTACTGCAGAAGTAATAAGGGCGACTGCTAGAAAAGTACTTGGTGTGACATCTGGAAACTGAAAGGAAGACAAAGATGTTGTGGTGGAATGAGGAAGTGCAGGAAGGCATAAGGAGAAAGAGGTTGGTGAAACAGGATTCAGATCAGCAGAGAGATAAGTAAAGTAGGCAGGAGTACAGTGAGATATGGCAGCAGGTAAAAAGGGATGTAGCAAAAGGCATATAAGAGCTGTATGAGAGGTTGGACACTAAGGAAGGAGAAAAGGATTTGTACCAATTGGCCAGGCAGAGAGACCGAGCAGAGAAGGATGTGCTACAAGTTAGAGCAATAAAGGGTGGAGATAGAAATGTGTTGACGAGCGAGGAGTGTGTGTTGAGAAGGTGGAGAGAGTATTTTGAGCAGCTGATAAATGAGTAATATGAGAGAGAGAAGGTTGCATGATGTGGAGATGGTGAAGCAGGATGTAGATAGGATTAGTAAGGAGGAAGTGAGAGCAGCGATTAAGAGGATGAAGAGTGGAAAGTCAGTAGGAGCAGATAAAATACTGGTAGAAGCGTGGAAATGTTCAGAATAGAAGGCAGTGAAGTTTTTACCCAGATTGTTAACAGAATTCTGGAAGGTGAGAGGATGCCTGAGGAATGGAGAAGGATGTGGTATGCTGGTTCTGGATTTTAAGAATAAGGGTGATGTGCAGACCTGCAGTAACTGCAGAGGAATAAAGTTGATAAGTAAACACCTTAAAGTTATGGGAAAGAGTTGTGGAAGCCAGGCTAAGAGAAGATGTGACCATCTGTGAGCAACACTATGGTTTCATGCCAAGGAAGAGCATTACAGATGCAATATTTGCTTTGAGAATGTTAATAGATCAGTATAGAGAAGGTCAGAAGGAGTTGCATTTTGTGTTTGTGGATTTAGAGAAGCATATGACAGGGTGGCGAGAGAGGAGCTGTGGTGTTGTATGAGGAAGTCAGGTATGTCAGAGAAGTATGTGAGGATGGTGCAGGACGTGTATGGACAGTGTGGCAGTGTGCAGTAGGAACGACAGACTGGTTCAATGTGGAGTTAGGACTGCATAAAAAATCGGCTCTGAGCCCTTTCCTGTTTGCAGTGTTGATCAACAGGTTGAAGAACGAGGTCAGACAGACGAGGTCAGACAGTGTCCAAGGACTATGATGTTTGCGGATGCTCTTGTGATTTGCGGTAAGAGTAATGAGCAGGTTAAGAAGAGCCTGAAGAGGTGAAAAATTACATCTTGTGGTTTCCTATAAACCTATAAACATTGTTTTTTCCCTTGATGCCTCTTACTGTTACTGCTGCACATTCTTTTACTTTTGCACAAATAACATGGTCACTGCACTGTTATGGTCATTTTTAAATGATCCACTTCTTTTTATCTTCACTTTTGCATTATATACAGTATTTATTTTTTTTACTTTTTCCACATTTTGTTATGTTACAGCCTTATTCCAAAATTGATTAAATTCATTGTTTTCTTAAAAATTCCACAATACCCTATATTGGCAACGTAAAAGAAGTTTGTTTAAAATCTTTGCAAATTATTCCAAAAACAAACAACTATTAACAGTATATAAGTATTCACAGCCACAACACTCAAAATTGAGCTCAGGTGCATCTTGTTTCCACTGATCATCCTTGAGATGTTTCTACAACTTGATTGGAGTCTACATGTTGTAAATTGAGTTGATTGGACATGATTTGGCACATATACACATATCTGTCTATGTAAGGTCCAACGGTTAACAGTGCATGTCAGAGCACAATCCAAACCATGAAGTCTAAGGAATTGTCTGTATACCTTCAAGACAGGATTTTATTGGGGACAGATCTGAAAAAAGGTACAGAATTTTGTATAAGTGCCCTCCATCATTTGTAAATGGAAGAAGTTTGGAACCATCAGGACTCTTCTTAGAGCAGGCCACCCAGCCAAACTGAGCGAAGAAGATCCTTAGTTAGGGAGGTGATCAATAACCAAATGGTCACTCTGAAAGAGCTCCAGTGTTTCTGTAGAGAGGAGAACCATCCAGAAAAACAACCATCTCTGCAGCATTTCACCAATCAGGCATGTACCGTAGCTACTCTCAGTAAAAGGCACATGACAGCCTGCCTGGAGTTTGCCAAAAGTCACTTGAAGAACTCTTAGACCATAAAAAACAAAATCTTTTGGTCCGATAAAACAAAGATTGAGTGTTATGTCTGAAGAAAACCAGGCACTGCTCATCATTTCAATTCAATTTAATTCAATTAATTTTTATTTGTATAGCGCTTTTAACAATGAACATTGTCTCAAAGCACCTTTACACAGAAAATGTGGTGAATAAAAGTGAATAGGTTCTTTATAAGTAATCATCACCTGGTGAATACCATCCTTACAGTGAAGCATAGTGGTGGCAGCATCATGATGTTGGTAATTTTTTAGCAGCAGGAACTGGGAGTCTAGTCAAGATAAAAGAAAAGATGAATGCAGCAATGTACAGTGACATCCTTGATGAAAACCTGCTCCACCTGTTCTAATCTTCCACAAAGACTGCCAAAACTGCTCCCTCTTTAGCAGTCAGGTCAAATTCTATAAGCTATTAGACAATTTCAGTGGACTTATATAGAGCTACAAATATGAATATTGCCTTCATTCATCTATCGAATTAGATTATTATTTGGGCATTTGTTAGTAGTTTTTAGTCCTACATACGTTTATATTCTCCATAAATGGTCTTTAAAGAGTCATGCAGACCAATTTTGAATCAATTGTAGCACAGATTGTCCCAGCCTTTGTGTGGGACAGAAGCACTGACTCAGGTGAATCAGGGTTGAGGAGAATGGGGCACCCCACAGTTTTTGCAAGTCTGCTGAATTTTTTATGAAAGGAGAAAGTGAAGATGAATCTGATGAGGAGTGTAAAAAAAATGAAAATCCATTAAATATCAATCAGGGGGCAAGGATGGTAGAACAGTATGCAATTTGTTGTATGAATCATTTAAACCAAACCTAATAATAGGCGAGAACTGAGAATCAGCAAAAAAAATAACACACAACTGGAAACCTAGAGTTACATATTAGAGTATGAAATTGGGGGAGTGTAGGGATCTTTCCATGCTCCACCCAGAGGAGATTGTAATGAGTTAGGCAGGGGTCAGAATGGCAGCACTGGCTGGCTGATTGTGGCTGGTTGCATTAAATCCCACAGTTCCCACTGTTTCTGCTTACCATCTGTCATGATGGTGGATTTTCAAGAGCAATGCTGGATTTAATGGCTGCATGCATGGCAGCTAGAGTCATTACACAGCATGCATCAGCAGGGGAGTATTTTAATTTCTTGTCAGCACATCTTGAAACATGGCCATATTTGCACCTGACCATGTGGGTCTTTCTGTATTTTGATTATGTATCTGTGTATGTTAGATGGAATGGATCCATGGAGTTTTCAATATATGCAATGCTAAATTGATATGTTTACTTGTTCTTTGCTTTAACTTATCAAAGACAATGTACTTATCTAGTGCACAGATAGGTTAAAATGACAAAGGGATAAGTGGAAATTGTTTGTTTTTTATTTTTGCTCCGTTTCTCTTTATATTTTTTCAATATAAAGGTTCAGAGGCACACCACACACATTAACACACACACACACACACACACACACACACACAAATATAAAGTCACAGAGACACCCCACACACAAACACACACACACACACACACACACACACACACACACACACACACACACACACACAAACATATTGAAAAATATAAAGAAAAAATATAGAATAATTTCACCTTCAAAGAGAAACAGAGCAAATATTAAACAAACACAATTTCCCCTTATTCCTTTGTCATTTTAAACCGATCAGTAACTGCAATACCGCACCAACTGAAATCATTGCAACCAAATTACTTACTATTAAATGCCTTACTTTACTGAGCAATTAGCAACAACCTAGCAACCACCTAATAATTCCTTAGCAACCAGTTGAGTTAGCTTGGTAACCTTCTAACACCTACCATTCAACTAGGCTAGCATAAGGTTCATCAATTGCAAACAACATGAATATGCTTGCAACATTTTATCATTTTAACTCTTAGTCTTTTGACTTATTTATGCTAAAACATTCGTAGTACCCTTTCCTGTTTGCAGTGGTGATGGACAAGGTTAGACAGGGGTCTCCCTGGACTATGATGTTTGCGAATGATATTGTGATTTGTGGTGAAAGTAGTGAGCAGGTTGAGAAGAGCCTGGAGAGGTGGAGGTACAAGCTGGAGAGAAGGGGAATGAAAGTCAGTAGGAGTAATACAGAGTGCGTAAATGAGAGGGAGGGCAGTGGAGTGGTGCGGTTGCAGGAAGAAGAGGTGGTGAAGGTGGAGGAGTTCAGGTACATGGGGTCAACAGTGCAAAGTAATGGAGAAGGTGTTAGGGAAGTAAAGAAAAGAGTGCAGGCAGGGTGGAGTGGGTGGAGAAGAGTGACAGAAGTGATTTGTGATAGTAGGCTATCTGCAAGAATCAAAGGGAAAGTTTATAGGACTGTGGTGAGACCAGCGATGTTGTATGGATTAGAGACAAGGGCATTAAGTAAAAGGCAGGAAGCAAAGCTGGAGGTAGCAAAACTGAAGATGTTGAGGTTTTCGTTGGGAGTGACGAGGCTGGACAACATTAGAAATGAGTTTATTAGAGGGACAGCGCATGTTGGACGTTTTGGTGACAAGGTGAGGGAGGCGAGATTGAGATGGTTTGGACATGTGCAAAGAAGGGACATGAGTTATATTGGTAGGAGAATGCTGAGGATGGAGCCTCCAGGCAGGAGGAAAAGAGGAAGACCAAGGAGGAGGTTCATGGATGTGGTGAGGGAAGACATGCATGTAGTTGGTGTGAAAGAGGCAGATGTAGAAGACAGGTTGTTATGGAGACGGATGATCCGCTGTGGTGACCCCTAATGGGAGCAGCCGAAAGAAGAAGAAGAAAATGCTTAAATATTCATAGTAATTAAGTAACAACATCATAGCAGCAATTTAGTTAGTATAGCAACACCTAGCAACACCATAGCAACCACCTGAAATACCATAGCAGCATTTTCAGGGGGAGGTGGCATCTGCAGCCTCATCTAACCCAAAGCACCAAACCCAATAATAGCATTTTTTGTGCACTATATATACATGTTCATATATAACTATGTAGCGTCTGCCACGTGTCATTTAGACACACACACCACCCCGAAAGCCAGATAACCCCCTGGTCTCTCTGGTTGAATTCACAGGGACCCTCAAACCATAAAACAATTCACTCTCGGAACTCGTCCCCAGTACGTCTGTTTGTGACACACACATATACAGACACACACACACCAAAAGGGAGCATTCTTTTATTAATTAAATAATAAATAGAATGTCCCACTTCACATGACACAAACATACATGTTGTTTGTATCTTCTACTATAAATAAAGCAAGTGTTTAACTCTAAATGTCAATAATAGTTACACTTTAAAAGGTTTAGTAATACACCTCTGTTTTAATGTCTCTTCTTTTTTATTTCAAAGTTGATTTAAAATTATCTTCTCTTTATTTATCCTAACAAGGGTGCATTTTATATACCTGAATATAACATTGTATTAACAAAGTTATACTTTAAATACCGGTATTTTAAATATTAACTGGTATGTAATGTACCTGTTTAATGCTGTCCTTGTTTTCCATGTCTAATATCAAAACGATGACCAAAATTATCTGTTCCTTATTTTGCAAACAATGGTGCATTTTATTTGATCATAATATGTACCATACTGTCTTGATACACTTTAGATAAAACTATAAGTTCTCCAAAGCAAGTATAACCCGGAAACCATGCCCACAAACGCATGAACAAAGGGAGTTTCTCCCTCCAAAATTTCAGGCCATAGCATTGGCCATTCAGCCAAAGATGGGTGGGGTTCAGGACCTTTAAAACATCTTGAACACAACTGACAGGCAGTCAAGTAAAGCAAGCTCGCTCACTCGGCTCGACCAGAAAGGCTCGGACGCCCGGGGCCCGAAGGCCTGGAGAGTTAGACGCTTAGAACAGCCCAGCAGCGACTCTTCAGGACGAGATCTCAAATCCTTTATGAGATCTTCCAGCACTTACTACATACTTGTTTAGTCAAGCCTTTTGTCAGTATGTTTTTTCTGAGGTAAAGAAGCAGATCTGGAGACATCATGGATATAGATCCCTCATGTCTGTGTTCCCTACTGGCTCTCCCTTTTGTTTTTCCTGGCATGAATAGGTATAGGTGGCCTCAAAGGCTCACACATACAAGGTATATAAAACAATAAGTATGCTTAACAATCCTTACTGTATTTATCTTTCCCTGTTACCTCTCTACTCTCTTTCTCTCATTCCTAATCTCCCTCACCCTTGAGTTAAACATGCTTCTGAGGTACCAGTGACCAGTGTGGCTGCTTCTTTCTTCTTTTTTGGATCTGCCTGATGCACTGCTTCTGGAGTTCTCTTTAGTTGGAGATCACTCTGTGCAGCTGGGGATAGTGCCACATCGACAGCCTAAAGATGGCTTTAGTGATAAACTTCAAATTTTAAGAAACAAACTTAGGCACTAAGCTAATATATTATTTTACACAATTATAACATTTTATCTGTTTAAAGCTGCTTTGAGACAATGTGCAGTAAACGTGCTATATTAATAAACATTTATAAAACTAAATGTTATTAAATTTAATTGAATACCACATCACATGTACCTAGCCATGGATTATCCCACTTAGGCTGTGGTCATTTCCCAGCAATGACAAGTTGAATTTTTATTTAAATCGTATTTGCAAAATCTATTTTTTTTTTTTTTTTTTTTTGGAATTATATGCACTGTAAGTCACACAGATCAAGTAGCATGATAAAAATAAATGTAAATGAGTTGTATAAATAGTTTAATAAATAGAGAAAGAGAGATAATGTGGGTGTAATGTGTGTGAAATGTATTATGTGTGTCTGTGCCTAGTCTACTTATAATGATGCTGCTGGTATTAATTCTTTTCATTATATTTTTTATTTAAACTTTATCTTCTTCAGGTCATTAAATCCACATTGTGCCTTAGCCAATTAATTAAAATCACCACATTCACCATATATGTTCATTGATAACCAGTCTGTCTCACTTTGTATGCAGTTGTGCATTAAGGCATTTCATAAATTATAGAATATGGTGACCATCGACTACAATTTCAGCAAATCTAAAATCAGTATTCAGACAAACCAGGGTATAATATATCAAATTATATTATATTATATATATTACAATTATATTACTTAGGCTAGTTTACAAAGCTAACAATGAGCAAGGCAGAATGCAACAAGAAGTATGGGGTTATGTAGATGAGACAGCAGGAGTCAGCAATGTAAACATGATTGAGAACAAAGACATTCCTGATCATCATCATCTTTTCTCTGCTATATATGCCATATTTTATATGGTGGATGTTCAGACTGGATACATTCATTAAGTAAGACAATTTTTATTTCGTTTTGTATTAATATTGGCACTATTGAGCTGTGTGACGTAGCTTCCTGTTGTTGATTTGTTTGCCGGGAGTTTGTGTTTTTGTCTGTGTTTAAATCTTTACAGTTTTGTTTTTGTTGAGTTTTCTCTCTCTCTCTCTCTCTCTTGTCACTTAAAAATCCAGGGAGCAAGCTTGGACTGGTTTGAGGTGTGAAGGCGGACTGCTACAGGGTTGAGGACCCAGCAGGCATAGAAGTGGAAAGACCTGAGGAGAGCAGCCTGGTTCTTCTTCCAGGCACAGCAGCAGCGGCTGGCCAAGAGACCTGCTGACAGTACCAAGGCCAAAACTTCTTGGGAGGAAAAAATGGGTGGGTGGTAACCATAAGCGTCCTGGAAAGGGGCGAGGCCGGTGGCTGAGGATGGCAGAGTATTATGGGCATATTCAGCCCATATCAATTGTGAACCCCACAAGACGTTGTCATCGTTGCAAAGGATGCAAAGGGCCGTCTCCAGGTCTTGGTTTAGCCCAATGGTCTGTGGGTAAAACCCAAAAGAAAAGCTGACTGAGATACCCAACAGGCAGCTGAATTCTCTACAAAAATTAGCAGTAAACTGTGGGCCCCTATCCGAGACTATATTACTTTGGAGGCCATGGAGCCGGAAAACATGCTGTAGCAGGAGCTGGGCAGTCTCCTTGCCTGAGGGCAATTTGGGAAGAGGTTTGAAGTGGGCCATCTTGGAAAACCGATCTATTTCAGAGAGAATGGTAGTATAGGCAGTTGAGGGGGTTAGTCCGGTAACAAAATATGTGACCATGGTTGATAAGGAATGGGAAGTTGACAAAGGAGAACCTCCGGGGAGTTTCTGGGGCTCTTGTGCTCGGCGCAAATGGGACAGGAAGCCACAAACTGCTGAACATCTTCCTTGATAGTGGGCCACCAACAACGTTGCTGCAGGAGGGTCAAGGTGCATGGGCTACCTGGGTGTCAAAAAAGTCAAGAGCTGTGGCACCACTTGAGGATCCAGGAACGGAGCTGGTTGGGAACATAGTCTTCCCTCCATACAGCCATCCGGAGTGGGCTGCCCCGAAGTAGTTCTGTGCACCTTACCTTAGATGTCCAAGTGGTGGGCTCGGACGGAAATAGACTGAGGAAGGCTATGCCTCGGTTCCTCCCCTCTGTCCTATTCACAGGATGCTATTTTTGGAGCCTAGACGGTAGAAGAGGGTAAACCAAATTGTCCAAAATATAGCCTCACCTGGCCTGCCAAGGGTTGAGAAGCTTGGCTGCTTGCATATACTCCAGGTTGCAGTGGTCTTTATGATGTTGTTAAGCGGTGGAGATGAAGAGGGGCTTGGTGCTGTGGGTGACCTGATGAAGAATGTGGCCGTCAAAGGCTAATTCATAGCTGTGGCCCTTGACGTCGATCCGAACCTTAAACAACGGTTTAGAGGGGACTAAGAGTCCTTGGCCTGGCGCTGGCCCCAGATTTAAAACTTTTTGGAGAGGTGGCCACCATGTGCCCTGCCTTGCCACAATACAGGCAAAGTCCTTGAGAGCGACGCCTCTCCTTTTTGCTAGTGGAGAGGTGGCAGTGGCCAATCTTTATGGGCTGCGGAGGCGGGGTTGGTGGAGTCTTAAAGCGAGGTGGGTCAGGAGGTGGACCAGGCTGCCAGGGTCTACAGCACCCACCCTCAAAGTGGAACTCCCTCATCTGCTGGGCGTTCCAGGTGGCCAGGCTGGTCAGGGCGTCCAGGCCCTCTGGAAGATCTCAGGCTGTGAGCTCATTTTAGATCTCAGCATTGAGTCCCTGGTTGAAGGCATCGTAGAGAGCTGAGGAATCGCACCCACTCTTTCATGATGGTGCAAAAGTCTGTGGTGTATTTAGCTACAGATCCCCTGTCTAGGGTGGTCTGGAACAAGTACCAGGCGGCATCCTGCCAGGGGGTGGCCGAGTCGAAAATCTTGTGCAGCTCCTCAGAAAATGCACGGTAGGAGGTACAGACCAAGGACTGATGTTTCCACCGTTTGGCTTTACCCGAAAGTAGGGAGATCCGGAAAAGACGATGGTTGAAGCTGAAAATTTATTTCACAGTTCAACAGGAACAGCCTGTACTCCCCCGCTTGTCTTGCAAAGCATTCAGGTGTCGGTAGATGAAACTCACACCAAGGTGCCGGTTGCAAGTTCCCGCTACCCCGGAAGTGGAAGCAGGAGCTGCGGAAGTGGAAGAACCGAAAGTGCTGGCTGACACCCACTGAGAAACCGTGAAAAGGCGCAGATCGGGAGGGATCATGGATATAGAGTGTTTGTTGAACTGGGATATTTGTATGCTGTTGTCCCCTCACTCTCACACGTTCACTCAGGTTTGTTGACGGTGGTGTGGTGGGTCGTGTCTTGTCCCAGAGATCCCTCATGTTGGTGTTACCTTCTGGTTCTCCCTTTTAGTTATGCTGCCATAGCGAGTCTTGCCGGAGTCCCAACTGCACAGTGTCCGTTACTTTTATACAACAAAAAGTACACATAATAATCCATATCATTCTTTTCCTGTCACCCCTCTTCTCGTCTCCCTCTCTCTCTCTCTCGGTCAAGTAAAACATGCTCCTGAGGTTCTAGTGACCACTGTTCCTCCCCCACTCCCCTCCTTGGATCTGAGCACATTGTCCTGGCCTGCCTCTGGATGGTTGTTCTCTTTGATTGGAGGCCACTCTTTGCAGCTGGGGATTGTTTCTCAACAACGCGCTGGGGTTCCATGAAATTACGGAGTAAGAACAGGAGCTTTGACGATATATTTGGACTGTAGTTAATGTTAACAGCTACAGTTTGCTTCTGATCACCATCACTGCACCCCGCAACATCGTTTAATTATGCAATAATTAAACGATGCACAATAATCTCTAAATTATGCAATCCATATGAAGGAGAGGCACGGTTTTTCAGGAATCAACTCATTTGCTGGCCCCGTAGAATCATAGCAAATTGCATTGCATAGCAATTTATATAATTTAAAATACAATAATTACTTTAAAACATTTATAAGAATATTTTGTCTTAATTCTTTATGTTGAGTATGGTATCACTATAAGTAAAAAAAAATTTGCATAAAGCATCAATATTTGTCTATGTCCATATTGATTAGAGCATTAAAAACTGGAAAAGTATTAGTTTAAGGTACATTTAGATAAGATACAAATGTGCAATTAAGTTGTGATTAATTGTGAATAAAATCATTACAATCATGCAATTAATGGCAATTACATTTTAATCGATTGACATTGCTAATACTAATATAACATGAGGTCCAGTTACCAGCGTAGCACTAAAGAAGGTAGTAATAAAAGCTTCATTTTACTTTACAAGTACATGTCAGAGCCCAGACGTCTTCACTTTAATTTAGGTAAAAAAATATAGTCAGTACTTCAACTTTTACCAGAGTATTTCAAAACATGAGAATCCGTACTTCTACATAAGTGAAGGATGTGGGTACTTTTGCCATCTCTGCATTCTTCTTCTTTCAGCTGCTCCCATTTGGGGTTTTCACAGTGGATAATTAGTCTCCATTCTACTCTACATCTGCCTCTTCCAAAACAACTACCTGCATTTCTACCTTCACCACAGCCATAAACTTCCATTTCATCCGCAAACATCATAGTCCGTGGAGCCTCCTGGAGACTCCTGTCTGACCTCGTCTGTCAACCTGTCAATCAACACTGCAAACAGGAAAGGGCTTAGAGCCGATACTTGATGCAATCCAACCTTCACCTTCAACTAGTCTGTCGTTCCTAGTGCACACTTCACTGTAGTCACACAGTCATGATACATGTCCTGCACCACCCTCACATACTTCTCTGACACACACTTACTCATACAATACCACGACTCTTCGCTCTGCACTTCATATGCTTTCTCTAAAGCCACAAACACGCAATGCAACTCGATCTGACCTTCTCTATACTTCTCAAAGAAAATAATGCATCTGAGGTGCTCTTCCTCCATACTGTTGCTCACAGATGGACACCTCTTCTCTCAGCCTGGCTTCCACTACTCTTTCCCATTACTTCATGGTGTGGCTGATTAACTTGATCCCCCTGTAGTTAATGCAGGTATGCACATCTACCTTATTCTTAAGGTGACTGGTATGTCATCTGGTTCAACCAACTTTCCACTCTTTGTCCTCTTAATCGCTGCTCTTACTTCCTCCTTACTAAAACTTTCCTCTTCTTGCTTTACCATCTCCACATCATCCAACCTACTCTCTCTCTGATTTTCCTCATTCATCAGCTGCTCAAAATACTTCCTCCACCTAATTAACACATTCTCCTCACTAGTCAAGACATCTCCATCCTTCATTGTTCTAACTTGCAGCACATTCTTCCCAGTTTGGTCCCTCTGCTTGGCCAATTGGTATGAATTATTTTCTCCATCCTTAGTGTCCAACTTCTCATACAGCATATGCCTTTTCTTTAGCCACATCCCACTTCACCTGCTGCCACATCTTCTTGTACTTCTGACTACTTTCTCATCTCATAAACAATATAAGCGCGGCTGTGAACAGAGTTTCCAGACTGGACTGTGAACAAATTCAAAAAAAGCAGGAAAAGTAGAGCAAACTTTATGACTTTGTTAATGTCCATTGTGCATTTTTCAATTTTACACGCGTACACTCGAAAAGAAAAAAACACAAAGTGCCGGAAACACCGTAAAAAAAAAATTAAAAAGTACAAACTTAAAGGGAGCTGCTGCAACAGGCTGCCACTTGGGCGGCTCCTATCCAGATATTTATGTCGGTTAAACTTCAAAAAGATTTGCTTTAATAAAAATACAAAACAATTAATGTTTTTTTAATTTTGATTGGCAAATAACAGATTTGGTCGGAATTTAACAACATTTTAGTAACTTTGTTAACTCAGCAACATCTTCAACAACACATTTTTTTTTTTTTTAATATAGTACTGTTGTTTTTGCCACTAGTTAATATTTTAACACTTTATACAGTATTTCGCAAAAGTGAGTACACCCCTCAAATTTCAGCAAACATTTTAATATCTTCTCAAGGGACAACACTGCAGAAATGAAACTTGGATATATTTTACCCAGCCATTAGGGAGGCACAAGCCAGTGCACTCTTAGTGCCATTCCCAAGCCTGGATAAATGGGGAGGGTTGCGTTAGGAAGGGCATCCAGCGTAAATTGTGCCAAATCTAATATGCGATTCATGATTAAGAATTTCATACCGAATAGGTCGAGGCCCGGGTTAACAACGACCGCCACAGGTATTGTTAGCCAACAGGGTACCGGTGGAAATTGGGCTACTGTTGACCGAAGGAGGAGAAGGAGAGGAAAAAAGACATCTACAGAGACGGCAGGGAAAGGAGAAGTGTAGGAGAGTGAAGGTTCGGGTTGGTACTTTAAATGTTGGTACTATGACTGGTAAAGGGAGAGAGGTAGCTGATATGATGGAGAGGAGAAAGGTAGATATGTTGTGTGTTTAGGAGACCAAGTGGAAAGAGAGTAAGGCCAGGAATATTGGAGGTGGGTTTAAACTGTTCTATTATGGTGCGGATGGAAGGAGAAATGGTGTAGGGGTGAATTTGAAGGAAGAGTACATTAAGAGTGTAGTGGAGGTGAAGAGAGTTTCTGATAGAGTGATGAAAGTGAAGCTGGAAGTTTAAAGAATTAAAATAAATGTCATCAGTGCCTATGCTCCACAAGTCGGCTGTGAGATAGAGGAGAAGGAAAGATTCTGGAGTAAATTAGATGAAGTGGTAGATGGTGTACCTAGAAATGAACGATTAGTGATTGGTGCAGACTTTAATGGGCATGTAGGTGAAGGGAACAGAGGTGATAAGGAGGTTATGGGTAGGTATGGCCTAAAGAAGAGGAATGTGGAAGGGCAGATGGTGGTAGATTTTGCTAAAAGGATGGAAATGGCAGTGGTGAATACTTATTTTAAGAAGAAGGATCATAGGGTGATGTATAAGAGTGGTGGAAGGTGCACACAGGTGGATTATGTTCTATGTAGGAGATGCAACCTAAAGGAGATTGGAGACTGTAAAGTGTTGGCAGGGGACAGTGTAGCTAGACAGCATCGGATGGGGGTCTGTAGGATGGTTTTAGGGGTGAAGAAGAAGAGGAGGAGAGGGAGGACTGACAGAAGAATAAGATGGTGAAAACTGAAGGAGGAAAAGTGTACTGTGAGGTTCAGGGAAGAGGTCAGACAGGTGCTCAGTGGTGGTGAATAGGTGTTGCATGATTGGGAAACTAAGGAAGGAAAAAAGGATGTGTACCGATTGGCCAAGCAGAGGGACCGAGCTGGGAAGGATGTTTTGCAAGTTAGAGCAATAAAGGATGGAGATGGAAATGTGTTGACTAGTGAGGAGAGTGTGTTGAGAAGATGGAGGGAGTATTTTGAGCAGGAGCAAGAACGAGGAAAATGAGGCAGATAGAAGGTTGGATGATGTGGAGTTAGTAAAGCAGGAAGTGGATAGGATTAGTAATGAGGAAGTGAGAGCAGCGATTAAGAGGATGAAGAGTGGAAAGTCTGTTGGACCAGATGACATACCGGTGGAAGCATGGAGATATTTAGGAGAGATGGCAGTGGAATTTTTTACGAGATTGTTTAAAAAGATTTTGAAAGGTGAGAGGATGCCTGAGGAATGAAGAAGGAGTGTGCTGGTACTGATCTTTAGGCATAAGGGAGATGTACAGACCTGCAGTAACTACAGGGGAATTAAGTTGATCAGTCACACCATGAAGTTATGGGAAAGAGTAGTGGAAGCCAGGCTGAGAGAAGAGGTGACCATCTGTGAGCAACAGTGTGGTTTCATGGCGAGGAAGAGCACCACAAATGCCTTATTTTCGTAGAGAATGTTGATGGAGAAGTATAGAGAAGGACAAAAGGAATTGCATTGTGGATTTGTAGATTTAGAGAAAGCGTACGACAAAGTGCCAAGAGAGGAGTTGTGGTATTGTATGAGGAAGTCAGGTGTGTCAGAGAAGTATGTGAGGGTGGTGCAGGACATGTATGAGGACAGTGTGACAGCAGTGAAGTGTGCAGTAGGAACGACAGACTAGTTGAAGGTGAAGGTTGGATTGCATCAAGGATCGGCTCTGAGCCCTTTCCTGTTTGAAGTGGTGATGGACAGGTTGACGGACGAGGTCAGACAGGAGTCTCCCTGGACCATGATGTTTGCGGATGATATTGTGATTTGTGGTGAAAGTAGTGAGCAGGTTAAGAAGAGCCTGGAGAGGTGGAGGTACACGCTGGAGAGAAGGGGAATGAAAGTCAGGAATTTTTTATTCAGTAGGAGTTTCAGTAGGAGTCAGTAGGAGTTTTTATACCCTATTTTATTCCCTCATGCCGGACCGTCGTCAAAAGCATTTCACTGCATGTCATACCCTGTATGTATGTGTATGTGACAAATAAAATTAGATTTAATTTGATTTGAGTAAGACAGAGTGCGTAAATGAGAGGGAGGGCAGTGGAGTGGTGCGGTTGCAGGGAGAAGAGGTGGAGAAGGTGGAGGAGTTCAGGTACCTGGGGTCAACAGTGCAAAGTAATAGAGAGTGTGTTAGGGATGTGAAGAAAAGAGTGCAGGCAGGGTGGGGTGGGTGGAGAAGAGTGACAGGAGTGATTTGTGTTAGTAGAGTATCTGCAAGAATGAAAGGAAAAGTTTATATGACTGTGATGGGACCTGCTATGTTTTATGGATTAGAGACAGTGGCATTGAGAAAAAGACAGGAGGCGGAGCTGGAGGTAGCAGAGCTAAAGATTTTGAGGTTTTCGTTGGGAGTGAGTTTAGAAATGAGTTTATTAGAGGGACGGCACATGTTGGACGTTTTGGAGACAAGGTGAGGGAGGCGAGATTGAGATGGTTTGGACATGTGCAGAGGAGGGACATGAGTTTTATTGGTAGGAGAATGCTGAGGATGGAGCCACCAGGAAGGAGGAGAAGAGGAAGGCCAGGAGGAAGGTGCACACAAGTGGACTATGTGCTATGCAGGAGAATGAACCTGAAGGAGATTGGAGACTGTAAGGTGTTGACAGGGGACAGTGTAGCTAGACAGCATCGGATGGTGGTCTGTAGGATTGTTTTGGAGGCAAAGAAGAAGAGTAGGAGAGTAAGGACTGAAAGAAAAATAAAATGGTGGAAACTGAAGGAGAGCAGAAGGAGAAATAAGGAGAAATATAGGACTGTGGTGAGACCTGCGGTGTTGTATGGTTTAGTGACAGTGGCATTGAGTAAAAAGCTGGAGGTAGCAGAGCTGAAGATGTTAAGGTTTTCGTTGGAAGTGACGAGCAGAAATTAGTTCATTAGAGGGACAGCGCATGTAGGATGTTTTGGTGACAAGGTGAGGGAGGCGAGATTGAGATGGTTTGGACATGTGCAGATGAGGGACATGAATTATATTGGTAGAAGAATGCTGAGGATGGAGCCACCAGGTAGGAGGAAAATAAGAAGGCCAAGGAGGAGGTTCATGGATGTGGTGAGGGAAGACATGCTGGTAGTTGGTGTAAAAGAGGCAGATGTAGAGAACAGGGTGGTATGGAGACAGATGATCCGCTGTGGCGACCCCTAATGGGAGCAGCCAAAAGAAGAGGAAGAAAATGAAATGTTACCTACTTCAACACTTACAATGCAAACGTTAAGTAGCACAATACAAGTCATTTTCCTCATAACATTTCGGCTTTGTGTTTACAGTTATTCACTTCATTTACTGACATTATTTTTAGTGCAATAAGAATGATTCTCCTACCAAAATCTTGAGTGTCTGTGTTGTGCTCCATTCTGACCCACCAGCTGGAGACTACCCCTACATGTGCCCGCAGACAGTACTGTCATGTTTCCTGTAGACACAGAAATTTCAGTCCAATGCTTTACTAAGCCTAACTCCAAATGTTCAATAAACTCAGAAATGTAATGCATTGTTTTTCTAACCTAATCATAAAGGTTTAGTAATCATAAACGAGACTGGCAAATGTCTGTGGCATTTGTTTTGATGAAACACCAATACACACAGAAGAATCAAGGTACAGAAATATACCTAAAAGTGTACAAATGCTTTGTTGCTGGGTACAGCAATGTACCTCTGAACATTGGGTAATATTTGTAGCTTCTTGTTTTTATCTCTTAAAGAATATTTATTCACAACTAGTGAATAAAACAAATAACAAACAACATACCACAATGCATGCTGTGTGCTAGAATAGTACAAAACTCCAAGCATGCATTGCATCATGAATAAATTATGCAGCTGAATGTTAATAGTATTTTCTTTATTCGCTTTTATTTTAGTTATTTGGTTTGTTGTGACATTTGAATAGAATTGTCGAGTTTTTTTTGTTGTTTATGTGCTTTTAAGTCCTGCCAGTGGAATTTTAATTAATTTGTAATATATAACATTTTTTAAAAAAGATTAAATATTAAAATAAGGAAAAAATTTTGTGTTGTGTGTTTTGTGGGATACCATTGTGCAGGTGAGTAGAGCCTGTGCTATATGTTTACAGTTCTTGAAAAAAAATGTGCTACATACACAATTTAAATATCTTTGGAAAGAACACACATTCAGCTTTATTGTCTATTTAATGTTGATATTGCTCAAAAATATATTTATTTATAGATGATGAAGTGCCATGGATATACATTTCCTGCATTTAACATTATTTTTATTTCATATATAAATACATGAAATCAGTCCTAGAGCAATCCAGAAAATTACTGTGTTGATAGCCACATGTCCCATTAGTTTATATAAAAAATTGTATGAAGATTGCCATGACAAATTAAATGCCTACAATCTAAAACTATGTCTGATCCTTTTCTCCCTCCCGCTGTTTGAGAGCCACCTGCTAAACTTAGGTGTCCATTCATACAGTCTGCATATAAATAAATGGCTGACCATTAAAGGCTATTGTTATACATGTTTGGCTATTATTGGTATTATTTTTATTGATTGATATTGATTTGGCATTCATACTGATGGCCAGGTAGCCAGACAAGATATTGTTTTACAGTCATGGCATTAATATTTATCCCAACAACACACACACACACACACACACACACACACACAAACTTTTCAAGCAACTTTTCAAATGGGCAATAAAACGTATAACATCGTATAAAACTGTAAAGGGAGATATATTGTAACTTACAGATGTAAAATAAGCTTAGATTTTCCCTCCCCATACAGATCTCCAAGTTGCTGTTGTTACTCCGCCCCAAGAATATTTTCCTCACTGCTGCTCTGTGCAAATCTCAGATAAAACAACTTATTGCACTGTTAATTGTTTTTTCTTTTCCGTAGTCTCTCACTCGGGGGTCGGAATCAGGCACAACACCACAAACATCAGTCAATGTTAACTTATCAATTCAAACCAAACAATCTTTAACTATCAATTTCAAATATGTAATCGTTCTTAGCAAGCTAAGTTAAAATAAGCTGCAACCTAACTAATGTAATGTTTGATCTACATTACTTGTCTTGTTTTTGTTCGTCTTTCAAAATTAACACTTTGTGAATGTTTGAATCAATCTTTTACTATCAATTTCAAATATGTATTGGCCAAGTAATGCACTTAGACCACTAGCAAGCACCTTGATATCTTTAGTTAGCCTGACCACATGTCACACAAATGGGTCCCCCCTAAAAATACAACACAAGGATAACGTTCTTAGCAAGCTAAGTTAAAATAGGCTGCAACCTAACTAATGTAATGTTTGATCTACATTACTTGTCTTGTTTTTGCTCGTTTTTCAAAATAAACACTTTGTGAATGTTTAAATAATAGTTTTGTCAAACTTTTGACGTTACCCCTTATCTGAAACACAGCAGAGAGGTGCACCTGAATGTCACCGTCTTCGTTCTTTTGGCGTGCTTTTTCTTGCGTGCACTGCAACTTTGCAGGGGTGTTTTGACGCCTGAAATTTTAAATGTATTTATCTTTTTCTGTATGGAATAATAATTCTTTATTAAGTAGATTATATCCAGATTTTGGTGTGATACAGATAAACCAGGATACTGTAGCGAATTTAGCTCGCAAAGAAAAGGGAATATTTATAAGTAATTATAATGGGTTATGGTTACTCTTAAATATTTAAATTAAGTTGAATTGACGGTAATGGAATTAACATTACACTTATTTGTCTGTTCGTCCGCCAAACAGACAGTATAATTTAACAGTATAATTTATATTAATTCTATAAAAGAGGTATCTCCCTGGCCAAGAAAGACGTAACCCCCTTTTACTTTATACCATAAATTAAATTAAAAGAGCATGTAGTCCAGACCGGATATTGCAGGAACTTTGCGAACGTAGTCAAAGGCAATCATTTGTGAAAAATATGGCGTTTAATAAATGAGACAAAGACACATAAAACTAGCTACATGAACAAACAAAAGAAATAAAGAAAACACAAATAAAATAAACAAAGGTTAAAACTAGGAAAGGAGGAAGAGAAAATAATAAGAAGAAAGAGGATAAGGAAAGGGGATGGATGGAAATGCTTAAGCTTCAAAATTAAGCACACCCTAACTGGGAAATCGTCACAGGAATTTAAATTCACATTAAGATTCACTAAGACTTAAAATACGCATCTAAATTTGCTGGTAAAGGAAACGGTTATGTCAGGGATCCAGCAGCCACACCCACACCAACCCCCCCAATCACTCCGAGCAGCTCACCAACTTACTAATCATCCACACCTGGTCCATATCAGTCACCACACTATAAAGACCCCGTTTATCCACATTCCCACCATCCGTTCTACAGCTTAGGCTTATGAACCTACCGGACTGCCCAAACTACTCAGTTATAGTTGTGTTTCAGCTTACTAGCTTTAGTGTGTGTCGTCTGTGTTTTCTGCCTTGCCCGTTTTGCTCTTTTCATTAAAGAAAAGCCCTTTTTGGTATTCTCTCCGAACATTCTTTGCGCCTGACAGGTTACTTGCATTGGCTTGTTGCATAAGAGTCCGGATGCGAAAAATAAATCTTTGAAGAGCCAGTTAGGGTGGGGTCAGATGTTTTTCCAGGTTCTCCTGAAGATCAGAGCGGTGGTTGTTCTTGGAAGTGAAGCTTGCCGGAAGATCTTGAAGAAAGAGGGGGTCATTTCCAAGCTGTTTCGTACGTCTGACCAACGATGGGTGGTGTTCGTGACATTTTAAAGGTCTCGAACTCCACCCATATTTGGGGGAACGGCCAATACTAAGGGTTGAGATTTTGGAGGGAAAAACTCCCCTTTGTTTTATGTGTTTGTGGGCATGGTTTGGATTATAGAACTTTAAAGTTTTATCTGAAGTGTATTAAGACGGTATGGTGACTTTCGTGATCCAATAAAATGTACCATTGTTTGAAAAGTAAGTTACAGATAATTTTGTGGTCATTTGGATACTAAACATTAGAGGATTGATGGCATAACGGCAGCGGTACATTACATACATAGATCAGTAGTCAAAGTGTAACTAATGTTACTACAACATTATGTTCTGATAAAAGAATGAAAACACAAAACAAACCAATAGATAATTTTGTATAAATTCTGACATCAGGCCTTAAAAGGACATACAGCATTAGAACAGGTATACATTAACGTGCTGGGACCAGTAATTGTGGAGCATCTTATTCATTTTGTTTAATTAGAAAAAGGAATGCTTTATTGTATCTGTGTGTGTGTGTGTGTGTGTGTGTGTGTGTGTGTGTGTGTGTGTGCATTGTGTATGTGTGGGTGTTTTATGGTCGAGGTCTCTATGCGGTCAACAGAGAACCTGCATGGGGTTATCTCGTCTTGTAGTAGGATCCAGACCTTCTGGAGCCAGTTGTGTGTGGGTGTGTGTTTTAGGATTAGGGGGTCTTTGTGAACACAACAGGAGTTCAGGGTCTGGTCCTGTTTCGTGTCTTTAAAAGGGGGAGTGTGGCACTTTACGACTTTACGATATTACCCCCAATAAAAGTTTTCAATTTTGATTGAGGTGAAGATGTCATAGGTTAAAAGAAATGCCTGGGACATGAAATCTAAATGATCTGTGCCAGACACTACAATACTAAAGCATATGGATTATCCTGTCTACTGATGGATTTTGGAACTTTTGCCTAATGTTCTAATCAAACCAACACTCTGGCCTTAAAAGCATTGCATAAGAAAATATCAGCACTTCATTTAAGCAGGTATTAATTACCGGTTAAAAAGTCTATTTTGGGATTCTGGTTATGTCAGGTTGCTGAACAGTCACTCTCTATGAAATTCCATAATTACCAAGCCTGTTTACAAAAATACTTGTTGTTCCTTTTGACTTGTTCTCTGGAAAGCATGTCCGTGCGATCGTGATTAAACGTAAATATGTTTGTCCCTGATGAGCAACTGTGGCAAGGAAAAACTCCCCGAGATGGCAAAGGAAGAAACCTTGAGAGGAACCAGACTTAAGAGGGAACCCATCCTCATCTGGGTTGCACCAAATGTCCATTTGAAGCAGATATGCAATGCTGCGGGGTACAGTGATGACGATCAGAAGCAAACTGCACTCCTGAGTCAGTGCAGCAGACCGCCGACACCAACTACAGTCCATCCATCCTCAAAGCACCCGTTCTACTCCGGAATACATGGAACCACCCAAGGTGTTGATGAGATACCGTCCCAAGCTGCACAGAAGTGTGAAGATCCACGGAGGGGAGAGGGGCAGGAACAGTTGTCAGTGGAACCTCAGGAGCATGTTTAATTCGACGGAGAGAGAAAGAGAGAGGGTAGAGAAGGATATGGATTATTAAGTGTCCCTTTTGGTGTATGAAAGTTTAATATTATTTACTTGTATTTTATAGTTTCAAAATAAATAAAGACAGTGTTGAAAAGTATATTTTGATTTCTAGATTTTTTTTTAACCAAGCATCAAATAACTGAGCACCTTAAGGAGAATACAATACTCTGTGGTACTGTGTAGGCTCATTTAGTTTATTAAATTATTAAAAAAAAACACACACACACACACAACACTGACAATAATGCCAGGTAGTAGATATTGCAAAAATATAAAAAAAAACATTAAAATGTATGATAGACAAAGAAGGCTACTAAGAAAAAAGGAAAACCCTGTTGTAAGTTAATGGAACAGCAGCCGTAGCACATGGATTGGTTACACTTTATTTTGATGGCTTCCTATACAACAACCTGTACAGATTAATAAGTGAATATAATTAGTGTTGGGCAGTAATGAAGTAAATGTAATTCATTACTGTTCTTAAATAGCTTTATCATGTATCTGCACTTTACTTTAAGTATTTCTATTTGGGGAGATTTTTACTTTAACTCCACTACATTTCAAAGTCTTATCTTACTTTGTACTCGCATACGTTTTGTGAAATCAGTCATTCCTTTTTATTTATAAGTGGTCAAAAACTTAACCGTTTAATCAACCAATCAGGGTAGAGTGCATGCTCTGTTTTAAACTTCATTATGGTACTTAAGTAGATATTTCTTGTATCAAAATTTTAGTTCACTATTTATTTTTCGCTTCACTATTAAACGTTTACTTATACTAGGATTTTTTTTTTAAATATCTGTACTTCAATTCTGTATCTGTATCTTTAATTTCTGTACTGTACATTACCCTATTTTTTCTCATTGCGTGACTTTTTCAACTTACCACTGGTGTATCATTTCCTGGCTATCACACACCACATATGTAGGTTATCCTATGAAGCTAATTACAAGGAAGGCAGAAGGCAACAACAAAGTATGTCTAATGTGGATGAGAGTGGGAGTCAGCAATGTATATAACACAGTAGCAGCTGAAAAAAGAAGAAGAAATCATAGTACTTTGGATACTTACATACACTTGAAGGCAAATACTTTTGTACTTGTACTCAAGTGAAAATTTAAAGAAAGCACTTTTACTTTTATGGGAGTAATATTTTACAGAGTGTACTCTACTCTACTGTCTCTACTTTAACTGAACTTCATGGTTTGTGTACTTCATCCACCACTGAATATAATTTACTTTCAACTTTTAACAAATCTCTGACAATCTGTGGCAGGTGATGTCAGAAATTGACACAAATTTTATTCATATGTTGAATGAGAACAGCAGGTTAATTAAAATTAAAACTTTTTACGGTTACTTATATTTAGTGTATTTCATTTAAAAAAAAATTCTTATTTTATATCATGTTACACATGTTACACAGTTTATTGTTTTAATTGTAATATATAGTGTATATAATAACAAAAAAACAGGGAAAACAATAAAATGTAAACTTAAACAGTGTGGATGAGTCATTGTTAAGTTTTTGGAGTAATTTTGACAGACTGGCCACTCTTGGGAAACTGTTACAAGTTTCTCCATTTGTAAATAATGGCTCTCACTCTGTTTGGCTGAAGTCCCAAAACCTTATACATATCTTATATAGTTACCCTTTAGAGATTGATAAAATTATTACTTTGTTTCTCATTTGTTCTTGAATTTCTTTAGATTGTGGCATGATGTGTTACTTTTTGAGATCTTTTAGCCTGCTTCAGTAATCAAACCTGGGGTACGGCAAGTGAAATTGATCTTCGCGTTCCTAAAAAAATGGTTAATCAGAGTGGCGAATATGCAAAAAGAAATTCAGAATATGTGCAAATACTTTTAACAAAAAAGGTTATTTCATTGCTGTTATGCAATGAATTATTTTTTTTAATACAGCATTCCATTTGCAGTGGCAGCGTTGTGATTCTCCACATCATCCTCTTTTTGGTGTGATCCATTCAAACGTCTGTGGTAGCTCATCTTCAAGTCTTTCCTACCGTTTATTAGCACTGAACAGCAGTAACTTTCAGGGCTGTCTCTAACTTTGTACAATGATCATTCTGAAGCAGGGAAATTAAACACACTCTCAATAAGTCCCCGTGTTGTCTTTTCTCAGCTGGCACTGTAGGATTCACTAGTTTGGGGATGGTGATGGGTTGACAACAGTTAGGCAGAAAATGCATGGCTTTTTGTCAAGGCTGCAATTGCACCTGTTACACTTCCAACACTTATGATTACTGCTGATTTATGTACTCCAAAATGGTCCTGAACTACCATTTGGAAACAAACAGTAGCATAAATGCCAGTAGCATAAGAGATGGAGCAAAAGTGGAATATCTGAATTTCAGCTACTGCCATGTCTAAGTGCAGGTTTAATTTTTTTTACTTAAACATATCACAAATATCCTTGATAACCTGTATCATTTTAAAACTTCTGCATTGTCATAAAACTCATAAAACATTGTAATTTTTGTCCTCACCAACAATACCAGATACAATACCAAAAAACAACCTTACTTTATAAGTTTAAAACTTAAACAACTCCTTAATAAACTTAATAAACACCACTTCCATCTCTGTATAACCACATGAAATGATCTCTTATAAACCGACCACCTATTCAAAAACAGTATTAAAGATAACATTCCATCTATTAAAATGCAGCTTCCTTATAAACCCACTTCTCTAAAAAACTTTCCCTTCATTGGTTAATTTATATAACTTAAAATTATTCAGGACACAACTTTTCACCACATTTTTAAAAACCAACTCTACTCTTTGCCCCTCTCTACCATCCATCTTTATTTTCCTTGTCCAATCAAAAAGTTCAACAACTGACTTTTTCTCTTTTTGGATTCTCTATAATATGGACCAACAATAAAGCTTTGAAGAGAGAATATCTCACCAAAATTCAAAAAGGCACGTTTAAGTACATCAAATAACTCTTTTAATCTTAAGCACTCTAACCCAGCCATTAGGGAGGCACAAGCCAGTGCATTCTTAGTGCCGGTCCCAAGCCCGGGTAAATGGGGAGGGTTGCGTTAGGAAGGGCATCCAGCGTAAAACATGTGCCAAATCAAATATGCGGATCACAAATGAGAATTTCATACCGGATCGGTCGAGGCCCGGGTTAACAACGACCGCCACAGGTATCGTTAGCCGACAGGGTACCGGTGGAAATTGGGCTACTGTTGGCCGAAGAAGGAGAAGGAGAGGAGGAAGACGTCTACAGAGACGGCAGGGAAAGGAGCAGTGTAGGAGAGTAGAGGTTCGGGTTGGTACTTTAAATGTTGGTACTATGACGGGTAAAGGGAGGGAGGTAGCTGATATGATGGAGAGGAGAAAGGTAGATATGTTGTGTGTTCAGGAGACCAAGTGGAAAGGGAGTAAGGCCAGGAACATTGGAGGTGGGTTTAAACTGTTTTATCATGGTGTGGATGGAAAGAGAAATGGTGTAGGGGTGATTCTGAAGGAAGAGTACAGTAAGAGTGTAGTGGAGGTGAAGAGGGTTTCTGATAGGGTGATGATCGTGTAGGTGGAAGTTGAAGGGATGATGATAAATGTCATCAGTGCCTATGCTCCACAAGTTGGCTGTGAGATGGAGGAGAAGGAAAGATTCTGGAGTGACTTAGATGAAGTGGTAGATGGTGTACCTAGGAAAGAACGGTTAGTGATTGGGGCGGACTTTAATGGGCATGTAGGTGAAGGGAACAGGGAGACAGCTAGAAGGGTGGGTAGGTATGGTTTTAAGGAGAGGAATGTGGAAGGGCAGATGGTGGTAGATTTTGCTAAAAGGATGGAAATGGCAGTGGTGAACACTTATTTTAAGAAGAAGGAGGATCATAGGGTGACGTATAAGAGTGGAGGAAAGTGCACACAGGTGGACTATGTGCTATGCAGGAGATGCAACCTGAAGGAGATTGGCGACTGTAAGGTGTTGGCAGGGGACAGTGTAGCTAGACAGCATAGGATGGTGGTCTGTAGGATGGTTTTGGAGGCGAAGATGAAGAGGAGGAGAGTGAGGACTGAAAGAAGAATAAGATGGTGGAAACTGAAGGAGGAAGAGTGTAGTGTGAGGTTCAGGGAAGAGGTCAGACAGGGGCTCAGTGGTGTTAAGGAGGTGTTGGATGATTGGGCAACTACTGCAGGAGTGATGAGGGAGGCAGCTAGAAAAGTACTTGGTGTGACATCTGGAAATAGAAAGGAAGACAAGGAGACGTGGTGGTGGAATGAGGAAGTGCAGGAGAGCATAAGGAGAAAGAGGTTGGCAAAACAGAAGTGGGATAGACAGAGTGATGAGAAAAGTAGGCAGGAGTACAAGGAGATGCGGCAGCAGGTTAAGAGGGATGTGGCGAAAGCCAAGGAAAAGGCATATGAGGAGCTGTATGAGAGGTTGGACACTAAGGAAGGAGAAAAGGATTTGTACCGATTGGCCAGGCAGAGGGACCGAGCTGGAAAGGATGTACTGCAAGTTAGAGCAGTAAAGGATGGAGAGGGAAATGTGTTGACTAGTGAGGAGAGTGTGTTGAGAAGGTGGAGGGAGTATTTTGAGCAGCTGATGAATGAGGAAAATCAGAGAGAGAGAAGGTTGGATGATGTGGAGTTGGTGAAGCAGGATGTAGATAGGATTAGTAAGGAGGAAGTGAGAGCAGCGATTAAGAGGATGAAGAGTGGAAAGTCGGTTGGACCAGATGACATACCGGTAGAAGCGTGGAGATGTTTAGGAGAGATGGCAGTGGAGTTTTTAACCAGATTGTTTAACAGGATTTTGGAAGGTGAGAAGATGCCTGAGGAATGGAGAAGAAGTGTGCTGGTACCGATCTTTAAGCATAAAGGAGATGTGCAGACCTGCAGTAACTACAGGGGTATTAAGTTGATCAGTCACACCATGAAGTTATGGGAAAGAGTAGTGGAAGCCAGGCTGAGAGAAGAGGTGACCATCTGTGAGCAACAGTATGGTTTCATGCCGAGGAAGAGCACCACAGATGCCTTATTTGCTTTGAGAATGTTGATGGAGAAGTATAGAGAAGGACAGAAGGAATTGCATTGTGTATTTGTGGATTTAGAGAAGGCGTACGACAGGGTGCCAAGAGAGGAGTTGTGGTATTGTATGAGGAAGTCAGGTGTGTCAGAGAAGTATGTGAGGGTGGTGCAGGACATGTATGAGGACAGTGTGACGGCAGTGAAGTGTGCAGTAGGTACGACAGACTGGTTTAGAGTGAAGGTTGGACTGCATCAAGGATCGGCCCTGAGCCCTTTCCTGTTTGCAGTGGTGATGGACAGGTTGACGGACGAGGTCAGACAGGAGTCTCCCTGGACTATGATGTTTGCGGATGATATTGTGATTTGTTGTGAGAGTAGGGAGCAGGTTGAGAAGAGCCTGGAGAGGTGGAGATATGCGCTGGAGAGAAGGGGAATGAAACTCAGTAGGAGTAAGACAGAATACATGTGTGTGAATGAGAGGGAGGGCAGTGGAGTGGTGCGGTTGCAGGGAGAAGAGCTTCAGAAGGTGGAGGAATTCAGGTACCTAGGGTCAACAGTGCAAAGTAATGGAGAGTGTGTTAGAGAAGTGAAGAAAAGAGTGCAGGCAGGGTGGAGTGGGTGGAGAAGAGTGACAGGAGTGATTTGTGATAGTAGGGTATCTGCAAAATTGAAAGGGAAAGTTTATAGGACTGTGGTGAGACCTGCGATGTTGTATGGTTTAGAGACAGTGGCATTGAGTAAAAGACAGGAGGCGGAGCTGGAGGTAGTTGGGAGTGATGAGGATGGATAAGATTAGAAATGAGTTTATTAGAGGGACAGCGCATGTAGGATATTTTGGTGACAAGGTGAGGTAGGCGAGATTGAGATGGTTTGGACATGTGCAGAGGAGGGACGTGAATTATATTGGTAGAAGAATGCTGAGGATGGAGCCACCAGGTAGGAGGAAAAGAGGAAGGCCAAGAAGGAGGTCCATGGATGTGGTGAGGGAAGACATGCAGGTAGTTGGTGTAAAAGAGGCAGATGTAGAGGACAGGGTGGGATGGAGACGGATGATCCGGTGTGGCGACCCCTAATGGGAGCAGCCGAAAGAAGAAGAAGAAGAAGAAGAATCTTAAGCACTCTAAAAAGCAGTGAAAAATAATTTCCTTTTCTTTACAAAAAGGACATGATACATCAGGATTAATAACATTCACAAAAGCATTAGCACCCTCCACTGAAGATCACCTGTGCATTCATCTACAGGTGGTTTGTATAAAACTCTCCATACTGGTTTTACATAATCTTTCAAACCCAATTTCTCTCTCCACCCCATATCCTTCCGATCTTTAAGGCTTGTTTTGTTTAACACCTTTACACACTATATGTATAATACCTTACTTTAGTCTTAAAAACTCAAGTCCTATAGCTTTTCCAGATCCAGAAAGGCCCCAGTTAGACCTTTTTAAGTCAGGGGTGATTAGAGGTTTTGGAAAGGGATATGAGAGAACCGGAACCACTTGTCCATTATAATATCCTTTCAGTAACCCTCTTTCCTCGGATGTCAGCCTTTGTTTTAATAAGTCCAGCACTTTTTCATTCTGCCGTTCAGACTGAATTCCCAAACGTGATGCCACAGCTTGAACATTGTTTAGTTCAGGCCAACCAATGTCCATTATATTTTGTAGTTTTAATGTCTTAGCCAGCTGTAAGATTTAAATCAAATTATAATTTTATTTTATTCAGTCCATTCACATGTCTCAGCACGATATCAGCCACCTGTCTTTAGACAAGATCCACAGGCCCTGTTAGAAATGTGAACAATTATGAACATAAGCCTAAAGGCTGCTCTTCTGCTCGCCAGAGTATGGCAGTGCCATGGTATTGAATCCACCAAATTGTTTACCACTAGAACTCTTCCTCTATATGACATCTTTGGTATGAGTCACTTCCATTTTTCCAGCTTTCCTTTTACCTTTTTCAAAACACCTTCCCAGTTGGTACATTGTCCCTCCAATGTACACTCTCAAATATTTTATTCCATCCCTTTTCCAGGTCAAGATCTTCAGCCCATTCATCACAAATCAACGCTTCACTTATTAACCAATTTACTCTAGCAGAGGAAATACATCCAAAATCAATAATAATTTAATAATTTTCTTTAACACCATTATGTCTTTTTTTATTTTGAATTAAAACAATAATATCATCAGCATAAGCTGATATTTTCACTTTTTCACTGGAATAGGAAATAGACCAGCCTTCAATACTGCTTCTGATTTTAACAAGCAGAGATTAAATTGTCAAGGAATATAACATTCCCTATAGGGCACATCCTTGTCTATCCCTCTTTTAACCTTAAAAGGTGCATATAATCTGCCATTTAATTTGAGCACACTTTCAATGTCCTGATACAATGTTTTCAGCACACTCTTAATGTCCTGATACAATGTCCTGATGCAAGCAATGTCCTGATAGTATTTATAATTACATTTGTAATCTTGCATACCAGTGTAGATTTATTCATTGCTAGACTCAAAGCACTTTTGTACGTCACTCTGGATAACGGTGTCTTCTAAATGCCACAAATTTAAATGTAAATGATACAAAATTTTAAATCATAGCAATAAAACTTGAGCTGAACCCAAACTCCTCCAGTGTACGCCAGAGATAGCTGAGCTCAACGCGGTCAAATGCTTTTTTCTGATCTATTGAAATCAGACCAGAATTCAATTTTAATGAGTTAGAGATGTTAAAGATGCCTCAGAATAAAATGAATGTTGTCAAAAATGGATCTATTAGGCACACAGTATGTCTGGTCATGATGAATGACCTGACAAATCACTTTCTTCAACCTCATAGCCAACACCTTGGAAAATTTTTTTATTCTTTCAATAATCATTGTGACTTTCCTTGCATGCGGTGAACCAGGAAGTGACATGTACCACAAAGTATGATAGGAATACCTAATACGTAATACGTCTTGTAATATGCCATAAATCTAAACGTATTTAGTGTACCAGTCAAATATACACATTATGAAAATTGTTGAAATATAAAAATAAACAAGTTAAACTAACCAAAAATAAACAAAATGATTAAAATTTGAGTGAAGGCGCCACCTTGTGGACATGACATTGCATAAACGGAATTCTTAATGACTGCAGATACACTATGTTCTATGTAGGAGATGCAACCTGAAGGAGATTGGAGTATAGTGTATAGGGATAGTGTAGCTAGACAGCATCAGATGATGGTCTGTAGGATGGCTTTGGAGGTAAAGAAGTAGAACAGGAGGGAAGCAAGAACTGAAAGAAGAATAAGGTGGTGGAACCTGAAGGAGGACGAATGTAGTGTGAGATTCAAGGAAGAGGTCAGACAGGGGCTCAGTGGTGGTGAAAAGGTGCTGGATGATTGGGCAACTACTACAGAAGTGATAGGGGAGACTGCTAGAAAGGTATTTGGTGTGACATCTGGAAATAGAAAAGAAGGCAAAGAGACATGGTGGTGGAATGAGGAAGTTCAGGAAAGCATAAGGAAAAATATGTTGTGGAAACAGGATTGGGATCGGCTAAGAGATGAGAAAAGTAGGCAGGAATACAAGGAGATGCAGCAGCAGGTGAAGAAGGATGTAGCAAAAGCCAAGGAAAAGGCATATGAGGGCTGCATGAGAAGTTGTACACTAAGGATGGAGAAAAGGATTTGTACCTAATAGCCTGCAAGAGTGACCAAGCTGGGAAGGATGTGCTACACGTTAGAGTAGGGGTGCCCAATACACTGGTCGTGATCTACCAGTTGATATGAATTAGAATTTTATTGGATTAGATTGCATGACCATATCAAATAATTATATTTATTTATGCATATTTAATGTAGGTAGATAATTTTGCCTTAGTCATTTTATAAGTAGCTCGCATGCTGAAAAAGTGTGTGCACCCCTGAGTTAGATTAATAAAGGATGGAGATGGAAATGTGTTGACTAGTGAGAAGAGTGTGTTGAGAAGATGGAGGAGTATTTTGAGCAGCTGCTGAATGAGAAAAAGGAGAGAGAGAGAGATAGAGAGAGAGAGAAGGTTGGATGGTGTGGAGATTTTGGAAGGTGAGAGGATGCCTGAGGAATGGAGAAGGGGTGTGCTGGTACCACTCTTTAAGAATAAAGGAGATGTGCAGACCTGCAGTAACTACAGGGGAATAAAGTTGATCAGTCACACCATGAAGTTATAGGAAAGAGTAGTGGAAGCCAGTCTATCAGAAGAGATGACCATCTGTGAGCAACCATCTGTAAGAAGTATAAAGAAGGTCAGAAGGAGTTGCATTGCGTGTTTGTGGATTAAGAGAACATGTACGACAGGGTGCAAAGAGAGGAGTTGTGGTATTGTATGAGGAAGTCAGGTGTGTCAGAGAAGTATGTGAGAGTGGTGCAGGACATGAGGATGAGTACAGTGTGACAACAGTTGGTGAGTGTGAAGTAGAAACAACAGACTGGTTTAAGGTGGAGGTTGGACTGCATTAAGGATCGGCTCTGAGCCCTTTCCTGTTTGCAGTGGTGATAGACAGGTTGATGGACGAGGTCAGACAGAAGTTTCCGTGGACTATGATGTTTGCAAATGATATTGTGATTTGTGGCCTTTCTCTGCTTTAATTTAAAAAAGGATTTGTATAAAACCTTCACTTCCTTAGGTACAGCCAGGAATGGCTTCATTCTGTTCTCAACCTTTCATGCATGAACAACCATTTTGCAGCCCATTTTGTCTTCCTGCATCTGCAATGTGTAAGTGTTCTGCTTTTATTCTCTTTTTTATAATGCTGTTTATTATCCTACTTTCATTAAATCAAGCAATATTATTTTGCTTAGATTGTATATTCGTGTATGTTTAACTGTATTGTTCTACTTAGTTATGTTAGTACCTAGGTCATATGTCATTCTTACTTTCCAAACTGACTATGTTACATAGTGTGTTGAGCTTCACAGAGATAACATTTATAAACTTGTTACTTTTGTCGCAACATGCATAATTGAATTTTCATGTTTAGTCATTGTGATTTCAACCCAGCCATTAGGGAGGCACAAGCCAGTGCACTCTTAGGAAGGGCATCGAGCGTAAAAAAATGTGCCAAATCAAATATGTGGATCACAAATAAAATTTCATACCGGATCGGTCGAGGCCCGGGTTAACACCAGTATCTTTAGCCAACAGGGTACCGGTGGAAATTGAGCTACTGTTGGTCGAAGAAGGAGAAGGAACGAAGGAAGTCGTCTACAGAGACAGCAGGAAAAGAAGAAGTGGAGGAGAGTGGAGGTTTGGGTTGGTAACATGACTGGTAAAGGGAGAGAGCCTGGAGAGGTGAAGATATGCGCTGGAGAGAAGGGGAATGAAAGTCGGTAGGAGTAAGACAGAGTACATGTGTGTGAATGAGAGGGAGGGCAGTGGAGTGGTGCGGTTACAGGGAGAAGAGGTGGAGAAGGTGGAAGAGTTCAGGTATAAGGGGTCAACAGTGCAAAGTAATGGAAAGTGTGTTAGAGAAGTAAAGAAAAGAGTGTAGGTGGGGTGGGGTCGAGTGGGTGGAGAAGAGTGACTGGAGTGATTTGTGATAGAAGAGTATCTGCAAGAATGAAAGGGAAAGTATAGAACTGTGCTGAGACCGGTGATTTTGTATAGATTAGAGACAATGGCATTGAGTAAAAGACAGGAGGTGGAGCTGGAGGTAGCAGAACTGAAGTTG
Organism: Silurus asotus; assembly: GCA_024362625.1. Classification (NCBI taxonomy): domain Eukaryota; kingdom Metazoa; phylum Chordata; class Actinopteri; order Siluriformes; family Siluridae; genus Silurus; species Silurus asotus. The sequence goes on along the minus strand of MU559653.1, from coordinate 4,077,113 downwards.
TTAAGGTTTTCGTTGGGAGTGACAAAGGTGGACAAAATTAGAAATGAGTTTATCCGAGGGACAGCGCATGTAGGATGTTTTGGTGACAAGGTGAGGGAGGCGAGATTGAGATGGTTTGGACATGTGCAGAGGAGGCACATGAATTATATTGGTAGAAGAATGCTGAGGATGGAGCCACCAGATACGAGGAAATAAGGAAGGCCAAGGAGGAGGTTTATGGATGTGGTGAGGGAAGACATGCAGGAAAGAGGCAGATGTAGAGGACAGGGTGGTATGGAGACGGATGATCCGCTGTGGCGACCCCTAATGGGAGCAGCCGAAAGAAGAAGAAGAAGAAGTCATTGTGATTTCACACTTTTTACATCGTATCTCTGTTGGTTTCCTTTTATTCAACTCCATCTCACAGACGTTCTGGAACATCTCTTAGGACCATTCTCCGGAGACAGTATCGTCAGTTACAACTCTTCTCCCTCACCCCTGAGGTTGCTTGATTTATTTAACATCTCTCTACCCCAACTATTCCAGAGAACCCCTGTCTGCCTCCTTGCATCGTGCAGCGTACTTTTACGTGTGATATGGACACACAGACCTCGCCTGACCTCCCTGCTGTTTATCATCAGAAAACACAAACCGACAATGAAGACTATGACGACTCCCGTCTCCTCCTTATCCTTCATGTTGGTTTGCTACTGATTATTTTCCCCTACTTCCCCCATTCTTTCACCTAAATATTAGTATCAGAATCTGGCCCCGATTGCTCACCCATGTCTTCTGCAGTGGCTGAGGCCCACAAGCTCTTTTGTCACAAAAATACATGCGTAAGTTCAATTCAATTCAATTCATTTTTATTTGTATAGCGCTTTTAACAATGAACATTGTCTCAAAGCAGCTTTACACAGATAATGTGGTGATTAAATGTAAATATGTTCTTTGTAAGTATGTTTGTCCCTGATGAGCAACTGTGGCAAGGAAAAACTCCCCGAGATGGCACAAGGAAGAAACCTCGAGAGGAACCAGACCCAAGAGGGAACCCATCCTCATCTGGGTTGCATCAAATGTCCATTTGAAGCATATATACAAAGTTGCGGGGTGCAGTGATGATGAGCAGAAGCAAACTGCACTCCCGAGTCAGTGCAGCAGAAGTGTGAAGATCCACGGAGGGAAGAGGGGCAGGAACAGTGGTCACTGGAGCCTCAGGAGCATGTTTAACTCGACCGAGAGAGAGAGAGAGAGAGAGAGAGAGAGAGAGAGAGAGAGAGAGAGAGAGAGAAGGATATGGATTATTAAGTGTACCTATTGGTGTATGAAAGTTAATGTCACTGTGCAGTTTGGACTCCGGCAAGACTCGCTATGGCAGCATAACTAAAAGGGAGAACCAGAAGGTAACACAGACATGAGGGATCTCTGGGATAAGAGACGACCCACCACACCACCGTCAACAAACCCGAGTGAACGTGTGAATGTGAGGGGACGACAGCATACAAGTATACCAGTTCACCAAACACTCTATATCCATGCTCCTTCCAGATCTGTGCCTTTACCTAAGAAAAAATCTACTGATAAAAGACTTGACTAAATAAATAAGTTTTCAACCTTGACTTGAACACTGAGACTGTGTCTGAGTCCCGAACACTGATTGGAAGGCTGTTCCATAAATGTGGGGCTTTATAAGAGAAAGATCTGCCCCCTGCGGTAGTCTTCATTATTTGAGGAACCAACAGATAGCCAGCACCTTTTGATCTAAGTAGGCGTGGAGGATCATACTGGTACAGAAGTTCACTCAGATACTGCGGTGCGAGACCGTTAAGTGCTTTATACGTCAGTAGTAGTATCTTATAATCAATGCGAGATTTGATTGGGAGCCAGTGTAGGCTGATTAAGACAGGGGTGATGTGGTCGTATTTTCTAGATCTGGTGAGGACTCTTGCTGCTGCATTCTGAACTAACTGAAGCTTATTTATGCACTTACTTGCACACCCAGACAGTAAAGCGTTACAGTAGTCCAATCTAGAAGTAACAAAAGCATGAACTAGTTTTTCTGCATCCTGTAACGACATCATATTTCTAATTTTAGCAATATTTCTAAGGTGAAAGAAGGCGATCCTGGTGATATTATTTACGTGAGACTCAAAGGAAAGACTCGGGTCAATAATCACACCAAGGTCTTTGACAGCCGTACATGCTGAAACAGAAACACCATTCAGAGATGCTACGTAATCCGAAAGTTTGCTTCTAGCTGCATTTGGTCCTAGTAAAAGTACTTCCGTCTTATCTGAGTTGAGCAGAAGAAAGTTATTAAGCATCCACTGTCTAATGTCCTTTACACACTCCTCAACACTGTTTAGTTGATCTCTCTCATCTGGCTTTGCTGAAATATACAGCTGTGTGTCATCAGCGTAGCAATGGAAGCGAATCCCATGTTTATGAATGAGGATGTAAGTCTGCCTTGTACGTTGTATTTGGTTTTTCTACACACTCAAAATATCAGTCAGACCCTACTCCACTCTATATATTAGTATCTGATTGTTATTATTTTAATAATACTTGGAATAAATAGTAGGGCTCGAATGATTCACTAATCTGGCAATTCAATACTATCCCGATACTTTTGTGCTGATTCAACACAAATTGTGATTCTGTAGCTATTGTGATTCATTGTTTAAATTGTGATTTTTGTTTGCTTAATAAAGATTAGACAATGGCAAATACTTGACCATACCCTTAGAGAGACTGTATATGAGTTATATTAACAAAAACAATGCATCACATCTTTCAGAATTTTTATTTCAGGAGCATACACATACATAGTGCATAAAGAACCTTGAACCATAAAACTTTCAAGTACCAAAAACTTGAATTATAATATTTAAATGTGCAACAAAATAACTAAAAACAATACGCTTTAAAATAAAACAAAAGTGCTGTTAAACTGTTCCAATGTCCAACTCAGTCAAGGTGCTAATATCCTTCTCTCTATTCCTCACCTCAGGTGAGAGCAGTGCAACTGTTACTGCAGCCTGTTGCTCCAGAAAACGTTCAACTATGTCATTGGCACTATTCCATCTCGTTGAAACGTCTGTTATAAGTTTGTGCACAGGGAGCCCAGTAACTTTTGGTTTTCCTTCAAAACATGAAGTCCTGCAGCACTTCTATGGAAATATCCAGTGATGCATCGTACTCGTCCGAGTAAATTCGCGACAGAGGGCAGCTTCAGTGTGCGTTGTGAGGCCAGATTATGAGTGTGCGCGTAGCACTTTATATGGAGAAAGCTAGTTAATTGGGCAGCGATAACCATATTAGACCCATTGTCTGTGTCTTTAACCGTTAAACAAGTCTCAAAGGGGTCAACTCCCCCTCCTCTGCCATGGTTTTGCTTTCTCGCGCCAGCAACAAAATATGTTTCACCCTCTGTTGCAATAAAAGCGGTAATGTCTTCCCACCACCTCTCTGGAAAAGTAAAATAATCAAATATATATCGATTCTGAGGTAAACAAATCGATCTTAAAATCGTTTTAAAAAGAAACACGATAGTTTGGTGAATACATTTTTTCTCCCACCCCTAGTAAATAGGTTACTTGAGTTTGGTTACCATATAGGCTAAATAGGTTTAATTAAGCTACTTTTATTGTATTTACTAGGTTCTATACTAATTATTAGGTCAATTTGTTGGATGAATATTATTTTGATTAAAACACATGCTAGATAAGGTTGATTTTTCTCGACAACACCTGGAGATCTGGAGGGTACACGCTGGAGAGAAGGGGAATGAAAGTCAGTGGGAGTAAGACAGATTATATGTGTGTGAATGAGAGGGAGGGCAGTAGAGTGGTGCGGGGCATTAACTATTATTATTATATTTTAACATTTAACATTCTGCCCCCACTTATCTTCTAATTATGAGATATTAAGTAATAATTATGAGATATTAAGTCATAATTATGAGATATTAAGATCCTTTTTTTTTTTCCAGTGTGTGAAGGCCGTATTTTTGCTTTTATCATTACTGTTTATTTCATGCAATTTTGTTGCTGTTTCTCTTGAACTGCTTTAATTTATTGTGTTGCATTTTATGGTTGATTTTAACTTAATTGTATTTCTTCTTCTCTTTTCAAGATTTAAGGGGTCCAGAGTAAGTAGTTCCTGTGGGGTTGTGGCTCTCCTATAACTAAATGTTATTTAGATTAATACTGCATTTCACTGGGGTATGTGAGAGTGCTGTTTGGTGCAGGTGTGAGTACTTACTATTAAAACCATAAGGCTGTGTCTATCCTCTCTCTTTACTGATAAAGCCCTACTTTCTTTAATTTGATAAAGCTGTATTAAATCAATGCAGCTGGTTATACCAAAATACTATTGCTGACATATAGAGCACTAAATTGTCTCATGTCACAGTATCTGATAAAACTTTTGTTCCATTATGATCCATGCCTACTTTGATCAAAATGTGCAGGCTATTTGTTGGTACCTGAAGGTTTATATATACAGAGTGCTTTAATGAACTGGGATGTTTGGATGCTGTCCCCCCTCTCTTACACGTTTAGGTTTGTTGACAGTGGTGTGGCAGGTTGTCTCTTATCCCAGAGATTCCTCATGTATGTGTTACTTTCTGGTTCTCCCTTTTAGTTATGCTGCCATGGCTGCCATGGCATGTCTTGCCAGAGTCCCTACCTGCACCCTGAGCACACTGTACAGTGTTTTAAGCTGAATTTATGAAACAATGAGAATGTTTAACATTCCTTATTACCCTATCCCTGTCACCTCTCTATCTCTCTCTCTCTCTCTCTCTCTCTCTCTCTCTCTCTCTCTCTCTCTCTCTCTTTCTCTTTCTCTGTTAAGTTAAATATGCTCCTAAGGTACCAGTGAATAGTGCTCTTGTCCCTTTCTGATCTGCCCAAATCATCCCAAAGCATTACTTCTGGATGGAGTTCTCTTTAATTAGAGACCACTCTCTGCAGCTGGGGATGGTTCTGCAACAACAGCCTAAAGATCCATGAAGTTACAGAACAAATCAATAACTATGAGGATGGATTTGGACTGTAATCACTATCAAGAACTGCATTTAACTGAACAGTACACCTTAACAATGATGGAACTGTAATAAACAGACTTTGAGTGCCTCTCAGATGAGGATGGTTCCCTGTTGAGTTTAATTCCTCTGAAAGTTTCTCCCTCATGCCATCTCAGGGAGTTTTTCCTTGCTACATTCACAGTTCAATATTAAAAGCACTATACGAATATAAATTAATTGAATTGAATTGCCTGCTCTTTTTTTGTCTGATGTTGTATGCTTCTTCAGCACAATGCATTAGAGCTTTTAACTGATCAATAAAGTTGAATATTTCCCTTTATTATTAAAGTTTCCATGTCTGCATGGAATCTCTCCTTTTTTTCTGTTCGGTTTGTTGTTGTTTTTCTTCATAAAATAGGGTAGGGATAGGGTAGTTGATATTTTCTTAGTAGTACAAAATGTTTAAAAGTTATTAATATTAATAGGGAAAAGATAATTTCTTTAACCCTTAAAGCACCATTTTACCACATGCTAATTTCTTATTTATATTGACTAGATGCATTGTTTCTGATTATTGATGCAGGACTGTATGAATATCTACAAAAAAAATAAATAACACTGAGGTAAAAAAATGTTAGTTTTGTAGAATGTATTGGAAACCAAATTGTTAGCTGGGCTGGTTCTCATCTCACATTTAATCCACTGCTGCCAAAACATTGTTAAGTACAGTGAATTAGTGATCTCTATGTTGTTTTTTAGGTAAAGCAAAGCTTGTGTGAAAACAATTTGTATAGTAAACAATAATTAGTGTAAAGCATTGCTACAATGATCAAAGAACACTGACAGAGAATACATTTCCCGAAAATAGTCTGGTTTTATTTTCTCGTTTGCATTTTGCACACTGGTTAATGGGAACAAAGCTCATGTTTCCATTGCGTAACAACATTTCTGTTGAAATCAGCCAGCAGTCCAGAGGGTGTACCATATGCTGGTTACAGATTCTAAGACCTCTGAGATTTAAAGTAGTGTTGTCACAGCGCCAGGATGTCTGAATATGAATTTGAATCACTTGAAAAGACATTGGGAACTCATATACCAGATGCGGAGCTCCAAGAAGTTAAACGCATTTTGTACGGAAAAGAACTGAGGTAAGTGCATAGCCATTTGATGTCTTGTGATTTTATAAAGCTTATGCCATAACATATTAGGTAGGCTGACCTTTTTGCGTTATTTAATAGAAAAAAATAATGTTATAATTTATTGGACCCAAAATTCCATACATTGTTCAATTAGAAAAAGATATTAATTTAAGCTTTTTGTTATAAAGCGTAATAGGGGAGATAAAGTTAACCATAGATTATCAAATGTGTTTATACTCACGATTAAAACTAAGGCATAATGTGGGAAAGATTGTTTATGGACTTTGGCCACACAGCATGAGACTTGACAATTTATAGCCACACGTTTAAATTTCATAATTGTTAGTATAATAAAACAGATGTGATTGCGATTTGAAACAAAGCGCAATCACATCTGTTTTGTTTCCTCCTTAAAACGTATCCGCCAACTGCTCCTGTATTGGAGATTATAAAGTTTTTTGCCCGTCTCTCATGAGTGAACATGAAAGAGTGCTTGAAGAAGTCAAAATAGACGCTTCGTAACGGCATTTATTTTGTACATTTGCTATTTTTAATGGATTGCTATTCATAAACCCCAAAAATATTTTATTACTTTTGTTCATCAGATCACAAATTATACAATTTCGTGATTTTAAAGGGGTGTAACGCTGCACAAAAATAATGGTTTGTACACTTGTTGTGCCTAATTCCGACCCCCTGGTTGAAGTCAGGGAAGTATCGTCCTGTAGATGTCACTTAAAACACGGAAAGTTCGGTCAAATGCTTACCCTAACCTCACACCAACCGTTCAATTTGACGAAAACTTGTACAGTTTCCTGTAGATGGCAGTATAAACTCAGTAATCATTTGTTTTTTAAACCAACCTGCCTTGATTATGCCCCCTTAAAGAGTCTCTAAAATGGGTCCGATACATTTCCCATATGCTAAATATATATATATATATATATATATAGGTTTTCGATTCCAAAAATATATTTTATTGAGCATCACAGCATACAACACATATTTAACATATTGTTTTAAATATATTGTATTTTAAATATGATTTTTTTTTTACCGTATGGGTTGCACAAGTAATAATGTATGTGTCAGATACTACATTTAATCTAACATCATTAACAGGTTTTAGGGGGTTTAGACATTATTTAAGGAGGCTACTTTTAACCCACCTGCCTGAATTCTACCCCCTATTTCTTTTGACTCTTAATACCTAAAGAGTCACTAAAATGGGTTTGAAGGGTTAAGCAGGCTGATTATTTAGGCATCCACCTGCCTGGTATTATTTAGGCACCCACCTGCCTGAATTCTACCCCCGTTATTTTTTTTTTATAAATTAAGCATTATTAAAATGGGTCTGATACACCTATACAAGAAACAATCTATGTAGAAAATACTATATTTAATTTATCAACATGGACAAGCTTTATTATTTATGTGGATATTATTTAGGCAGTCTGATTTTAATCTACCTGCCTGAATTCTACCCCCTGTTGCTTTTGTCTTAATACCTAAACAGTCACTAAAATGAGTCTGATACACCTACACAATAATGTGTGTAAAATACTAAATTTAATCTATCAACATGGACAGCTTTAGTATTTTTTTTTTTGGGGGGGTTGGGGGGGGCTGCCTAAATTTGACCCCTATAACTTCTGTCTGCATAGCCAGAGAGACAATGAAATAGGTCTAACACACAAGTAATACTGTTTAATGCACAATTTTATTTTTCTGTTAAGTTTTGTTTGATTTACACAGACAGCTATATTTTACAAATTGCTAATCCCTGATCTCTTTATCCATAAAAATAAATAAATTACAAATGCACTAAACAACAAGTGTACAAAAAGCGTTAGTCCTTCGTGTTTGCTTAGTTTCGACAGGCATGGCACAGAAAGTGAACTTTTGATGTCCCTTGGGTACATGATTGGTGGTACTTCCTACTGCAGCAGTCACACTGCAATGCACTAGACATACACTGTAACCAGTAATGGAATTGTGATAGATGCAAGTGAATAATTGTGACCATAGTAAACAATAAATACCCAGTTAGTATCAGCACTTTCCTCCACACAAACATGGCACAGCTGGCTCAGGTCATCTAAAATACCCAATTCAAGTGAGAAGATAACATGAATGACATGAAGTCAGTGAATGTACACCAAGCATTATATCACTGTAAAGGTAACAAAGAATCATTTAATTTAAATTGAGGCTTCTGTGAAATAGTTTTCAAATTTAGCAACCAGTCAAAAGTTCTACCCAAGTTAAATTATTAACGTTTAAAAAAAAAAAAAAAAAAAAAAAAGATAAATTTTATGTTAATCATGCCTGCATATATTTGACAAAATAATAAACAAAAAAAAACCTGAATGTTGTTAAATATTAACAACTAAAATAATTTTCTGTTTTAATATATGTAAAATTAACTTATTTCTGTGATGCAAAGCTGAATATCCATCAGCTATTACTTTAGTGTCACATCATCTTTAAACAATCATTCAAATATGCAGATTTATCATCAGTGTTGAAAACAATTCAAGGGAACATACTCATTAAAACGCTGAGTAAAGTGGATACAATTTATTGACAAATGTGTGAATAGTAGATAAGAAATAGAACCAAGAACAACCAAAGTGGTTGATGAATTAAAAAGTCCAAAGTCCAAAGGGGTTAGTACACACACCTGAAAAAAGTTTTACAAGTTTAAAAAAATATTAACTGTTTCCAACTTTAAAAATAAATCAGTATATTAGAATAAATTCTGAAAGATTGTGTGACACTGAAGACTGGATTAACAGCTGAAGAAAATTCAGCTTTGCATCATATACATTTTATTTAATTTTATAATATATTAAAAACAGGAATAAATTATTTCAAATTTTAAAAATATTTCACAATATTGCTTTTTTATGTAATTTTGATTAAAACAATGCAGGTTTAATGAGCATAAGAGTCTTCTTTCTAAACATTAAAAATAGTAATGTTATGACTGAGACTCTACATTACACATACCAGTGTTTTGGAGAAGAGTGACAACTATTGATTTTCTTAATTCTTCCAACCCTTCTGGTGTGTTGAGGAAAACAGTTGGCTTATCTCAAATTCAGCAAACAAAAAAAGGAAAACAATAAAAGAAGCAATTTTGCTCTAAAGTAAAATAAAACACCATAATTAGAAACTAAATTGTGTTTCCTGAGATCATACTTTAGGGCACTGACATTTCAGGGCAATTACATAAATTAGCTATTTTAAAGGACTTACTTTCAAAGCTAAGAAATGACAGTATGTGCCATCTTGTTGTTTTTGGTGAGGCAATAAATTGCAGGACCACCTTGGAAAATTGCACCCCATTGGTCGCTTGAAAGCCTTTAACAAATTAAAATCAACAACATTGTGATAGTGGAACAACACATTTTATTGTAGAGATTAATTTTGCACATCAGAAGCACATTTTTGTGATTAACAAATTCATATACCTTGTTACATCACAGCATTGTTTTTTCCCGGGGGGATTTAGGAACAAAGAACTCCATTGAGATGACAGCTGAACCTTTTAAGATTAAAAGGACAAGGACAGTAATAATGAAATAACATTGTATCAAGGCATGTGGGTTAAAAAAGCAAATGATTACTGAGCTTATACTGCCATCTACAGGAAACTGTATAAGATTTAGTCAAATCCTTATTAGACTTACAGGCAGTCGTCGACTTACGACCATGATTGGGACCAACAGACTGGTCATAACACGATTTGGTCGTAAGTAGAGTAGGCTATATGTACAGTACTGTGAAATGATGCTGGAAGCTGGTACACACTGTCGTACGCCATGGCTAGTGATTGTGGTCGTAAAGTCGAATGGTCGTCAGTTGCAAAGGCCGTAAGTCGACAACTACCTGTATTAGAATCCTTAGACCAAGGCTTCATCTCGCTGTTAGTTTTACTAGATCTTAGTGCTGCATTCGACACTGTAGATCATGATCTCTTCCTAGATCGCTTACAAAATTATAACGACATTCAAGGACAGGCATTAAGCTGGTTTAAATCCTACCTCTCTGATTGTTACCATTTTGTAGACTTAAATGGAGAGCTATCCAGTTTAATGCTAGTAAATTATGGCATGCCACAGGGTTCAGTTGTAGGACCCCTGCTGTATAGTTGCTCGGATTTACTTTACTTTTCTGTGCCGCGTTATTCCCATATTTAAAATAGCAATCGGGATGTTTGGATTTCAGGTAATAAATTAATCCCGATTTGGAGAAACTCTTTGCAGATACACCCCCTCTGGAAATTGCAGCATTGCATGTTTTGCAAATTGCTATCCGCACATCGCAGACATGTTGGCTCTTATCCAAATAACCGTGTGCTGGCTGCGCTTTTTTATTGCGTCATTACAATTGTGTTTCTGCCGTGTTGTTTCTGTGATTTAGGTATTTCGGGCAAAAATCTTCGGTGGCCGAATTTTCTGTGGATCCCTGTAATTTATGATTGGCCTCATGCGGGCCGGACAGGGACGTACAAAGGGACGGATGTGGCCCGTGGGCCTTAGTTTGCCCAGGTCTGATTTAGACGGATGTTCTGTAACTACTATTTCAACGGTAAAAAAAATGGGATTTATCTTAGATAGCAACTTGTCTTTCAAAAATCATATCAACCAAGTTACAAAAACAGAATTCTTCCACCTTAGAAATATTTTTAAGCTAAGAAACATGTTATTTATTTCTGATGCAGAGAAGCTCGTCCATGCGTTCATGAACTCCAGAATAGACTATTGTAATGCATTACTCGGTGGATGTCCTGAATCATTAATAAACAAGCTTCAGTTAGTTCAGAATGCGGCAGCCAGAGTTCTCACAAGGTCAAGAAAATATAATCATATAACTGCAATCTCATCGTCCCTACGCTGGCAACCTGTTAAGTTTGGAATCGACTACAAACTTCTGCTTCTTACTTATAAAACACTAAATGGTTTAGCTCCCATGTATCTATCCAGTCTTTTAACACACTACAATCCGTCACACTCCTTCTAATAGTTCCTAGAATAGCAAAGTCCACTAAAGCTCCTAAACTTTGGAATAGTGTTCATGACAATGTTCAGGGCTCCGACACACTCTCCCAGTTTAAGTGCAAATTAAAAACTTATCTTTTTAGCAAGGCCTACACATAACACACATCACATATCATAACCTTGTGCTCCAGTACATCTGATCAAATGCACATTATCAATTTGTGCTTGTTAATATTAACGCTTTGGGAACACCCCCGGATTGTCTGCGCTCTGAACCACGTGTGAAATCTGACCAATAGACAAGTCATGACGAATGGCTGCGCGGTAGTAGCGATGCTGGCTTCTGCACAGAGAGCAGGGATAGCCGCAGGGATGCAGGGAGTGTGGCACAGAGACACAGCGTCTCGTTCCCTCTGGGAACTAGGGTTACATACTTTTCCCATGAACAAGTGTCCAATTACACCACACTGACCAGACCCTGCCTAATGTGTGAGGGCCTCGGCACCTGCACACAGGACAGAGGAGCCCGGATGCAGGCGAAACCGACATCTCAATGCCAAACTGCCTGGTGCTCTGAATGAGCCAAAGTCAACCAATCGTCAATATAGTTCAAAATGCGGATGCCCTGGAGCTGCAGCGGGGTCAGTGCTGCATCCAAACATTTTGTGAAGGTATGGGGTGAGAATGCTCGGCCGAACGGGAGGACCCAATATTGGTAAGCTTCGCCGCCAAAAGCAAACCTCAGTCTGCTGGAGGGGGGCCGTGCTCTGAAGCACATCCTGTGGCCGAGCCAACGGCCTGGCCTCCTGGTGGTGCAAGGCCGTCAGGACCTACGCACTACAGCCCGTTTGTTGGAGGCAAGGGTGACCCTCAGGTCCACCTGCTCCTTTTTGGGCTTAGAGCATCGCCAGAAGCCCTTAGGCCGTGACTGCAGAAATCAGGTGGCAACGCTCTGTTTCTGGGCTTCAGCTATGCCAAACAGCCCAGGAGGAGTCATCGGGGCATTCAACAGCACAGCTCTATCCTTATCTGGGAGGTCAAACATTCGCGTAGAGCGAGATGTGTTGATAAAAAGTGTGTGCAGCATACAGGGTCTCCCAGGACCTGGACACCTCGGTGTGCAGGTCGGGGAAGAACGGAAGGCCTCAGCGCCAAGGCAGTGACACAGGGCACAGGAAACGCTCATCCAGCTATGGCTTGACCGGCCAAGCTAGATCCAGCTTGGACACGGCCCGTGTCACAATCTTGAGAAGCTCCTCGTACAGCACAGGCTGTGAGGAGTCCATGGCTCACTAGCATCCATCATCTCATCCTCCTCGGAGGGAGAGACATGAAACACCACGCTGCTCGTGCCGGGAGAAGAAGCAGCCATTGGGCTCTGTATTATTTTTATCTAGCCCTCTTTTATGTATAATTTGTGCTTATTAAATAACCTTAAGGGGATGGGGATTTTCCTATTTTTTCGTCAACAAGCTCACAGAAAAGAAAAGAGAAAAAGAAAAGCCCCACCGCACGTGATGGAGAAGGGGAAGCCTACAATCAGACACTTATTTTGAGTGAAATTAGGTCTGTGGGTACTCGGCTAGATTGAGGGATTGAGGGACAGTTGGGAAAAATTGCTTCCTCTGTTGCAGTCCCCAAGAATGCATTCGCTGCTCTCACTGTATGAGTCACAGGGCAGGTGGGATGGAACATCCCACCTGCCTATCATTCATTATATGCAGACAATGTTCTTCTTCAGTCTGTTGGAGGCGATTAATCAATTTCAGTTTATTGGACATACATATAATCCTCTGATTTAAAGGATCTATTCTATAAGAACTACTTACCCTTAATGGCAAGACTTAAGCATGATATGAATAGTTGGACCGCTTTACTAATTTCTTCCTTTGGAAGAATAAACACAATCAAAATGAATGTGCTCCCCTGTTTACTCTATTTATTGCAGTGTATACCCTGTTACTTGAATCAGAACTTTTTTAAAGATCTGAATGCAGCTATTAGTAAGTTCATATGGAACAATAAAAAACCTAGGATTAAACTTGCTTCCCTTTTCAAGCCAAGGGAGTGTGGGGGTGGTTCCTTGCCCAACATGCAGCTCTTTTATTGGGCTGCACAGATTAAACAAATGTTTAGATGTTTTTTTTATTATACAGACTCCTTGTGGGTCAGAATGGAATCTTTCGCATGTGCGCCAAGAATGTTAACATCCCTTCCATTTATTTAGGTCTACCCGGTAGCTGGGAATTGTTGGTTATTAAACACTATTTTGGCTTGATGGATGATGCATGGACAATTCTAATGTCCCCAAGAATTTGTCCATGGAATCCCCAATCGCTTTAAACGCGAACTTTTCTGACTCATTAGCACTAAAGGGTCAGATTTCCTATCTGAATTCTTAGTTATCAGAAGATTCTTCCCCTTAAATCCTTTAAAGAAGATTTGGAAAAATCCACCACTCTTTTGTCCACTTTACTACCCACGCTACCCTTCTCATCCTCAGAAGAGTCCCAGCAATCTCCTCATGGTTTACATTATGTGCCTCATAAGGCAGTAGTAGGGATGTGGGCCAATCATTTACTGATGACGAATGGCTCTCTATACATGAGGAGGTTTTTCATAAATCAGCCTCAAGCTCTGTGCATGAGCAAAACTTCCCATTTATATACAGAATATATTTTACCCCAGGACGCCTCCACAAAATGTATCCAAATGTATCTCAGATGTGTTTTATATGTAAATCTGAAATAGGAACATTTATGCATTTATTTTGGTACTGTAAGAACATTAAACATTTTTGGCATGAGGTACATGATATGGTTCAGAAACTTCTGGCTAGAAAATTCACTCTGTCTCCAACTATATATTTGGTCCAATTATATATAAACTGCAGATCATTAGATTTCTTACAAACTAACATATGACTTGCAGAATAAATCCGATGTATTCTGGCGGATATGAGCCCCTTTGTGGGATTTACTTGATCAAGCAAGACTGCCATTATACTGCCATTATTATGGTGCATGTGAATTCAGATAAAGATAAAAAGGTCTGTATTGGTAAAGTGGTGCATCAGCAGAACACTGAGACCTAATAAGAAGAGCATCAATGTGCTAGGTTTAGTTTATATAAATGCAAACACCCCCCACCTTAGTTTTTATCAGACACCACAGTGGTTCAATCCTCTCTGAAGATTTTGTGCCCCTTTAGTTCACTTGCATTGGTCAGAGTAAGGCTATTAAGCCACATTTTCATGAAAACCATAACGTAGCTGACCAAAAACCTTTTTTGAGTAATATGTTTTGTTAATCTTATTAGACAATTTTCATATGTTAGGAAGTTGGTGTAGTGGCTGGAAATGTGGGTTGGCCTATAGCATGCTATGCAGGCTTTCCTGATGTCAGCACCAGACTTCTAATTTTTCTAATTATACAGTGGAACCCGGTTATGTCGATGTCGTAGGGGGTCGGCAAAAAGCATTGAGGTAATCGATGATCGAGATAAACAAAAATCTAAATGGCGGCAATATATTGACGTGCTTGAAATTTCGTTATGTACATGATGTGCGTTAATAAATGAGAATGTGCATGCACGTGTTTTTGGAGGGTTTTTTAAACAACAGTGTTGCCGCGATTTGTTTGATGAAGGCATGCTATAAAAATGTGCATACGTAACAACAAAAGGCATAAGTGCACCTACTAACAGCAGAGATTCACCAGTATACAATACAAACCACCGTCCATTCTCCATACAAACCTTTATTATATTCTCCAACATTATAAATACCCAGATCGCTCAAAAAAAAAAAAAAAAAAAAAAAAAAACAGCGGCTGCACAGTGCCGTCTCACATTTAGTCCACATGTGAAAAAAAAAAATACAAATAAACAGTAACTAAGTTTCTGAAAACTTATGACCATCAGGCTGAAGTAATCCACACAAACACACAAAGCAAAGTGTCCGAAAAAACTTACGTCCGCGATGCCGAGGGGGAGAGAAGCCGAGCGAGAGAGAGAGAGAGAGAGAGAGAGAGAGAGAGAGAGAGTGGAAAAAATATGGAAATTAAAAAATACCACGACCGGCGGCACGGCGCGAAGCCGGTAAAAAACCCCGGAAGATCCAAAACCGAACCCGAAACCAAAAACGAGGGACAGAAAAGTCTCAAACGTGAACGGCTGAAGGGGGCGTGGCACGGCCGCTTTTTCTGAAGCTCCCGGTTTCAACTCCTTACCAAGAGAGCCGTGCTCCTTACCGAGCGCGCGCGCGTCGCTCCTTACCAAGAGAGCCGTGCTCCTTACCGAGCGCGCGTGCGAGCAGGGTAAGGAGCACGGCTCTCTCGATAAGGAGCGTCGCGCGCGTGCTCGGTAAGGAGTTGAGGCTGGGAGCGCCGCGCTCCCGTTTATCGCATAACATTTAACAAAAAAATGCGTATGTGCACTTACTAACAGCAGAGATTCACCAGTATACAATACAAACACCTGTAGCAGCTGTAAGGTTTGATTTTTCTGCCACTTTCGCGAGTTCTTCTGCACAGCGCCGATCCACATAACTGATGTTAAAATTTCTAATTTTTCCTCCCTTGTGCTCGAGATATTAGTCGACATAACCGATAAAAAATGCGTAGAAAAAGCGAGAATTTGCCAGTTCCACTTCAAAAACGTCGACTTAATAGAGTTGTCGAGGTAACCGAGGGCGAGTTAACCGGGTTCCACTGTATTAATATGATGTGAAAGCAGGTAGTAGTAATAATATTTTTACTTAAGTACATGTCAAAGCCCAAACTTAATAATAAGTATAATCAGTATTTAAACTCTCACCCAAAGATTTTAAAACATGGAGTATCTGTACTTCTACTTAAGTAAAGGATGTGTGTACTTTTGCCACCTCTGGTTTAAATGAGAACTAACACAAAGTGATGACCTCATTAAGTCTGCTGTAATGGCTCGACAAGTTTGATGCCAATTCTTTTGGATGGGACTTCAAAGTAAAGTATGCAATGACAGTTTGGGGTGGCTATAAAATATACTATCTGATGTTTAGTTTATTTTCCTGCCACAAATATCTATCTGTCAGGTTGTTACTTGCTTTTGTCATGCAAATCTTTTTCAGCAGCTATGTAATCCAAGATGGCAGCATGTTCGTTTGTGTGTGCAACTTAGTCTAATTAAAGTTTCTGTTTTGTGTTCAGTTGTGTTTAATATAATTATTTAATAATAATTTTACATTTATTTGATCTAATATTTATTTAATTATTTTTTTGTATTTCTAACTTTGCAAGTTTTTTATGAACACTATTCAGATTTTATTTTTAGAATCATTACAATGCTGAGACTTTGTTTACCTTAAACTTTGTGGAACTTTTCGTTTTCCTTATGCTGGATTTTTAAGGTGGATTCTGGAGAAGGATTGGGTCTGTATTGATTACATACCCCATTTGATGGATAGGAGATTGTCCGGGGTGTTTGTGCTATTGGGATACATCTATTATGCCAGAAAGAAAGTAAGAGATCGATGGATGGACGGACGGACGGATGGACGGATGCAGTTTAACCTCTAGTAAAATAGTAGCATCATCCAAACTGACTAGTTCAGAAAAATGTTACTATATTTACAACAAATAAATATAAAGGCTATGGGCAATGTTAAACAGTCCAACTAGTACCAAACCATCTCAGCTGGAAAAATATCAGGACATTGTAGAGGATAGGTCATCTCATGCAACAGTATATCACTCTCCTTCTTGAACAAATAAACCTTACATAATCTAGAGTCATTTGAAGTCATTGTCCTGATGCAAAACAATTGATGGTCCCATTAAATGCAAAGCAGATGGGGCAGCATGTCACTGCAAAATGAGGTGGTAGCCATTCTGGCTAAGTGTGCCCTCAATTTTTTTGGCTGTTTATGGCTGTTTACATACACAAACATGATGCTGCCCAATTTTAAGGTATGTGAACAGTTTTCTGCATACACTCAGAAATGATTATATGTCAAGACATACATTCTATAAGACCTGAAATTAGGTCGGACATGCATTGTTTAAAATATACTGGAAAGCATTTTAGAAACGAGGAGGTTTCTAGGAAGGTAAAAGCAAAAGTCTGGAAAGGATGTTTACCAAGCACATATAGGTGTCATTGGTCTGGCTATGTTAAGACAAGTAGGCTTTTACTGTAATTTTAGTCATATTAAATACAGTACACTAGAGCTGCAACACTAAAGCTGCCAACTAATCGATAAAATCGATAATAAGCAATAATAAAATTCATTGTCAATGAATGCCATTATCGATTAGTTGCGATGCTCAATTTACGAGTTAGCATGATGGTTGGACAACACAGCCACTTGCGAAATTGCAGAGAGTACAGGTAAACTGACAGCAGCAAAACTGACAGTGTGTCCTAAGTCGCGGATAAGGGTGGACCATCAGCACGGTAAGTGCTCAGGGAACTAGGGTTACATACGTAACCTAGAGACGTTCCCTTTCAGGAACTGTTAAAACGGGGTGGGCAAGACCCGGACTGAATCGCATAGCCTCGCTCTAAAGTGCGCAGGGCTGGCAAAGCCATCCAGGCGTCTAGGTTCTCCCTTAAGAGTATCAGTCTCACGAGGCTGACCTCTGGTGTGTCTAGAGCCTGGACAGTTCCCAGACACAGCTCCAGAGACAAGAATTCAAGGAGGGTTAACAAACCAAGTCCCTGAAGGGGCCAGAGGGAAATGGGCACTGAAAGAAGTGGTGCTACATGCCCTCTGGTCATCCCTCCACAGGTCGGGTAAGGACCTTTTGGTCGGGGTTGGGGCTGCGCCTGCTTAGCAGCCCCATGAGAGAGGCATGGGAGATACCGCTGGAATGCCGCCGATTGTCTCTTGGACTCATGGAATCTGTTGTCGACTGAATCAATGGCGTCGCCGAGCAAGCCCTGAAGGAGAGAGTGGTGCATCCAGCAGCACAACCATGTCCCTGACAGGTATTTTAGAAAGGGCAAGCCACAGATGTCTCTGATGGTTATTAAGGCAGCCAGAGACCGGCCAATGGCCTTAGCAGTCAATGGCCTTAGCAGTCTCATATGTGACTGTAGATGTGTGACTGCAGATCTGCCATACGGCGGATCTCAGAAAACTGGCTGCCAAAAGGGTATCTCATATCCAGCTCCCGCAGCAGGTCAGCAGCGTCTCTCCAACTCGTGGCATGACACCATAGCCATGATCCCTAAGCCCCAGGATGTTGGAATAAACTGCGATCGCGGGCTGAAGAGGCAGGACAAAAAAGGCCGCACCCAGGACCGGGTCACCTCGACACAGAGGCTGTGATCTCGGGAGCAAAAAATGATCAAGCTTGTCCGTTTTCTTTTTTCTATTGGTGAAAGATCTGGACTGCAGGCTGGCCATTTCAGTACCCGGATCCTTCTTTTTATGCAGCCATGATGTTGTAATTGATGCAGTATGTGGTCTGGCATTGTCATGTTGGAAAATGCAAGGTCTTCCCTGAAAGAGACAGTGTCTGGATGGGAGCATATGTTGTTCTAGAACTTGAATATACCTTTCAGCATTGATGGTGCCTTTCCAGATGTGAAAGCCGCCTATGCCACAAGCACTCATGCAACCCCATACCATCAGAGATGCAGGCTTCTGAACTGAGCGCTGATAACTTGGGTTGTCCTTATCCTCTTTAGTCCGGATGACATGGCATTCCAGTTTTCCAAAAATAACTTTACATTTTTATTTGAACACAGTCCATTTTAAATGAGCCTTGGCCCAGAGAAAACGCCTGCACTTCTGGATCATGTTTAGATATGGCTTCTTTTTTGACCTATAGAGTTTTAGCCGGCAATGGCGAATAGCACGGTGGATTGTGTTCATGACAATGTTTTTTGGAAGTATTCCCAAACCCATGTTGTGACTAGCATTACAATATCATCCCTGTATGTGAGGCAGTGCAGTCTAAGGGCCTAAAGATCACGGGCATCCAGTATGGTTTTCCGGCCGTGACCCTTACGCACAGAGATTGTTCCAGATTCTCTAAATTTTTGGATGATATTATGCACTGTAGATGATGATAAGTTCAAACTCTTTGCAATTTCTTTTTGAGGAACTTCTTTCTGATATTGCTCCACTATTTCTTGCCGCAGCATTGGGGGAATTGGTGATCCTCTGCCCATCTTGACTTCTGAGAGACACTGTCATGCTGGGAGGCTTTTTTTTTATACCCAATCATGTTGCCAATTGACCTAATAAGTGGCAAATTGGTCCGCTAGCAGTATCATGTATCAATGTACATTAACTTTTCCGGCCTCTTATTGCTACCTGTCCCAACGAATGTGTAGCTCTTATGAAATCCAAAATGAGCCAATATTTGGCATGACATTTCAAAATGTCTCACTTTCAACATTTGATATGTTATGTATATTCTATGGTGAATAAAATAAGTTTATGAGATTTGTAAATTATTGCATTTTCTTTTTATTCAAAATTTCTACAGTGTCCCATCTTTTTTGGAATAGGGTTTGTAAACAAAAATTGTCAAAACAATGTTATATAATATTTATATAATTTTTTAAACCATGGTTATCAACTTACCATCTGCACTGATCATTAAAAACAACACAAATGTTGATTTGCACAAATTGTTATAATATTATATATTATAGTATATTAAAACTAATCTTTTGTGGTCCGAATAACAAATGATAAATGATTAATTCCTTATTTGCATCAGATTGGGCTCATTAAGTAGTCTCTCTTCATATGACTCATGTCACAAGAACTTAATTCTTTATTGTAAGATCTAATTAACCAGTGATTTATGTTTTAGGGTATAGGTACATTGTTTGATTTTTGATAGACTTTTAGTACAATATATATATATATTTTGTTTTTTTAGCAAAGCCTTTACTGCAATTAGTTTTGTATATGTGAGAGAACATGTAAGCATCAAGAAAACATCAGTTTCCAAAAGAAATTTTAGGATTTCTTAATTGAAACTAAAATGCTAGCCATTGTAATACAATTTTAAATGTTGTATGTTTTTTGTTTTGTTTTGTTTACAAGTTTACATTTACATTTGCAGCATTTAGCAGACGCCCTTGTACAGAGCGATGTACAAAAAGTGCTTTGAGTTTCTTGCAATGAATAAATCTATACTGGTCGCAAGATTACAAACGTAAGACATACTTTTACCATACTTATTAATTAAGGCATTAATTATTACAGGAAGCTGATCCTACCCCAGACTGCACTAAATTTAGCATTGGAGAGGGATTTCGATCTGCAGGGTTATGTCTTTGAGGCAGCACCAGAGCAGCTCCAGGCACCTAGAATTGTGCGGGTGGGACTCATTCAGAACAAGATTGTTCTTCCGACTGACGCTCCTGTAATTGACCAAGTAAGACAGCAGTAGCTAATTCATATTTCGCATATCATTCTCTTGCTCTGTCAGCCTAAGCTCTTAATAGGTGTTATCAGTGAATTTAAATGTATTAAATTTATATATAAAATAAATAATTTTTTTTTTTCCAGATTACAGCTTTGCACAAGCGAGTGGGTGATATAGTGGAGGTGGCTGCTAGTTGTGGTGTTAATATAGTCTGCTTACAGGAAGCCTGGAGTGAGTACCCACACACACACACTGTTTAAACAATTGTGGTCAATTTATTTTGCAATGTGTAAAAGCATTACATAGCATTACATGTATTGCCTACATGTATTATCAACTTGGATTGCCTACATTTGAGACTGTTAGTCAGATTTAAGAAAGAATATTTATTTATAAATATTTATAATATATTTTGTTTAATCTACTTCAGAGCAGGGTTATTTCCTCTGATCCTGGGATTTGGCACTAGTGTAGAGACCAGACAACAGGATTTAAATAGAACAACTGGCTTATGTTTCAGTTAAAGCACATATTTGTACCCACACTTCTGACTATTTGTGTTCTGCGCTCTCTTTCCTTTCTTTTTCTTTTTTCTTGCCCTTTTCCTATATTATCCTCTTTGTCTCCCAGTGAAAAAATGTGTTAACATAGTTACACACAGGTGTGTGATCCATACCACCCACTTCCTTCAGCTTTTGTCTCGCTACCACAATGGCAAATTATTTAACACGGGAAGCATAAGGATCGGAGCAACTCTGACTGGGTCAGAGTATCTTAAAAAATGCAGCAGTCTATAGCAGTCTTCTCAAGATCCTCCACATGGTTATACTATGTCATGTTCTGTTAATCATCTGAGGTAGTATTTACCTAATTCTAAGACCTGCTAAGGACCAGATAATTTATCTTGTCCTGACAAGAAAAATCATAGAATTCGAAGAGTGTGTACTTCATTTTTCACAACACTGGGGACACATTATACCTTTAAACCCTGCTGCATAGTAAATGTTTAACAAGCATATGGGTATCACTGAAATACTCTATATATATCTATCTATGTTTATGATGAGCTGAATGCTTCCACCACTTGATTGTATGTGTTTTTGCCCACAGCAATGCCTTTTGCCTTCTGCACCAGGGAGAGGGCTCCATGGACAGAGTTTGCAGAGTCTGCTGAAGATGGATTCACCACTCAGTTCTGCCAAAAGGTCTATTTTATGTGTTTAACAATTCTTAACTTTAGGTAAAAAGATTGAACACTGCTGTAGTAAAATTCAAACATGATTAACTATTACATTTATTCAGGCTCTGTGATAATAATAATTACACACCCGCAGAACCACACATCTAAATCTCCTTTAGTGAGTGAGTTTATTAGGAAGATACTTAGTAGATTTATCTATAGGTTCCTGTCAGGAATTTGCAGTCCTGGCAGGACTTTGACTGTGCATTACTTATGCATTACAGCTGACAATCAGATGTCCCAAATGTTCCATCATGTTGTTCTCTCCCTTTTCTTTAATCACTTTTCATCTGTCTTCAATTATGTGTGAATTTAAGCTTCACCATCTCTCATTTTTGTCACTTGGTGTTTAAAGTTGTGTAGTCAGCTTTTTTTATTTTTGTGCCTTCTTGGACTTTGGGCTGATTTTGCAACCTTGCCCTTTTTTCTCTTTGGCCTTTTTGAATGCTTAATAAAATTTTTGGAACTTTTTAACCAGGCCAGGTCTTTAACTGCACCTTGGGTCACTCACTCTCCTGTTGCTTATTTTGATAGTGTCTGATTCTGATGCCATTGACCCTGGTTTGAGTCCTGTCAGTTGCACAGAGTGCAGGATCTTTGTTGAGAAATAGGTACAGCTTCTGAAGTGCTTGCTAAGTGGTTACGGTGGACTCATAAAACTACAAAGTTGCCATTGCTGGGCCCTTGAGCAAGGTCAACTGCTCAACTTTATAAAATGAGAGTCACTCTTAAACTGATTATTAAATTTAAAGATTGGTGGAGATATGCACTGGAGAGAAGGGGAATGAAAGTCAGTAGGAGTAAGACAGAGTACATGTGTGTGAATGAGAGAGAGGGCAGTGGTTACAGGGAGAAGAGGTGGAGAATTTCAGGTATCTGGGGTCAACAGTGCAAAGTAATGGAGAGTGAAATGCAAGAATGAAAGGGAAAGTTTATAGGACTTTCGTGAGACCCGCGATGAGGTATGGATTAGAGACAGTGGCATTGAGTAAAAAAAGGTAGGCGGGCCTGGAGGTAGCAGAACTGAAGATGTTAAGGTTTTCGTTGGGAGTGGCGAGAATGAACAAGATTAGAAATGAGTTTATTAGAGGGACAGCCCATGTAGGACGTTTTGGAGACAAGGGGAGGGAGGCGAGATTGAGATGGTTTGGACATGTGCAGAGGAGGGACATAAGTTACATTGGTAGAAGAATGCTGAGGATGGAGCCACCAGGAAGGAGGAAAAGAGGCAGATGTAGAGGACAGGGTGGTATGGAAACGGATGATCCACTGTGGCGACCCCTAATGGGAGCAGCAGAAAAAAGAAGAAGAAGACATTAAATAATTCCTTGAACTAATAAACGTAACAGCCACAACAGAAAAAAAGCCATCTTGACTATCGCCTTGCCACTTATATATAAATGCGTACATTTAAAGTTTTGCACATTCTGTATATTGTTACCATTGTCACGTTGTGCTTGCATATTAAAGAATGCCATACATTACTTTTACCCCTAAACACCTGAGAACCAGAACTTGCACTTGCAAAATGTTTGTTTCTGTGTAAACCTATATACTGGTGAGAATGAAAATCCAAGATCAGCAACTTCTGAAATATTCAGACCAGCCCTAATGAATTAACTTATAAAATTCAGGCCTTGGAGTACCATTTACTGACACTATATGACAAAGTAACTTTTTTGTAATCCTCTAAACTTTACCAAGTCTTAGATTACTCCATTTGTTGTTCCTTTTTTATTCTTGTTAGCCTGTTGAACCCAATGTTTGCAAAAGCTCTGGTTATCTTGTTTGTCCCTCATCTGACCTTGTTTTGTTATTTTTGTCTCTGATGTTGCCCTCTTTATTGGATTTGTTTTCTGGGTATTTAATTAACAATCAGCTTTAACTGCATCAGTGTCTAATTGAGTATAATGGAGCAATGGCTAAAGTGAATTTTATTTTACATGCCCTTGCCCAGATCATGTCCCTCCACACTTCACTTTGAGTGGACTGCCCACCATTGCTTGAACCAGACAATTTATTTAGTGTAATCTCCTTCTGAAATGGCTTCTTACTAAATTATATTAAATATTAAAATAAATACCACTGTAAACAAAGCGAGCTCCATGAAGAAATGTTTTTTTAAATGTTTGGTGAGGACATCCTGAGTGGCTTGCTTTAGAGCTTTGATCTCAACCCTACTAAACACTGAATTGGATGAATTGGAACACTAACTACACCCCAGGCCTCCTCACCCTACATCAGTGCCTGACTATCAACAGATGGTCCTCGTCAGTCCTTATCTCACCAATCTCATATGCTTTAAAATATCGTACGATACTCGTGAGTGGGTTTGTGTTGACAGCATTAACTAACTCCAGGTTTTCAAGGAAATGTTTTTACCTGGAGGCCATGACGTCCAATCCAGCATATTAAGTGCATTCTCATCACTGACTTGTGAGTCAGTGTTCTCCATTAGGAACAGCTCTGAATCCAGGTTATAGTCACATTCATGCAACCCTTAATCTTGGGATTCTCATTGCCACCATGATCCACACATCTTTTAGGTGTAAAAACAAATTTCTCACACAAGCAAACATGCCCCTTTGGGGCCCATGTGCCCACTACAGTCAATTCACTGTGTACCCCGTTACCTGAGTGAAATGAATGGGGCTCCAGTAAACCAGCTCAAAATATGTGCTACGTGTGGGCTGGCCACACTAAGTAGAGTGGGCTTACAACATGCCTGCTGGATGTTGGCCAGCCCACTGAATTGAATATTAATGATTATCTCATTCTGTAGCAATTACATATATGTATAAAAAATGCAGTGGGAGCTCAGTGGTGGTGGGATTTGAAACTGTGACCTTCTGATCCAAAGTCCAATGCCTTAATCACTGAGCTACCACCTCCCCATGCAGCACCTGTAAATGGGTGAGCTATATTAACAGTAACTCATGTAAATTCTGACCGACTTTGGCAAGCTAGATTACAGGATCAGAGTATTTTCAAAATGGATGGTGTTATGAGGTGTTACCAAAATACAGTAATAGGTACCCAATCAAATAGGTACCCAAATTGTGCAAGGTATTACAATATTTGAACCATTGTCCTAACAGTGAGACATGAGACAGGGAGACAAAGGCAATTTATGACACCGAGGAGCTATTGTAGCACAAATTGTTTAAAAGGTAATGACTGAGAAAATTAGTCAGTACAGTGCATCACAGCTAGCTGTTTATAAGGCTGCATAGGAAGTTGAAAGCTTACCCAAGTCCACAAATGAAAGTGCTAAAATAGACATGTGAGCATCGTACCTGAACCAAGAAGCAATTGAAGAGATGGCATTTTCTGTTTAATCAAATTTGTTTACATTATGTAAATAGCTGGGTGCATGTGCATCACTATTGGAAAAGTGATGCACCTGGGAAAATTCCTAGAATGTAAAACAAAGTATGAAGTATATCGTCTTTACATATATATATATATATATATAATATATATATATATATATATATGTAAAGACGATAAGTGGAGGAGGTGGGAAAACTCCTTTTTTTTCTATCACTACTGTACACTACATATCCCTAAAATTAAAATGTTTTACGTTTTCTTCTTGGCTTATCTTAATTTCCATCACAATCTTTGCTTTCTGGCTTTACCTCGCCATCTAGCAGCAGCGTCTCGAGCTTGTACCTCGAAAAAATCGACGAGTGACCACTCGTACCTCGGAAAACTCGTACATTAATGCACTCGTAGGTCAAGGTACCACTGTATATTACATGTACGTATGTATATGTAATATACAAAGGTACATGTAATATACATATACGTATGTATATGTATATTACATATACATGCATACATATACACACACACACACACACACACACACACACACACACACACACACAAACCCGATTCCAAAAAATTTGGGACACTGTACAAATTGTGAATAAAAAAGGAATGGAATCATTTACAAATCTCAAACTTAAAGAATATAGATAACATATCAAATGTTGAAAGTGAGACATTTTGAAATGTCATGCCAAATATTGGCTCATTTTGGATTTCATGAGAGCTACACATTCCAAAAACTTTGGGACAGGTAGCAATAAGAGGCCGGAGAAGTTAAATGTATATATAAGTATAACAGCAGGAGGACCAATTTGCAACTTATTAGGTCAATTGGCAACATGATTGGGTATAAAAAGAGCCTCTCACAGTGGCAGTGTTCCTCAGAAGTCAAGATGGGCAGAGGATCACCAATTCCCCCAATGCTGCGGCAAAAAATAGTGCCGCAATATCAGAAAGGAGTTTCTCAGAGAAAAACTGCAAGAGTTTGAAGTTATCATCATTTACAGTGCATAATATCATCCAAAGATTCAGAGAATCTGGAGAAATCTCTGTGCTTACGGGTCAAGGCCAGAAAACCATACTGGATACCCGTGATCTTTAGGCCTTTAGACTGCACTGCATCACATACATAGAAAACATTTGGCGCATCATAAAGGGGAAGATGCGACAAAGAAAACCTAAGACAGTTGAGCAACTAGAAGCCTGTATTAGACAAGAACAGAACAACATTCCTATTCTTAAACTTGAGCAACTTGTCTCCTCAGTCCCCA
Source organism: Silurus asotus (assembly GCA_024362625.1). Classification (NCBI taxonomy): domain Eukaryota; kingdom Metazoa; phylum Chordata; class Actinopteri; order Siluriformes; family Siluridae; genus Silurus; species Silurus asotus. Next base: position 4,050,742 of record MU559653.1, on the reverse strand, counting down.
GACGTTTGCAGACTGTTATAAAAAGAAGAGGGGATGCTACACAGTGGTAAACATGGCCTTGTCCCAACTTTTTTTGAGAAGTGTTGATACCTTTAAATGTAAAAATCTAAGTATTTTTATCATTTCAGTTTAAACATTTGATATGTCCTGTATGTTGTATTCTGAATAGAATATTATATCTCGAAACTTCCACATCATTGCATTCTGTTTTTTTTCACAATTTGTACAGCTTTTTTGGAATCGGGTTTGTATTTACACATACAAACACACATGAATTCCAGAAAGGGATGGATGAGTATGACAGTACAGATTAAAGTAATTTAGTGTGATTTGTCTTTAAAATGTCCATGTGCAGTATGGCGTGGTATAAAGTGACACTGTGCTGTTCAAGTTCAGAGTTGAAGTGGCAGTCCAAAGTGTCATATAAATAGTGCAAAAAAGTTGTGCAGAAATAATTGTGCAGCTGAAGAAGGATAAAACAGAGAGAAGATTCCAGTACTAGTTTCTGGGTGTTTCCTGATTTAAACTCTGAATGGCCTGAGGGAAGAGACTCCTCCTTAATCTCTCTGTGGTTGCTTTGAAGGAGCGGAAGTGCTTCCATCAATGTAACAGAGAAAAGAGTCCATTGTTGGGATGGCTGAGGTCCTTCACAATCTTACTGGCCCTGGTCCGGGAGTTTTGTAGATGTCCTGCAGGTCAGGGAGCTTGGTGCGGATGGTTCGTTCAACTAAATGCACCACCCTCTGAAAGGCTCGTCTGCATGGTGCTGTTCCCGAACCAGAAAGTGATGCTACCCTACAGAATGCTCTCAATAGTGCAAGTGTAAAAGGGCCTTACCACCTGAGAGGGTATTTTACATGGTACAGATGGTCTCAGATGGTACAGACGCTGCTGGGACAGGACGCTGCTTAATGTGACAGGACCAAGACAGGTCCTGTGTGATGTGAACACCTAGGTACAAGAAACTGTCCACTCACTCAACTGGGGTCCCGTTGATGTTTGGCGGTTGGTATGACCACTCCTGCTTCGTGTTAAAATTCACTATCAACTCCTCAGTCTTGCTGACATTCACGGAGAAGATTGTTCTCCTAGCACCATCTCATCTGGGTTTTTTAATCTCCTGTAAGTAGGCCATCTCATTATTGTTGGAGATTAGGCCCAACAGTACAGTGTCGTCAGCAAACTTGATGATAATGGTGGAGGTGGAAGTGGCCACACAGTCATGTATGTACAGTGTACAGCAGGAAGCTCAGAACACAACTCTGAGAAGCTCCAGTGCTGATGGTGAGGGTGGATTAGGTTTGTTTGCCCACCTGTATGGCTTGTGGTCTGTCAGGAAGATGGAGATCAATTAACACAGGGCTGGGCTGAGTTCCCAGACCTCCAACTTAGAGGTAAGTGTGGAAAGAATTCTGGTGTTGTAGTCCACAAACAGCATTTTTGCAGAATTTTCCTTTTCTGTAGTCCAGTTGGCTCATCGTTGTGTGAAGAAGACAAGCAATGGTGTCCTCAGTAGAGCGGTTTTAGCATTATGCAAAATGTGGAGGATCTAGCGTGTCTGGTAGTGATGCAATGATTAGGTCTCTTACCAGTCTTTCAAAGCATTTCATTACTACTGAGTTCAGGGCTACAGGCGGTAGTCATTGTGGCAGGTGGGCTGGGGTTTCTCCGGGACAGGAACAATGGGGAACTGTTTGAAGCATAAGGGACAACAGACTGTTCCAGGGAGATGCCATCTGGTTCTGCTGCCTTCCTGCTCCGTTTCAGGAACTCAAGCTGTGTCGAAACGCTTTGGGAATAATAATGAGTGAATTCAGTCAAAATTGCAGGGTGACGTCAAGCTTCAAAAGCACATGGAGTGAAGCCGGCGCCAGCTTCTGTTTCAAGAAGTGCTCTGAGTGTATTTCATGTTTATTTGTTTGTCTGTTTGTCCAAAAAAAAAAAAAAAAAGCCTCTGAGGAGAATGCTCGCACTTCTTGCGTTTCTGGCACCACATTTGCCGAGGCGGAGCGGTTCGAAGAGGATTTCAAGATGGACTTGTCCCTTTCTCCAGCACTCACTAACAGGCTCGGAAACATTCCTTTCGACGGTTTTTCCCCCTGCAACAAGAGCATGTATCTTCATGTGCTTGGGGGTGGAGCACATTAGGTCGGTTCACAAGGGGGCTGGCTGCACACATTCGGAGCTGATTCTCTGCACATTCTGTGCATGATCTGCGCAAATTGCACTGTGGTATTTGCGCCACGCACTCTCTGCTCCCAGAGAGCACTCCTTGTGGTTCTGGCCCCTCCCACTGGGGCGGAACGGCACGCTGGTTCCAGTAAGCACTTTCTGCACCTATGTCACAACCTCCATGTCGAGGTCTGCCTTTCTTCCTTACCTGCACACAGGTGTGTCCAGGTCCTGGCTTATGCTGTAATCGGCCCACCTTGTTGTCCCCAACATAGTGGGAGTGGAAGTGCGTGGTTACGGGTTTAAAGTAAATCTCTCTTTCCCCAGGTGTCCCATCACCCATTAAGACCCCAACACTGCCCACCAAGCCCCTTCGTAAAACGTTGGCGCTGGTGGGTAAGGTGGGGCTGCTCGGCGGGTGCAGCCCCAACCTCAACCCATCGCTCGTGTCTGAAGGCCCGTGAGGTGACACATCTAAGGTCTGTCCTCTTCAATAAGAGGGCTTTGACCAAAATGTCCTGACAGGAAGGCCGGCCTGGTTTGTAAACCCTGCCACGAAATGTGCTTCAGGGCACAGCCAGCTTCAGCGAGCTCCCTCCTTGGTTTCAGTGCAGTGGGTACTGCACACTTTTGAGCAAGGCTATATGATTCAGTCTTGGTCTTGTCCTCCTCTGAATCCTCAACTATATTGATGATTGGTCGATATTAGCTCAATCAGAGCAGTTAGCGGTCTGGCATCGAGATGTTGTCTTGCTCACATGAAGACACTGGGGTTTTAGATGAATGCCAAGAAGAGTGTGCTTTCTTCATTACAGAGAACCACTTATCCAGGCATCATATGGGATTCAACACTTTTTTACCTGCCCATATTGCATCCAATGGGCAGTGTCAAGCAGTTCCAGAGACTGCTCGGGCTTATGGTACCAGTGTCCAGTGAATCCACTTGGCCTCTTGCATGAGACCACATGAGACATGTTTAGAGAGATCCCAGTCCCGGGGTGGAGAGCTGTCATGAGGGGCCGCTCCGCCCAAGGACTATAAGAAGGGCCCCATTTACTGTGTCAAATTAATAGATATGAATAGATCAAAAAATATGCTGCCCATGATTATAGCATTGTCCTCCAGTGGGCCCAAAGGCAACTCCGCTGCCTGAGAGCGGCATATATCCCAGGCCAGTTGAATGGAGCGGCAAACAACCTGTCAAGACGGGTTTATACCCGGGGAATGGCGGCTCCATCCTCATGTGGTGGAGCAGATTTGGGAGAATTTAGCAAAGATGGCAGAGGCTTAATGGAGGCATCAAACAGTCAAGACTGTGTTTTTGCTGGCTATCTGCTCTCTGAGGAGAGTAGGTGAACTTCAGGCCCTTTCAGTGGCCCCTTTTTCTGAAATTCACCCCAGGCATGGCCAGTGCCTACTTGCACCCTATAACAGGCTACATCCAAAAGGTGCCCTCGTTGTCCCACGCCCGCATTCTATCCTCCTCCTTTTAGGCCCCAGACCAGGAGTCCATGAAGCAGACCTTGAGTGAATTATTGATGCTATTGCATCCTCTTATGATTGGACACTCATATCCCATAGCGAGTCTTGCCAGAGTCCAAACTGCACAGTGACATTAACTTTCATACAACAATAAAGACACATAATAATCCATATCCTTCTCCTCCTGTCACCCCTCTTCTCTCTCTCTCTCTCTCTCTCTCTCATGGTTGTTAAACATGCCCCTAAGGTTCCAGTGACCACTGTTCCTGCCCCTTCCCTCTTTGTGAATCTTCCCACTTCGTCCAGGCCTGCCTCTGGATAGTGTTCTCTTCGATTGGAGGCCACTCTGTGCAGCTTGGGACGGTTTCTCATCAACGCCCTGGGTGGTTCCATAAAATTCCGGAGTAAGAACAGGCGCTTTGAGGATGGATTGGACTGTAGCTAGAAATACGCGCCTGATCTAAAGAGGATATATCAGGGAAGCGGACCCCTTACATCCAGACTATGCAGAGCCCTGTAAGCCAGAGGATGGCCATTTAAAAAGGCGTTGCTTGACACGTCACAAAGTAGCAGACCACACATAAAGTGAGGTTAAAAAACCCAGCCTTAACATGCATACCAAAACCCAGGGGTTTTAATAATTGTCTTCTGGAAAACTGTCAGATCAGCAGTCTTCCCCATGATTGTGTAGCCTAATAAACCAAACTGAGAGACCATTTTAAAGGCTCAGGAAACCTTTGCACGTGTTTTTGAGTTGATTAGCTGATTGCCCTTTCACCATATTCCAATTTTTTGAGACAGTGAAATGTTTTTTGTTAATTAAGAGCCAAAAACATCATAATTAAAAGAATCAAAGACTTAAACTTCTTCAGTCTGTGTGCACTGCATTTAGTTCATATACGAGTTTCATAATTTGAGTTGAATTACTGAATTAAATTACAGTTTTCCATTATATTCTTTTTTATGATATTTATTGAGATGCACTTGTATGGGTAAATATATAGCATTGTGGAGGACAAGATTGTTAACTGTAAAGATATCCTTCAAGAGATCGGGTGATGGTGACCCTTGCCTTAGTTGTTGTCCCAAGTTGATCAGGAGTTCGACCTGAAATGCAGACAAAAGGAAGAAGATGTTGAGGGCTTTTACTAACAAACTCGAGGCCTGATGAATGGACGCAGAGAAGCGATCCATATTACCTTTTATAACAGGCATGGATGGGGCAAGCAGCTTGATTGCAGGGTGGTCACCCATGCAGAGGCTCGCCATATCCTTAACCTCAAGATGCCCAAGACCATGTTTAAGATCAAGCGGATCTACCCAACAATGCTTCATGTGTTTCGCACACATGCAGGGACAACAGGAAGAAGCTGCTTTCTAGGACCGGGAGGGTCACCGTAAACATCCCTCTCTTTAGATTTAATATTGAGCTGAGCAGCAGCCCGTTCACAAAACTCTGAGTACAGATTGGAGCAGTGGGAGCAATAGCCTGAGGGGCTACAGATGACGGGACGGCTTCCTCGTCATCTAAGCTTTCGAAAAGGCCTGCATCATCCTCATCCCCAAATCCGTGCAGTTCATCAATAAAATGGGTTTCGGCCACTAGTAAATTCTTAAACAGTGACGGGCATTGGTCGGCCAAGATCACGGAATCCACAAGGCCACGTGTCTGCCATGGCATCACCTTTCTCTCCAAATTTCCAAATTGGTGCACTGACAAATTGGAAGCACCAAGATGTTGCTACAATTCTCAGGTAAGTCTACCACTTCCTGAGCACATTTAAGAGTGCTGCACACAGCCAGGCAGACTCGCGATTCGCAGTGTAGCAGGAGTCGACTTAAAAAGTGGCATGAGAAAAGTTTATGAAATAGGTGGGCAGCCTATTAATTGGTATGAGCTTGGGCAGCTTGCAAAAGGCTAACCTGGCCAAAAGACGAGCAAGTCTGGCAGAGACTGATCTCAAAATTTGTACTCCTGCAGACAAAGTGAAGTTAAATAGCCAACGAGCTGTGAGGTGAGTATACAGAAGCGAATGTCAAATGACGAAGGGTAGCTGTCTGTCTGTCAAGCCATGTGCAATTTGATGCTTCTGCAGAGATCCATAGGTGGATCTCTAACACGAGATGATCAAAGAGAACAAATGAAATCTTAGTCCAAAGTCAATGAAAACACAACAACTACATTCAGATTCTCAGTGAGCTGGTGCTGTTAGTGTTGGAGGTGTAGGTTAGGCGGTAGGATCCACTGGTTGTCCAGCACAATCCATAGATGCTCAATCAAATTGGGTATCCAGCTAATTATGTAAACGTTCATTTGTTAACAAGCTAGCATTGTTCTAACTTGTTAATTAGCCAGCTAGTACGACAGTCTGCTGTTTCTCTGTCATGGTAAAATTTATCTAGCCTGTTTTTACTTATTTTCTGTTGTGCATACTTATTGATATGATGTCTGACAAAATTTATATAAAGTTTTGAAAATCTAAGCATGAATTCCAAATGTAGTCATTGTTATTGTCAAATACAGTTGCATTTCAATCTTAGTCATGGCTCACTCTTGTCCTCAGTGCAAATAAATCTACATTAGTTTTTCCCTGATATAATGTTAAGCAAAAACAGGCAAACTGGCAAAACAGGTCATACACATTGTGGCATAATTTAAGGTAGGTGGAAAATTGTTGTGAAGAAAGTGAAAATGCTAATTTATTTAATTAACAAAATAATTTTTTATCTTCTTTTTTTTTGTAGTTAGCAAAAAAATACAACATGGTGATAGTGTCCCCTATTCTGGAGAGGGATGAGATCCATCTAGGAACACTGTGGAACACGGCAGTAATTGTCGCAAATACAGGAACTGTCCTGGGAAAAAGCCGGAAAAATCATATTCCACGTGTGGGAGACTTCAATGAGGTCAGTCAAACTCTTATTTGCTTTATCAAATACACAGTGCCTACTGCACAAAGACAAGGGTGTGTAATCGTAGTTATTCGAGTAAAGAACCACAATACTGCATTTCAAAACCGTTTTTTGTTCTGGCAACTAAGTGGCATAATTGACTTCTAGATGTTATAGGTATTGAGTCACAGACCTACCTCTTCTAAAATATATAAATTAGCACTTGAGTTTGGCTTAAGTCACTCCTCTAATTAAGAACCTCACTCTTATTAGTGTTGCTAACTAATTATATATATATATATATATATATATATACTATATATTTTTTCTAAACAAGTTTTCTGTTTTCCTGTTTTAAACCCTAGGTGTGATCATTACACATGACACATGTTCAGAATTAGCTAGAAATGATTCTGACATCCAACATCCAATTTTTTTTCTTATTTGCTCTACATAGAATACAAGTTCTCACTCCAAATAGTATATGTTCTGCATTTCCTTCTGATCACCTAAAGCCATTAAGTTGATCTTGAGTACTTATCTACACAAAGCTTCTACTAATGCACAGATTAATGACTGGAACTCTTTTACTCCCAGTTTCGTAATTTGCCCTTTTGCATGCAATAGCTAAATCTCCTCAGTCCCATAGGGATACAATTTAATAATAAATAATTCAATAATGAATATAAAAAACATAAATTTTGCAATGTTTCCTTCTCTTTTAAAACCAGCAAGGTGTTACACACAATTTCTGCAAAATACAGTGGGCAAAAAGTTTATAGACTCCAGTTTAAATCTTATAATATGGTATTTGACTGTGATCACAATTAACCAGTCACATTTAAGGTAATGTTCAAGGCCATTAAGTACAGTGACCTGATACAAGGGATCTCAGTGTCAAATTAATCAGGAGAATAGTACAAAAGTTCTTCTTTTTTTAAAGAACAGAAAATACCTCTAAAATAAACAAAAATCTATCTATCTATCTATCTATCTATCTATCTATCTATCTATAGCTATCTATCATCTCAAACACTTGCAAATATGTCACAATTTTATTACAAAAAAAAAACTTTTGTTAAATATAAAACAATTATTGCCATCCCTTTTGTCAATACTTGTGTAACCTCTATTTGCCAAGATAACAGCTGTGACATTTGTCCTAAAATAATACCTTATGGAGAAAATATGTCAAGGCATCTGAGACCATTCCTCTATACAGAATCTCTGCAGATAATTTAAATTCAAGGGTCAATGCTGGTGTACTCTCTCCTTCAGTTCACCCCATAGATTTTCTAATGGGTTAATTTTGTGGTAAACCATTTTTGTGATTTGTATGTATTTTTCTGGATTGTTGTCCTTGCTGGAGGATCCAGCCTTTACACATTTTAATCTTTTTGGAAGAGGTTTGCAAACAAGCTTACATTTAAAGCATTTGCAGACACCTTCTTTCTGAGTGACCTAAAAAAGTGCTTTAAAGTCTCCACGAGTAAATACTTTCTAATGCTGTTTAATTAAAACAACATAGACTAAGAAGTGACTAAGAATGTCAGTCTAAAAGTCTGTTAAGAGAGAGAATAGCGAATCTCATTACAAGAAACCATTAAAGGGAGTATAGCTGACGGGTGGTGTGTGAGAACATAGGAAAGCTAAAAACAAGTCATGTGGCTGCATTCTGGATCAGTTGCATAAGTCTTTCAGAGGCAGGCCTGCTGTGAGTGGTGTACAGTTAGACTAGTCTTGAGATGACAAGAGACTAAACAACTGGCCTAAACAACTGGCCTGTTTGGACAGAAATGTATGCTTTCTTCTGATGTTGAAGGTGAGATCAGACAGTTAACTATATAGATCATAATATCTTAACATTTAAGTTAAATCACCTTGTATGAACAGCAGTTCAGCACTATTTTAGATTTATCTGACCATAGAACCAAAGAAGTTCAACAATGTTTTGCTAAACATCAGTAACAGTATTCCATTGGCCTTACTCATTATGATGAATGATTAAAGGTATTTGACCTATTTTGTCACTTTATATTTTTACCTGTGTGAAATGAGAAGTCATGTTTGAACAATTTCCAGTTCCTAGTTACTCAGGTGTACCAAAACTGTATTTATTTATTAAGAGTTTTAAATAAAGATTACTTTTCACAGGCTTTGCTATTATTTACCAAGGGTACCAATATTAGTAGAAGATACTCTACAAGCATTAAATTGGATTGCTACCTTTGAGCCTTATTCAACATCAGTGCCTGACCTTAAATTGCTCTTTTAATTGGATAGGCAAAAATACCCCTAGATACATTTAGAAATCTTGCAAAATGTAAAACTCATAGCCACAAAGGGGACTAAGCATCCTAAGATTGCATCTGAATCTCTTAAAAATGACCACTGGCTTGTTACCTGCTGCTTCCATTTTGGTTTTATGTTATTACAAGTTTCAAATGACATTGTGGATCATGCTATACTTATGCTATACTGCTATCCTGATGTTTTTCAGGTTCATGCATCTCATTGGGTCTATGTGGATGTTAACTATGAATAGCATACCTTTTTTGCAATTTAAACAGAATATGTCAGATCTTGATTTTTATCATGCTACAAACTACTTTTGGTTGCAGTCAGTTGTTCTGTAACACATGTAACATTCTTTGATTTCTGTACATTTCCCCTATACACAACACTTAAAACTGGGATTCTACTATTTAACTCTATTAATATTTGCAAATCTAATGTGCTTTCTACATTTTAAAAATAGTCTACATACTATGTGGAGGGCAATACTCGCCACCGAGTCTTTCAGACACAGTTTGGAAAGGTAGCTGTGAATATCTGTTATGGACGTCACCACCCACTGAACTGGTTCATGTATAGTATGCATGGCGCCGAGATTATCTTTAACCCCTCAGCTACAGTGGGAGCTCTCAGGTAAGAGACATGCACCTTTCTTCTTTTTTTATTGTTTACTTAAATATTTCTAAGGCAGGTCTTTGTGGCTTTGTATTTCAGTGAACCCATGTGGTCAATTGAAGCTAGAAATGCTGCCATTGCCAACCACTGCTTTACTTGTGCCATCAACAGAGTGGGCATGGTATGTAGATTTTAATAAGTAGAGAAACAACATTGACACAGAGAAAGTTTCCAAAAACACATCTGTGAAATATAGGATCATTAAAATTAAATAATTTTTTACAGTCATGCAAATGAAAATATTTTCATAAGTGATATACAGAATTTCATGCTGAGATTCATAGACCAATGTCAATAGTGAATTTACTTAATTGCTGTCAGGTTGGATAGGAATTTTTACTTTTATTGATATTTTTGGGTCTGTCTAGATATGTTCAGCCAGATTCACAGTCTGGCTATATTACTCAGACATTTACAGACTAGCCCTGAATTCACAAATTTACCCTAAAGTCATATTAACCTTCACTGTTATCTACACATGAAGGAACCAATATGCTACTTATTGCTTCTGCAGCTTGTTCTGTTCTGAAATCTTGGCAACCTATTTCACAAGTTTTATTTAATTTAATGCATATTAAAGCTACAGTTATTTTCATAAGCATTTGGACAGCGGCACAATTTTGGTTGTTTTGCCTCTAATTTAAAGATTAAATGTGTGATTTGAAGTACAGCGCAACCTCATGGTTAGCAGGTCCCCCAAGGTTGTGGGTTCAAACCCCAGCATTGGCATGGTAGTTTTTTTTTATATATATATATATATATATATATAAAATATAATATACAAACTCACTGGCCACTTTATTAGGTCCTACTGCTAGTTAATACAAATTTCTAATCAGCTAATCACATGGCAGCAACTTAATGCAATTAGGCATGTATACATGGTCAAGACGATCTGCTGCAGTTCAAACCGAGCATCAGAATGGGGAAGAAAGGTGATTTCTCGATTTCTGCTGCGACATTCGGATGGTAGGGTCAGAATTTAACGTCAACAACATGAAAGCATGGATCGATCCTGCCTTGTATCAACGGTTCAGGCTGGTGGTGGTGGTGATGTGATGGTGTGGGGGATATTTTTTAGCACACTTTGGGCCCATTAAAACCAATTGAGTCTTGTGTCAACTCCAAAAGTAATGTAATAAAATAATATATTACATTGAAGGTAGAAAAAGAATCACAAAAACAGGAATGTGTGGGAACGTTCTATTCCCACTGTACATATGGCAGACAACCAAATTAAATCTACACTGATGTTTTTTAGAGAATGCCATTATTTACACCAATCGTCCATAAGATTGATTGTCTCACTATAATGGCACCTTTTAAGGGGTGAAATGTATTAGCAAGTATACAATCGGTCTTGTTCACAGTATGCTGTGGATAGTGAATTGGTAATAGGGTCATGAGTGCTTGCAAAGCTCATTGATGCACATGTGGAGCAAAGGCAATACCAGCTTGTCAAAGAAGGTAATGCTGTTTATGAAAAAGTTCATGCTGCCTATAATAGTAACACACAAGATGTTAGAACAGTGTATCATAGTGACATGATGACTCGTGTTTTCTTTTAAATCATGTGAATGGCAGGTTAAATGTGTGCCTGGAGAAGAGGTTGCACCAAAATGCACTTTTGGAAGAATGTAAGTCAGCAGAGACAGTGTAATACTCTGGGCCTTGGTCTGCTGGGAGACCTTGGATCATGACATTCATGTAGATGCTACTCTGACACATACCTAAACATTGCCATGGAGGGTTAGACTTGGACTGAAACAATGATATTCTCTAATAGTGGTGGATATTTTGGCAGTATACTGTACCTTGCCTTCAACAGATCAAAGCTGTTTTGCCTTCATACACATTAGGCAAGGTGTTTTACTGTTATGGTGGATTGGTGTATGGTGTACCTAATGTGGCACAGTACTACAATATACAGTTGATTCATTTTAATTTGTCTTTTTATACACATGTAGTGCCACTTTATGGCAACACCACATGCTGATCTAAATGTGAAATGCTGAACATTTGCAATGTGGTGAATAAGTCAAGAGAGAAGTGTCCTAGAGTCTCTTTGCAAATATCTGGAAGGGACTGGATCAATTTTAGTCAAGCTTAAAAACCTGAATATCCCTCCTTAATATATAGGCCTATAGAATTTTTATTTTATTTTTTATATTATATACTAATTGTGTTATGTGTTTTTCCACCCAGGAGTATTTCAAGAATGAATTTACATCTGGAGATGGGAAGAAAGGTATTTTTTCTATTTTATAATTCCAAAGACATTATTTTGTGTCAAGTTTAACTAATGCTAGCTGATCATGTACATTTTGGGTTTTGCCTGTCTGTGTGTTTTTTTTGTTTAAGGTTCATGTCTAGGGCTGCAACAACTAATCTATAAAATCGATAATAATCAAAAATAAAATTTGTTGTCAACAGATGCCTTTATCTATTAGTTTGGCTGCTCATAATACAGGTTAGCATGACTAAGATAACACAGCTGCTTGGGAAAATGGACAGTACAGGGTCAATCGGCAGCAGCAAAAGTGTTCATCTCAAGTCATCCAAGGCATTAGGGGCATTTAAAATTAAACACAAGGCATGGAAAAAATTTTAATTAAACACAAGGCATAGGAAGATTTTTAATTAATCACAACAAAGAAAAATCTACCTGGAAGTTATGCAAAGTGGAGCAAAGAAATACCACTGTGATACACAAGCATGTGAAAAGAAAACACACTGGTGTCACAGATGAAGGTGAAACATTATCACGGTAAGCAAGAACTGTATAATCCTCATGTGAAAATGGAATAGTTTAGTGAAGTGCTATTGTGTAAACTGTAACTTTGAGCCACAGTATCTCTTATGTCGTGACTCACAAGCATCTGTTTGCATCAGCTCGCTTGCTACATAGTAAATTAATCCATTAAAATAGTGCAAACAATCTGAAAGCAGCAAATAGCAGTAGCAGTAAACAATTACATATTTTAATCATTGTTTGCACACCAATGCATATTTTTTTCTTTACCAAGTCTGTTAGCTCTCCGCATTCCGAATAAAAATGTTTTTATAGCATTTGTCTACTACAACAGTTAACACGTTTTCAAATGTGATTTACTGTGGTTTTAATATACGTTTAGATGCTTGTTTTCAATATTTGTATATTTCATTTATGCATATATCATTTAATTATACAAAATTAAATGGCTTGTATATTCTAGATGCTTAAAGCACCACAAATGAACTAAATATTATTAAACAAAAATTGTTATATTAAAATATTATATTTTATATAGGGTTTTTTTAAACATGGTTGTCAATTTGCCACTCTTAAATACAATACAAATGTTGATTTACACAAATTGCTTCATTTTGCATACTTAAATGCTGTTTGTTTAAATAAAAATAAAAAAGATTTTTAGATTCCCGTCTTCACCTGTCTGGGTGAACAGACAGGTGAAGATGGGAAACAAACATGGTGGATGACGGGGTGCAAAGGATGATGGGTAATGTAGTCCGGTGAATGAGGGCAGATGACAGGGGAAACGTTACAATATGCTTATAGGAACGATCTTTATTTTATGGGGTGCTCTTTCATTATTGTACTAATTTTTTATTTTTGTGTGTTGTCAAGAATGAGCAAGAAACAGACAGCCTAGGTTTGTCAGGGCAGATTCAGTATATATATATATATATATATGTAACATTAGTATGATGAACAACTGCACATTAGCTGTTTATTAGTAGGCTACTTAGAAAGCACATTATTTCCTTCTTATTTATGACCATATTCTGCATCCCATAATCCTACCTAATACCTAAACTTAACTACAATGACTACCTTAAAAGCTAATAAGCAGTAAAGGAGTTTGAGGCGAATGTCAGAGTTAATAGTGAATACGTGTTCCCCATACTAAAGTGTTAAACAATTTAGGATACAAATTATTGGTTAATGTCCAGCAGTGTAATTAATTTATTTTCTTCTGTATGTCACTGTTTAGACGGGACTGTGTCAATAGTGTTGCTGTGTGTCACATCCACAGTGACAAAATTGACAATGTAAATAGGAAAATGATTGCTCAGCTGTTAGATGGGAAGGAACGTCGCAAAAACACTTTTGGCAGTTTTAAGTAGCTTTATATATTGAGATATATGTTAGCTTTAACACTGTAAAGCGCTACTACTTTTAAAGAAACCAGCCAGGAAGCTTAAAAGAAGTGACACTAAATGTTTATTTCATCTCATTGTATAATTGATATAGGGTCTTGACATGTTTGTCAGTTGAGTTCAATACATATTTTCTTTCAATAGTTTGTTTTGAATTACTTGTGTTTTATTCCTAAAACATGGACTGTAGAATAGAACAAAACAAAGTATTATTTGAATGTGCAAGTATCCATTACTGTGTGCCATGTACTATGCATACACAAAATACAATTTGAAATATGTTAACAATATACTCTTAGTACCATTATAAGGACATCTTTGTACTTTATACTCAAAAAGGTACCCATTGGTACTCTAAGGTAGAAATGTGTACCTTTTTGAGTATAAAGTACAAAGATGTCCTTATAATGGTACTAAGAGTATATTGTTAACATATTTCAAATTGTATTTTGTGTACAACTATACATTTTGGGGGTAAATAAGGTACAACTATGTACTTTTAAGGGTACTGCCCCAGTGCCAAGCTGTTGTATTTCTTTTGTTCTTTCTGTTTTATTATCATTTATAATCATAAAGCATATAAAGCAAAAAAATATGATTAAAAATAAAACCAGTCAATTACACAAGTGTTAACTGAAAAAAAACAAAACAGGTAACACTAGACATTTCGTCCCCACCACTTTTGAAATGATGGCTACCCCCCTGGGCCACGACCCAATTGCAGAGACAAGCTCAGAGACAGGAGGTTCCAGGCAGGATTTGTATTGGCAAAAAAAGAGAGAAAAAAATGCAGCATCAAAATCACAGGAGGATGGCATGGAACAAACAGAGAAATAAAGTAACCAGAAGGCTGGTTTGTCTGATTAATTTAAGTTAATTAGGAAAACCTCAGGCAAAAATCCCCCAGAAAACCCGGGGAAATAAACCAGAAGCGCGAGGATATTCCCGAATGACAGAGTTACTTTTACCTCAGGAGAAAGCCCGGCTTAAAACAAATTAACTAGACAAAACGACTGAAAGATTTAGAAGGGAGAGAAGAACTCGAGGAATAACCTTGCACTAGAAGCCTCGGGAGAAGGAATTCCGGGACGCGAGCGGGGCGGGGATATCGGGACTAATCGCGGACAGGGGAAAGCCTCGGGAAAAACCTCCGGGACGCGAGCTGGAACGTGAAACTCGGGGAAAAAAAATTCGCGATGTATTTCACAAAAATTTAGGAAAGCCTCGGGAAAAAAAAAATCCGGGACGCGACCTGGAAAGTAAAACTCGAAAAAAAGGCATGATGTATCGCGAACTCGGGAAAAAGCTTAGGGAAGCGAGCAATAAGGTTCAATGAACTAAAGACCAAACGGCGCATGGGAGACAGACTAGGTTTAAATAAGGAGAGGGTAAATACGAATCAGGTGAAGAAGATTAACAAAAGGGCAACAGGAACCCTAACATTATCTAGGAAGCTCTCACTAAGTGCTACATTTCCTACCATTCCACACAGCGCCGTGCACAGACCTTTTGAGGGGCATCTGCTAAAACTGAAAAAGGGCACCCCCCCTCCCTTTTTTTATATCAAGATTATTTAGTAACACCACCAAAAAAAGGGCAATTCGGAGTGTAAGGTCAAAAAGGGCATGTGCTCTGCACAGGTTGAGCCCTACCTGTGCACGTGCCTGATTCCACATCACCCAGTTTGTAAAAAAAAAAAAAAATAATAATAATAATAATCTGACCATGCATAAATTATTGAGGACTCAACCATTGTTTTGGTAAGTATTATTACTCAGTAGCCCTAGTACCTGCTACTCTAGAACAACACTGTATTGGGTAAATTTTCACTAAGTTGGACCTGCAACCTAGTACACATCAGAGAGGTGGGCAAGTGAAAGTTGGCCTTTAGTACCACATCCAGCTAATGAAAATATATAGTATTGGCATATGTGCTCTTCCTCAATGTTGTTGATGGAATGCCTCTGTGGGCAAGTTTATCCCTTTCTGTTACTAATTTGTATGCCTCAAAAAAAAAAAAAAAAAAACCTTTAAATATAAAACAGTAAGGAAACTCTTGAGGAAAAAGTTTTTCAGTCATTTAGCTTTCTTGTGCTCTTGACCCTGCTTGGAACATTTCCCAAATCAAATCTGTTTTTTAGAAAGTTTGTAGACACCTGACCATTTAACTCATGTTTCCCCAGACTGGGATTATAAAGTTGGAAGCACAATTGTCTAGAAAGTTTTTGTTCTCTATCAATATGATTACCATGAGTGCGGTCCATAAAGACATGGTTTACCATGTTTGATGTGGAAGAACCTGTCACCAACTTTTCAAAACAATGTGAAAGAGCAGAGGCTATTAAAAGACCAAAGGGGGGACCAACATATTGTTGAGACATATGGTTTACAAATGAGCAAATAAGGATTTGATAGTCTTGTTAACATACTTTTGACCATATAGGGTAAATAGCCACTTGCTCTTGATAATCCTAAAAATGGAAATTTCAGACTGACATTCACAGACCAGAAAAGAATAATGCCTAAAAGGTAAAAGAAAAACCCCACCCTTGTAGTAAATCCAAAAAAGTCACAATCCATGTACATGCTTAAGTACCTTTGACACTTCCCATTTTACCAACTGGCTTGTCCGAAATAATTAAGACAAACCGTTTAAAATATACAAAATATAATTATTAGAGGTTATCGGAGGTTATTAAAATGCTACACTCCACTTTCTACACTGTTGTGTCTGACATGCAGTGTGAATACATTTGAACTGACAAACTGCACCTCTAAGATTAATTAATTAATTAATTAATTAATTAATTGAGTTACATTTGGGTCAACAGAATCTTTTTTTTTTTGTTTTTGTTTATTTTATACAGTTTTTGACCGTACAGTTTAAACTTTGGTTGTTAACCAAAGTTAAAGGAAAATACACGACAGCCCATTTGGAGTTTGCCAAAAGGTGCTGAAATACTCTCAGACCATGAGAAATAAAGATTGAACTCTATGGCTTGAATGTCAAGCATCCTCTCTGGAGGAAACCAGTCATCACTCATCACCTGGCCAATACCATCCCTACAGTAAAGCATGGTGGTAGCAGCATCTGGGAGACTAGTCAGGATTGAGGAAAAGATGAATGCAGAAATGTACAGAGACATCATTGATGAAAACCTGCTCCAGAGAGCTTTGGACCTCAGTTTGGGGCAATGGTTCATCTTCCAAAAGGACAACTACCCTAAGCACACAGCAAAGATAACAAAAGAGAGGCTATGGGACAACTGTGGACTTTGTGAATGTCCTTGATTGGCCCAACCAGAGCCCAATTAAACATCTCTGGAGAGATCTGAAAATAGCTGTGCTTGATCTTGAGACGTTCTGCAAAGAAGACTGGGAGAAACTGTCCAGAAATTGGTGTGCCAAGCTTGTAGCATCATTTTCAAAAAAGACTTAAGGCTGTAATTGGTGCCAAAAGTGCTTCAACAAAGTATTGAGCAAAGGCTGTGAATACTTGTGTACATGATTTATTTATTTTATTTTATTTTTAATTATTCATTTTATTTTTTTGCGAAAATTTTAAGCACACTTCTTTCACATTATCATTATGGGGTATTGTTTGTAGAATTTTGATAAAAAAAAAAAAAAAGATTTTAATTCATTTTGGAATAAGACTGTAACAAAGTGTGAAAACGTTGAAGCTCTGTACTTGTTTAATTTTTGCAGTGTAGCAGGATGCATTTCTGCCAAAACAAGCCACTGCGATTAAGAAATACAATTTCCATTTGACATTACTTGCTAGGTAGGTGGCACACATGAAGGTATCATTCAAATGAACACAAGGTTTCCCAGCAGAACTTTGTTCAGAAGCAAAAAAACCGCCACCTCTTGCTTGCATTCTTCCCCATAGTTCACCTTGGAGGCATTTCTTTCCCAAGTATGTGATATTCATGCAGCAAGCTGTCCACATGATGTAAAAAAAAAACAACATGATTCATCAGACCAGATCACTTTCATTCATTTCTCATTATGAATAAATAAATGTACTCCTGATGCTTATGGCCAATGCTGGTTCTTTTGGTGGTATACATGGGTCAGCAGCGGGACATCTGCTGGTCTATAGCTACAGGGCCCATAAAGAGCAAGCTGTAATTGAATTTGTATTGTGTCATACTTCTATTATAGAAGAATTGGCAGAGAGCTGGCAACTAACAAAATATTTGCTACAGCAGCTCTTCTGTGGGACCAGACAGACTATGCTTCACTTCCATATGAGCATCTGTAAGCCATCTATGGCCTTTTGTTCATTCTAAAACTTAGAAGGTCTGTACAAGTTGTGTTGTGCCTCTGGCATTGTTTTTTTATTATTATTATTATTTGAAAGGGAAATTATAGACTCTGGGGGAAAAACATGCAGCAACAAATGTGCTTAACTGTTCATTTCACATACAGCTTTTTTTTTCCACAATAGCAATGTACACTAGTATGGTACATTTAGTGGTGCTATTGTTTTTATAGATTAGACTTTTTCTGTGCAATATATGCACTTTTACCTTTTAGATTTACATCCCTCAATCATTTGAAGAAATGTCTGACATGTATCTGTGAAAATTGTTGGTATTAACTTCAACATGCAGCACATGATGTTTATCCCAAATTACCCAAAACACACAGTATGTATGTATCAGTAGGTATCAGCGTGTCTCTTGCTTAATGCAGTTAATGTTAGCAAGGCATATATGACCATATATTACCATAAGTTGTCAACTACTACAGTAGATGTAAAATATCAGAAAATGAAGGTCAAAATTCCAATCAGTTTCATTTAGCTCTTTTGATATTAAATCCAAATGTATAGCAAAAAAAAAAAATCACATTAGCCTTGCTATTCCAGTACTTTAAAAGGGAAGTCATACTCTCCATATCTCTATATTTCTAGTCATACATATATAACAAGTATATAGGTATAGAATTTGATGCATATCACTAGCTTTGTTTTTTTCTAAAGGTCTTTGACATAAACAGATGGTGTAATGGTTTATAAGAAATCAAAATATATTATAAATAACTCTTCTCTCTAATACAGCCCATCATGAATTTGGACAATTTTATGGCTCCAGCTATGTGGCTGCTCCTGATGGCAGTCGATCACCAGGTCTTTCCAGAACCAAAGATGGGTTACTGGTAGCAGAACTAGACTTGAACCTAAACCGACAAATTGCAGACAAGTGGAATTTTAAGGTGCGTTAAGAAATATGATAGATATTTCGCTATAACCACAAACTTATGTATTTCTTAGGCATACATTTTTCTTCAACAATCCCTTTTTTTCCCAAATAGCTCTTACATGTAGGTTTACAAAGTATTTGTCTGATGGAAAGCATATACTTCCATTGTTGTGATTTCCTAATTACACTTAAAAATCCCCATACATCTTTAAACTCTCCATTTTCAATGAGGATGCATATTGTGTGAGGATTATGTGTTATCTGTTTGTTTGTTTATCTGCAGATGACTGGGAGATATGAATTGTATGCTGAGGAGCTCACTGAGGCTGTCCAGCATGCCTTCAAGCCTAATATTGTCAAGGAGTAAATCTAACTAAATAAATCTAGGAGTATTACTAACTTTTCTAAATTTGAATTTTGGATTATTGATTGATTAATACATTTTCTTTTTTAATCTATAAATTTCCAATATGAAATTTTTAACTAAATCTAAAACAGTATACCTTTTGGTAAAATATTAAAAAGGTACATGAATAAAATTGCATTTTACTATCTTAGCCCACTGCTCTTTTTATGACAATAAACAAATATAGGTGCAGCCAAAGCTTTTATAGTTTTTAATAATTAATATTTCACTGCAATTTAGGATAACTTTTAATGTAATCAATTTCAAAGAACAATCTTTTTATTAGTAAAAGTAATAATTGGTTTATTGTGCAAATGCATGATCCGCAAAACATAAAAACAAGGAGAGCTTACAGAGTGGGTGGCAGAATGCTTAATGATAAATGATTGTCTGGTCATTGTATAATGCATACTGCATTATATCTCTGAGCCTATTTGAAATAAATTACAAACAGAGTATCAAATGCAAGAGGCACACAATGTATGTAATGGCAAGTAAGCCTCCCCAGTTGTGTAGGGTGTTGGGGGGGCTTACTTGCCATTACATACATTGTGTGTCTCTTGCATTTGATACTCTGGTTTTAATACATTTCAACTTTTATACTGTAAAAGTTATATCCCAAACTTGTATAAGATTTTTCATCACATTGATCAACAGGAAATATGGATTAGTGATACCAAACATACCCTGAGTAATATTTTAATTAAATGTCCATATTTTGTTCACATGGTCTCTCTGACCCACATTCAGCATCAACTCACTAGTATTTTTTAGTTGTAATTTTATGTTTAAAAAATCCTTCAAATTCTTAATTATTGCACATGTTGATTTCAAGCAAATAAACAAAAATTGTTCAAAAGTAAATTGATTGTGCACATTATATGGCAATATGTAGGATTGCTATTCATGGTTTCTATTATGGTTTATTATTTCAAGACACGTCAGCAAAATATTAAATTTAAGGAAAGTATAAGCACATACCCAAATTTTAAATACAAGTATAAAATGCACAAATATACCGTACAATTTCTAATAGTCCAAAAACACTGCAAGGGAAATGGTATCTTTCAAATTAGTGCAAAAAGTTCTACAAATAAAGTCAGTTGTATGTAGAGCACATCATTTGAATAGGCATCAAATAAAAAAAAAAAAACAACAATACTTACAAGAAAATGCAAAAATAAACATAATGCATAATCCCCACAGGACACTCAAGTTTGAACAGTACCAAATATGAATGCAATCAGTGTTCACTTCAATAGGGATGTTTACAATTACAAAGGTAGAACGTCCACCTCCAGCTTCAGAATTTATGCATTCTGGAAGGATTCCCTGCTCACCACGTGTGTAAAGAATGGTGAGCAGGGAATCTGTAAAATAACATTTTAATTCTATGTGGTTGCTTTTCTGTGTTTTAAAAGAAAGGCTTCAGAATGGCCGCTTTAGAATATCAAGTCAATGTAGAATTTAAACTTGTGGAATGATGAAGACAGCTGTGCACCAGTGTTCCAGAAGATTTTTCGCTTGCAAGATTGTGATTTTCACAGAGGTGGGTAAACATTCATGTACACTGCATATTTGCATTGTACATACATTAGTACACACGTCAAATACACAAAGTTGGAAGTGTAAAATGTAAAAAAAAAGTACAATGCAATACATTGCAAATCTTATAAACCAATATTTTATTCAGAATAGAATATAGATAATATTGAATATTTAAATGGAGGAAATGTACCATTTAAGGGAAGAAATAACAATTTTGAACTTGTTGGCTGCAAAATCTCAAGGCTAAAAGTGAAGCTTTCTAAAAGAAACAGCTGGAGGAACATTATGAAACTAATGTATGTAACGAAACAGGTCAAAACCACTGGATCTAAAAAGAGTCAGTCTCACAGATGGGTAAATGTTCACCAAGCTGCGAAAAAATTATAAACTGCGTTTACAAATTGAGCAAAAATGTAAAAACAATTTTAACATAAAATGGCAAAGACAATCACATCATTTACAATAAATAATATCAAAAGATTCAGAAATCTGGAAAAAATCTTTATGCTCTGTATTGAATACTCATGACCCTTGGGTGGCACTGCATCAAAAACAGGAATGATTTTGTAATTAAAATCACTGCATGGGCTTATAAACACTTGCATTTGTCGATGACAGTGTTCAAAGGTATGTTAACTCAAAACTCTAGCAACTGGTTTTTTCAGTTCTCAGATGTATAGGGGATGCAACACAGTGTTAAACATGGCCCTGTCTCAACTTTTCAAAATCACATTTTTAATTACTGTGTGTTTTCCTTAAAATGGTACATTTCACCAGTTTAAGCATTATATATGTTTTCTACGTTCTATTGTGAATAAAATGTGGGTTTATCAGATTTGCAAATCATTGCATTGTTTTTACTTTTACTTTTACATTTTACATAGTGTTCCAACTTTTGGAATTGCAGTTGTAGATGTAATTGAGCATTTGCCTGACTATGCAGATATGTTTGAGCTTATGCTTTTCCATGTATTTGTACAATCAATGGAAAGAAGATATGGAACTACACTATCTATATATTTGTGCATTAACACTTGTATTAGTACTGGTTTACCTAAATTAATACTATTCACATTACAGCCATACATGTTTGTTTGCACCAGGTGACATAATTATACCTATATTAATATATACAGGTCTCTCACTGTTGTTCAATAGTGAAAGATGCATCCTGTGATGAGCTGTCCTTGAAGATCAAAAGAATGTCCTCATCTGTTCCATAGCTCATTCTTGCCTCCTCAAAATTGCTAATGCTAGTACAGCACACACCTGTTCAAAGAAATGTCTGTTAGTCAAAGAGACGTTTAGCCTAAATACTGTTACTGAAGTATAAAAGCTTCCTCTTTTTTAAGGTTTGCTGGATAAGAATATTTTTCTACAATACCTTAAATATATTCCTATAACTGTACTGTACTAAGCATATACAGAAAAGTAAACATGATGCATAAATTGAAAAAGTGTATGTATATATATATACATATATATGAGACATAATCTAAAAAAAATCCAGAAATCACAATGTATGATTTTTTTTACTATTTAATTTTATGATACAGCTGCAAATAAGTATTTGAACACCTGAGCAAGTTAATGTTAATATTTGGTACAGTAGCCTTTGTTTGCAATTACAGAGGTCAAATGTTTCCTGTAGTTTTTCACCAGGTTTGCACACACTGCAGGAGGGATTTTGGCCCACTCCTCCACACAGATCTTCTCTACATCAGTCAGGTTTCTGGCCTGTCGCTGAGAAACACGGAGTTTGAGCTCCCTCCAAAGATTCTCTATTGGGTTTAGGTCTGGAGACTGGCTAGGCCACGCCAGAACCTTGATATGCTTCTTCCAGAGCCACTCCTTGGTTGTCCTGGCAGTGTGCTTCGGGTCATTGTCATGTTGGAAGACCCAGCCTCAACCCATCTTCAATGCTCTAAATGTTCCCCAAAATCTCGCAATACATGGCCCCGGTCATCCTCTCCTTAATACAGTGCAGTCGCCCTGTCCCATGTGCTGAAAAACACCCCCAAAGCATGATGCTACCACCCCCATGCGTCACAGTAGGGATGGTGTTCTTGGGATGGTACTCAGCATTCTTCTTCCTCCAAACACGTTTAGTGGAATTATGACCCAAAAGTTCTATTTTGGTCTCATCTGACCACATGACTTTCTCCCATGACTCCTATGGATCATCCAAATGGTCATTGGCAAACTTAAGACGTGCCTGGACATGTTCTGGTTTAAGCAGGGGAAACTTCCGTGCCATGCATGATTTCAAACCATGACGTCTTAGTGTATTACCAACAGTAACCATGGAAAAGGTGGTCCCACCTTTTTTCAGGTCATTGACCAGCTTCTCCCGTGTAGTTCTGGGCTGATTTCTCACCTTCCTTAGGATCATTAAGACCCCACGAAGTGAGATCTTGCATGGAGCCCCAGTCCGAGGGAGATTGACAGTCATGTTTAGCTTCTTCCATTTTTTAATGATTGCTCCAACAGTAGACCTTTTTTCACCAAGCTGCTTGGCAATTTCCCCGTAGCCCTTTCCAGCCTTGTGAAGGTGTACAATTTGTCTCTAGGTGTCTTTGGACAGCTCTTTGGTCTTGGCCATGTTAGTAGTTGGATTCTTACTGATTGTATGGGGTGGACAGGTGTCTTTATGCAGCTAACAACCTCAAACAGATGCATCTAATTTAGGATAATAAATGTAGTGGAGGTGGACATTTTAAAGGCAGACTAACAGGTCTTTGAGGGTCAGAATTCTAGCTGATAGACAGGTGTTCAAATACTTATTTGCAGCTGTATCATACAAATAAATAGTTAAAAAATCATATATTGTGATTTCTGGATTAATTTTTTTTAGATCATGTCTCTCACAGTGGGCATGCACCTACGATGACAATTTCAGACCCATTCATGATTTCTAAGTGAGAGAACTTGCAAAATAGCAGGGTGTTCAAATACTTATTTGTAAATACTATATATAATTGTAAATATTGCTTAAGCATTCATAACTCTGAATTCTACTCGAAGAAAATGTTTCTTCCTGTCTAACGTCATTATAAAGCAATGGCAATTGTCTCAACCAGCTCATGTTACATGAGATAAAGCAGCATATGAATCCAAATAATTTTGATCCAATGTATTTTCTGTGCAATTAAAATCTCTAACACCACCAGCCAACAAAATAACCAGCAATTGTTATCATCATTATAATTTTGCAACAAATAAATACATAAATAATCAACATTTTTAGCACAATAAGTCTATCAAGTAACTGCATAATGAAATCTTGCCAGCAAAGAGAGTCTGTTGCCCAATCGAAAAATTTAAATGTAATATCATTACAGGATGATTGTATCTTTTTGTAACACTGCCATTGTAAAAGTCAGGAAAAAAATGTTATAAGAGAAAAAGATTATATGCTATAAATATAATTTTAAATAAAAATAAAAAACGCACAAAATATTCCACATACTTATTCCCGACATCCAGAGAAAGAGAGGGAGAGGGGGGTTCTTACTATAATGTACAGAAATAAAGAGGACTCACCATGAAGCAGGAGCGGAAGTTAGCCAGGTCCCCAAAAAAGTCTTCAATGCTAATGGAGTGTGGGTCATAGGCAAAGTAGCTTCCCAAGCTCTCATAGAGCTTCTGCATGTTCTTGTGCATAGTGGAGAGCTTTTCGTACTGCTCTCGTGAATTTTTTGAGAAACCGTAAGGAACTTTTAGTTAATGAAAAATAAAGAGATGTAGGATTCACAGAATACAGTCTCATTAGTTACACAGATATAAGACTAATGTAATATGCACAACAATTAATACTTCAGATTCATTTTATGATCATACAGAGAGGTCATTTTAGAAAACAGAATATATACAGAGCTTTTCATATGCAAGTCAATGCACTGTTTCAGGAATAGTCCTAGTCATAATTATCATATTAACTGCTGCACCTAAGTTTAATATTTAACAGTGTGCCTTCTATCTTTAGTATTCATTAGATATCACAGGATTTGATGCAGTCCATTCTGTTATTATTATTATATCATGCACAGACATATTACTAAATCAGAATTATGAATGTTTTATTGTGCTTTTTATTATTATTTTTTTTGTTTTACAATGCACAGTGAGGAGGATGGTAAGAGAAGTAAAAAAATTTCCCAAGCTCACCGTCACAGAATTGCATCAAAGAGTGGCATCTTGGGGTCACAGAGTCTCCAAAACAACCATCAGACGCTCTCTACATGCCAACAAGCTGTTTGGGAGGCATGCAAGGAAAAAGCCTTTTCTCACTAACACTCACAAACGTAAACGTCTGGAGTTTGCTAAGCGGTACTGGGACTTCAACTGGGATCGTGTGCTTTGGTCAGATGAGACTAAGATTGAGCTTTTTGGCAACAAACACTCTAAGTGGGTCTGGCGTAAAACAAAAGATGAGTATACTGAAAAGCACCTCATGCCCACTGTGAAGTATGGTGGAGGATCTGTAATGCTGTGGGCTTGTTTCTCTTCCAAAGGCCTGGGAACCTTGTTAGGGTGCATGGCATTATGAACGCTTTGAAGTACCAGGATATTTTAAATAAAAACCTGATGGCCTCTGCCAGAAAGCTGAAGATGGGTTGTCATTGGGTCTTTCAGCAGGATAATGATCCAAAACATGTGGCAAAATCTACACAAAAGTGGTTCAGCAGTCACAAACTCAACGTCCTCCCATGGCCATCTCAGTCCCCAGAACTAAACCCAATCAAAAACCTGTGGGGCGAGCTAAAGAGAAGAGTGCATAAGAGAGGACCCAGGACACTGGATGATCTAGAAAGAAGAATGGTCAAAAATCCCTCTCTCTGTGTTCTCCAATCTTGTGAAATGTTATAGGAGGAGATTAAGTGCTGCCTTGTTGGCAAAAGGAGGTTGTACAAAGTATTAACATCAGGGGTGCCAATAATTGTGGCACACATGATTTCAAGGTTTTTTTTTTTTTCCTTTTCTAAATGTGATTTTTTTACCACCAAAGTAATGTTCTTAAATGAAAGGTTGGATTTTTCTCTTTTTTTGCATTTGGGTTCTATGTTGTTTTAAAAAATGGAGAATTTTTAGAAGTCCATGACCAATAATTGCCAATAATTGTGGAGGGCACACATATATATACACATACACACACACATACACGGAATAAACAGAATAAATATGTATGGACATACGGAACTGTAATGATGTTTTTGGGTGGTGCAAGGATGCATGATTTTAAAGTGGTGCAAAATAGTGCAAAACACAGAAGAAAAGTGACAGTGCAGTGATGATTGTTAAAACCATATCAGCTGTTCAGTGCAGAAACAGCCACAGGAAAGAAGCTATTTTTCAGTCTATTTGTTGGCTCTGAGACAACGGTAGCGTCTGCCCGATGGGAGAAGGGGATCTCTCAATCCTTGTTTGTAACCGTTTAATCGTTGAGCAGCTCTTTCAGTAACAGACTGTTACATCCTAAATGTCTGAAGGAGCGTTACAGAAGGTCTTTTCTCCCTGCTGCTATTAGACTACAATTTAAGCTGCTCCCAGTGAACCTGTCGTCCACAGTCCAAATGCAAAGTTGTGTGCTGATGCCAAGTTGTTCCAGCTTCAGGGTTAGCTTGGAAGGGCTAACTGTATTAACTGGTGAAATCAACAAACAGCATCCTGGCATAGGTGTCAGGGTTATCCAAGTGAGTCAGGGCAGAATGAAGTACAGTGAAAGTGGCGTCCTCAGTTGATCTATTTGGGCAAATTGGTAAGGGTCCAGGCTGGGTGGCAGACATGCTTTAAGGTGGGTGGGGACCAGTCTTTCGAAGCACTTAGCGATGACAGGTGTGAGTGCGACGGGACGAAAGTCAGCCAGTTCTGTTGCAGTGGAGTGCTTTGGCCCCGGCACAATGATAGCAGACTTGAAGCAGGTGTGGACGATTGCCTGGGCCAAGGACAGATTAAAGATGTCCGTGAAGA
Source organism: Silurus asotus (assembly GCA_024362625.1). NCBI lineage: Eukaryota > Metazoa > Chordata > Actinopteri > Siluriformes > Siluridae > Silurus > Silurus asotus. Next base: position 4,023,931 of record MU559653.1, on the reverse strand, counting down.
CCTCGGCCAGTTGCTCCGCGCATGCGCCGAGTACACGACCAGGGAGGCCCAGCTGCTTTTCTTGCATTCACCTTTCCTAGGGTGGCTTTCTTCAGAAGTGGAGAGTGTAAGTGGCTGCTCACCTGGTAACGGCTCTGTTTTGAGCAAGGGCTCCATGTTCCTCTTTTCAAAGCGAGCGTAGAAGAGGTTGAGCTCGTTGGGGAGTGAAGCAGAGCTGGTTGCAGGTGTTGCGTTGGGTGGTTTGTGGTCAGTAATAGCCTGTTTTCCTTGCCACATGCGTCGGGGTTCATCAGAGTTGAAGTGCTCCTCAATCTGCTGTTTGTAAGCATGAAAATCTGCAGTTTTGAGCATGAACCGCCTTTTTAAGGTCATGCCACAGCATCTCAAAAGGATTCAGGTTGGGACTTTGACTAGGCCACTCCAAAGTCTTCATTTAGTTTTTCTTTAGCCATTTAAAGGTGGTCTTGCTGGTGTGTTTTGGATCATTATCCTGCTCCAGAACCCAAGTTCGCTTCAGCTTGAGGTCACGAACACATGGCCGGACATTCTCCTTCAGGATTTCTTGGTAAACAGCAGCATTCATGGTTCTATTTATCACAGCACATTTCCAGGTCCTGAAGCAGCAAAACAGGCCCAGACCATCACAATATCACCACCATATTTTACTGATGTGTTCTTTTTCTAAAATGCAGTGTTACTTTTTAATGCCGGACATAATGGGACACGCACCTTCCAAAAAATTCAACAGTCTTACAGAGTACTTTCCCAAAAGTCTTGGCGATCAAGATGTTTTCTGGGCAAAATTGAGACGATGCCTTTATGTTCTTGTTGCTCAGCAGCCATTTTCGTCTTGGAACTCGGCCATGCAGACCATTTTTGCCCAGTCCCTTTCCTATGGTTGAGTCATGAACTCTGACCTCTTGGATGAGTCGCTGTGCTCTTGGGGTAATTTTGGTCAGACAGCCACTCCTGAGAAGGTTCTCCACTGTTCCATATTTTTGCCGTTTGTAAATGATGGATGGATGGATGGATGGATAGATAGATCTTTGTCATTGCATAGTGAAATTGTAGCAATCGTTCAAATAGTGCAGATATTGAAGTAGTATAATTACAGCATGTGATATATATGTAAACATATGTACAGTGAATAAATAGAAAGGCTATAACTGTGCAGAAATGTGTGGACATTGTTGAGAAGTACAGGTAAATGGTTCTAAGGCTATGGCATTGAAAAAGAAATGTGCGGAAGTAAACGGTTTTAAGATTATGGCATTTTTAATAATTGTGTAAGCTGAATTAACAAGTCTACTATGTATACACTCACCGGCCACTTTATTAGGTACACCTGTCCAACTGCTCGTTAACGCAAATTTCTAATCAGCCAATCACATGGAAGCAACTCAATGCATTTAGGCATGTAGACATGGTCAAGAAGATCTGCTGCAGTTCAAACCAAGCATCCGAATGGGGAAGAAGGGTGATTTAAGTGACTTTCTACGTGGCATGGCTGTTGGTTCCAGACGGGCCGTCTGAGTATTTCAGAAACTGCTGATCTACTGGGATTTTTACGCACAACCATCTCTAGGGTTTCAGAGAATGGTCCGAAAAAGAGAAAATATCCAGTGAGCGGCAGTTCTGTGTGCGCAAATGCCTTGTTGATGCCAGAGGTCAGAGGAGAATGGCCAGACTGGTTCGAGCTGATAGAAAGGCAACAGTAACTCAAATAACCACTTGTTACAACCCAGGTATGGAGAAGAGCATCTCTGAACGCACAACACATCGAACCTTGAGGCGGATGGGCAACAGCAGCAGAAGACCACACCGGGTGCCACTCCTGACAGCTAAGAACAGGAAACTTAGGCTACAATTCGCACAGGCTCATCAAAATTGTAAAATAAAAGATTGGAAACGTTGCCTGGTCTGATGAGTCTCGATTTCTGCTGAGACATTCGGATGATAGGGTCTGAATTTGGCATCAACAACATGAAAGCATGGATCCAGCCTGCCTTGTATCAACGGTTCAGGCTGGTGGTGGTGGTGGTGTAATGGTTTGGGGGATATTTTCTTGGCACACTTTGGGCCCATTAATACACATTGAGCATTGTGTCAACGCAACAGCCGACCTGAGTTTTGTTGCTGACCATGTCCATCCCCCTTTATGACCAATGTACCCATCTTCTGATGGCTACTTCCAGCAGAATAACGCGCCATGTCATAAAGCACGAATCATCTCAGAGTGGTTTCTTAAACATGACAATGAGTTCACTGTAGTCAAATGGCCTCCACAGTCACCAGATCTCAATCCAATAGAGCACCTTTGGGATGTGGTGGAACGGGAGATTCGCATGATGGATGTGCAGCCGACATGGGTTCATCATGATGCCATCATGTCAATATGGACCAAAATCTCTGGGGAATGTTCCCAGTACCTTGTTGAATCTATGCCACAAAGGATTAAGGCAGTGCTGAAGGCAAAGGGGGTTCAACCTGGTACTAGCAAGGTGTACCTAACAAAGTGGCCGGTGAGTGAGTGAGTGAGTAAGTGTGAGTCACCTTTCCATTCAAAGAGTTTTCTTTATTTTTATGACTATGAAAATTGTAGATTCACACTGAAGGCATCAAAACTAGGAATTAACACATGTGGAATTATATATGGAATTATATACATAACAAAAAAGTGTGAAACAACTGAAAATGTCATATTGTAGGTTCTTCAAAGTATCCACCTTTTGCTTTGATTACTGCTTTGCACACTCTTCGCATTCTCTTGATGAGCTTCAAGAGGTAGTCACCTGAAATTGTCTTCCAACAGTCTTGAAGGAGTTCCCAGAGATGCTTGCCACTTGTTGGCCCTTTTGCTTCACTCTGTGGTCCAGCTCACCCCTTAACCACCATAATAGTTGTGGTTTTCAGGAACCATGGCTTGGGCCAGTGACAGGATGAAAATGTTAGTGGAAACCTGTGCCAGTTGTCTAGCACATGCTCTGAGAACACGTCCCGATATGCCGTCTGGGCCAACTGCCTTGCGTGCATCCACTCTGCTAAACACTGAATAGATGTCCGTTGTTGAGAGTGAGAGTGGGCTGTAAGCAGTAGAAGAGTCTGTGGTTGAGGAGAAATGTATTAGGCCTTGATAGAAACAAGCAAAAAAAGTGATTAAGTTTGTCTGGTTGAAAGGCATTGCTGGTTGGTTGGGATCGAGCTGTTGGATTGTAGTCCATGATGGTCCGTATAAGAGTTATAGAAGTGCTCCTCTATGTTAAGTTTGAATGTGAGCTTGGCTGTCCTGATGCCTCTTTCAAGGTTGGCCCTGGCTCTCAACCACATTTTCCAGTTCATCCACAGCTTCTGATTAGGAAAGCATTTTACGTGTTTGACATTAGTGACATTGTCAATTCACGTGTTGATATGGTCCAAAACAGATGATGTGTAAATATCAATGTCTGTGTGAGAGTCCAGTAAGGAATGTGAAGCAAACACGTTTCAGTCAGTATTCTGAAACTTTTGCTGTAGAGAAGAATTGGCTCCCTTCTGGCCATACCTTTACTGTCCTTACAGCTGGTTTCACCTGTTTGATCAATTGTGTGTATTTGGGTAGCACGAACAAAGAGAAATGATCAGAATGACCCAAGTGGGGAAGGGGAATGGCCGTGTATGCCCCAGGTATGTTCGTGTATACCTGGTCCAGTGTTTTATCCATTCTGTTAGAGCAGGAGACATTATGGTGACATTTTGATAGTACAGATCTCAGGTTGGAGTGGTTGAAATCTCCAGGAACAGCAATAGCTCCTTCGGGATGTGCAGACGGTTGTTTGCTGAGAGCTGCGTTCAGTTCCTCCACAGCTAGTTTAGCATTAGCTTCTGGAGTAATGTACACCGCAGTAACAACAATAATGGCTCTCTTTATGGTTCGCTGGAGTCCCAAAGCTTTAGTAATGGCTTTATAACCTTTTTTTTTAGACTTAAAAGATCTCAATTACTTTCTTTTGGTCTACTTTACTTTGTCAGGCAGGTCCTATTTAAGAGATTTCTCTTAACTCAGGTGTGATAAACCACAGTTTTAAGTTTCACACAGGACCATGTAGTTTTGGATTTTGTTTTCACTCAATAATAAAAACCTTTATTTAAAAACTGCATGTTGTGTTCACTTGTGTTATCTTTTACTAATATTTAAATTAGTTTGATGATCTGAAAGATTAAAGTGTTACAAACATGCCAAAAAAAGAAAAAAAGGAAATCAGGAAGTGGCAAACACTTTCACACCACTGTAACTTGTCAATAAAAAAAGTAGTACAAAGAATTTTGAAACTAAAGTTAAATTATAAAAAGGAATATTGAGCATTGTTTTATATGTGCCAGAGCATTTACTAAAATCAACAGCTCAATTATTAACAACCCAATTGATCAGGACTTACAGGTTATTTTTATTATTATATTTTTTTATACACTCACTGGGCCCTAAAATCATGCAGATGAAGAACTTAAGTTAATGGTCACGTCAAACATAATGGGTAAAAATGTTCTGGGAAGGATTCCAGCACTATGGTTGGGTATTTTAATAAATGATGAAAAATCGCATGAAAACAAACAAACGAAAAAACATCTAGCATGTGGTAGTTTTGCAGGTAAAAACAAGTTGCTGATGAGGGAGGAAAGCTATAGTAGCTCAAATATTGACTCAAATATTGATTTTTGTGGAGCCAAAAAGCATCACAGGATGCATGTTGAACCTTCATACTGATGGGCTACAACAGCAAAATACATCAGATTCTGTTTTTGTAAGCCAACAAGAATCTATAACTGCACTGGGCACAAGGTGACCAAAACTGGACAAGAAGTTGAACATAAAAGATTGAATGTTCCCACCTGCTTAGTTCAGATAAATGAAGTACTTGACCTGTATTGGCATGTTTTAAGCATTGTGCTGCTGCCACATAGTTCTGATTGCATGAATTAATCAAGCCCATAAACTTAAATGAGTTAGCACACAGGCTTTCTCTCTGCCAGCTGCAGAACGTAGTCAATGGACAGAGCCTAAATGCTGCAGAAATGCAATGTGCTCTAAAGACTTTGACAAAAAAAATTTTTTTAAGTACTTATTTACATAATTATCTAGCCTTTTGTGCAATTGGCAAATGTTTGGTTAACTGTTTCTATTGTTGTGTTTTTGACCTATGAATAAATAATTTTAAGATTACCTTTCAAGCCCTAAAAATTAACTAAAAATTAACACCTGCGAAAATATTTAAATTCACAAATGATAAGTCACTTACCTCTCCAAATTAAAGTTTCATTAAAAAGAAGTAACAACCATTTAAAATACTATCACATGTATGCACAATACTTACGGTCAGAATAAGCAGGGTTGTTATAGAAGATGCAGCCAGCAGTACGATTAAATCCACACACTACCACAAAGTGACCTTGGTAATCAGGTGTACTGCAGAAACACTTCTGATTCACAGGTAAAAAGCAGCAGTACTTGACTGAATTGGAGCAAAGTTCACACACTAACAGTACAGCATTTACCAGCACAATGGCCACATGTCCATGGTTTAGATGAGCCTGGATCTCTTGAACAGTCACAGAGCTACAGACAAGAAACATTAGTTAGAATACTGGAAAAGGTTTTTCACAAATTTTAGCTTTAATATTGTCACACAAACACATACATACAATATTTATACAGTCAGGTCAAAAAGTATTTAGATAGACAATTTTCATCATTTTCCATCTGTACACCACCACACATTTCAAACAATGCAATAAAGATTGTGTAAACCTCTAGCTATAATTCAAGAAATTTTGAACATAAATAAGCCGCACCTGTCTATAAGCCTGAACTTTACACAGGCTTTAACGAGACATGTTACACACCGTGTAACGGGTGAAATATGTTGCGGTTCCTTTAGAAGCATAGCAGTATTTTGGGAATAGACTGGCACTGCATTTTTCCGCTATTACTGAGTGTGTTCAAGACGAGGATTATGTCCTTATTATTTTCTGATGCTCATTTCTAAGTTTCTTTGACTAACCCTTAACGCTGTTGCCAAGAAATATAAATGACATTACAATGGCTTGTATCTAAACAGTAGCCTACCAAGAAAGTCATTGTTCACTGTCTTCCTCCTTCCTTTCCCAACTATTTCTCTCGGGAGTTTTTGCATCGTTACTTTTGGCATCGTTGTGCGTTTTAAAAAAACAGTTTTTTTCTCCCGATGCCGTGCAGCTCAGAACACAGGTGAGGTGTGTTTTTTCGTTTCCATTTAGAAATTTCATTGGTCTAAAAAAAAAAATCATAAATTAGTTGTTTAAGCCGTGGGGTTCAAAACGTGGGGAAAAAGTAGCAGCTTATAGTCCGGAAAATACAGTATGTAGTTTCAATTGTTAGCGCTTCAGGGGAATGCTTGGTAAACTGTTCTGTGGTTATATTTAAGGAACATAGCCTGCAATAAAGCTCTGACCATAACCCTACTGAACAGCTTTGGGGTGAACTGGACTGCACCACAGGTTTTCTCACCTTACATTACTCATACCTTGAATGGGCAGAAAAACATTTTGTCAGTAGAATCAAGGTCATTATTTCAGAAATTGGGACTAAATGTGAAGTCTTCAAAAAGCACACGAGAATTTTATGGCCAGGTAACCACAAATATTTATATAATGTATAAATATAGTGAGCCATATAGGTTAGCAAACCTGACAACTTTGAATTGGTAATTTTAGAAAAGAAAACACCTTGATGCACTTTGAGAATCAGAGTTTCCTATAAGTAACTTTCCATTTTCCAGATTATGTATAAAAAAAACAAAAAAACCTGATTTAAGTGTGAAGACCTTACACAATAATGCAAAAAAATTCACAATTTCTTCCACCTCTGTCTGCACTCTATACCTCATAGAACCAAAGTAAAAAAAAAGATTTATAAACTAAAAAAGTGATGTTGACATATTTAATAATTATGTTAAAACTCAAAACGCTGTTATGGCACATGACATTTAGCTCAGGTATATTTCAAATCTCTGAATCTGAACCAGAGTGACAATCAGAGTTTGGGTCACCATTCTTACCACGGCCCTTCACTCCTCACAAACTGCCCAAATTGGCTGGGCATTCAGCTCCTGTAATAGTCCTGTTAGTTCTAATCTTCTTACACTGAATATTCAATCCAGCAGAAATCCTGCTCAGATTTTTATAAAGGTCTAAATTGTAGTTTTTCTTTTAAATAATTTGCATAAAGTTAACTATGGGTTATTGAATGTAGACAAATATGAAACAAATTTAACTGTTTTAATGCTACCACATAAAATCTGCAAAGGAGTTTGAATGATTTCTGAATGCACTGAATTTACTCAAAGCATATATAATGAACATATTTATTACCATTTCTTTACCACCACGCCTGTGTTCTCTGCTGTCAGAAAGAGTTCATTTACTCTTTCTTCTTCTGTATCAAAATGCTTCTTGTAGAATGACTACAATGAAGAATAAAAAAATTATATTTGGTTAAGCTTGGGTCACACTGCACAATTTCAAAAAGCACTCTTCATGGTGTTATAAGATGCCCTGTATATATACAAAATAATCTTTCTTTTGTTGTTTTTTGAGAGCACTTTGGCTCATACAGAATATTAGCATGAGAAAAAAATAGAAAAAAAAAACAATAGAAAAAAAAACTGTATGACTCATGCAGTGTGACCAAAATAATTTAATATTATTGTATAAACTCTGGTATACCTGATTTTTAAAGCCCTTGTCTACCCCCAGTGTTTGTGTACAAAAACAGTGTTTTACACCTAGTTGGCACATGAGAAATGCAAGGTCAATCGTCCACACGCTTTTTGTGAGTTTCAGGTCACAACAGGCTCTCTGGAACTCCTCTTCACTTACTGGATGTAGATACCTGGGAAGTTTATGAAATGTCATCAGTGTGAAGATAAATTAATCAGATTAAATATATATATATATATAT
>MU559653.1:3979920-4002784 GCA_024362625.1 Silurus asotus | reverse complement strand
GTGGTGAAAATACTAATTTTCCTTATAAATCTGCTCGCCCTGTATATATATATATATATATATATATATATATATATATATATAAATTTACACCCTTGTTCAGAGCGACGTACAAAAGTGCTAAATAATGAAGAACTATTGGAATTACTACTACATGCCTAACTGTGTTAAACAGATCACACCTACAATATTCACAACACAATTACTCTTAAACCTATTTCTCTCACAAAATGTTTATTTATTTTATGTTTCTAGGTGTTGTGTGTGTTGGTAATTGTGTTTGTTTTTCATATATCTGCTGTGGTATTCATCTATGCTCATTTGACATAAAATAAATGTCATTGTGTGGACTGGCCAGTCAATATAATCTCAGGCTTTAACTCTCTTTACAATATGCAATTTGGTGTGAATCAAATTTCTCATTTGATTTTCACATTGTTTATTATGTTGTTTTTTCGTTCTTGTGTGATATTTTACATTTGTTTGACTTAGTAATAATTACATTTGACAATATAAAAATGAGACTGCTAGAAAACAAAAAAAGTTACAAAAAGTTTCTCTATTTGAATAAAATGTCGACTTGCTAACTGTTTGTTTACATATAAATCCTTTATATGTAGTTCAGGTTTATGTTCATGTGTAATTTAATCTGTGTTAAAAAAAACAACAACTTTAAACTGTGGTATATATTGGTATATGTTAAATACCCTGGTTTGTCATTTTTATATTTTTAGGTATGTGTGGAAGTCAGTACAATTACAACCAGAGTTGTGCTCGTTACTAAAAAATAGTAACTAGTTACAGTTACTCGTTACTTCATTCAAAAAGTAACAAAGAACCCACAACCCTAAAGGGGAGAAATGTTAAGTGTCTTTAAAACAGTTTGTTTTTCTAAAATAAACTTTCCTCTTCACCAATGATCTGGGCTTTTTTTGGTATTTAAATATATTTGGATGCCCAAATCTCAAGAACTCAAGGAATAGGAAAATAGGACCATCACTGAAGGAGTCCAAATCATTATAAATAAGGTAATCAACAAGGGTGTAGGACGTTTTGGAGACAAGGTGAGGAAGGCGAGATTGAGATGGTTTGGACATGTGCAGAGGCGGAACATGAGTTATATTAGTAGGAGAATGCTGAGGATGAAGCCACCAGGAAGGAGGAAAAGAGGAAGGCCAAGGAGGAGGTTCATAGATGTGGTGAGGGAAGACATGCAGGTAGTTGGTGTGAAAGAGGCAGATGTAGAGGACAGGGTGGTATGGAGACAGATGATCCGCTGTGGCGACCCCTAATGGGAGCAGCCGAAAGAATTAGAAGAAGATATGAAAATTAACCCAGTTATGCAGAACCCACTGACATTGCTACGCTGTTACGTTTACCTGCTGCGTGACACTTAATAAATTTTTATTTTGTCGTATCGTTATGGTGATCCTAAAATCTAAGTCGAACCATCGTAACTCTTGGACTACCTACTCCTCGGTCCAGTGTACTCCGGGACACTAGAGGGCAGTTTTTTCTTCTAAGCCTTCCAGATTTACCCGCGAAGTAGCACAGAGCAGATTGTGACGTTGAGTAATACTGTGCATATATTAGGCTACATTCAGTAAACTTTGTTTTCTACAAAAATCTTACGTTTGTAGCTTAGGTGAGCCTGCACTGTCATTAAAGATCTGTTCCTAAAGAAGCATTTATGGTGTATTTGCGTATACACTACCAACAAGAAGATGTAAATTTCTTGGTAAATATTTCGATTTGGGGTTGTTTCCAAGAGAACAACTATTCAATTCTATAATCGAGGTATTGATTGGTGAATATTATCTGCTCACGGCGCTTATATTTTGTGTCAAAAGCAGACGGTTTGGGGTTTTTATTTCTTTTTGATACGATCAGCTTTCGACTGGATCATTATGCCAATCCAGTGTAGCAGCTGTGCGAAACATCGGGCAGTGCTCAGGCGGCCGAAGACCGGCCATTCATTATGTAAATCCTGCTTTTTCTGGGCTTTTGAAGAAGAGATCCACCAGACCATCGTATCCGCTCGGTTGTTTAATCGCGGGGAGACGGTTGGGATCGGAGCCTCAGGCGGAAAAGACTCCACGGTACTGGCTCACGTCCTGAAAGTGCTGAATGAGCGCTATGATTACGGCTTGAAGCTGCTGCTGCTCTCAGTGGACGAGGGCATCACGGGATACCGCGACGACTCTCTAGAAACGGTGAAGAGAAATCAGCAGCAGTACGATCTGCCCCTCACCATCGTCTCCTATGAAGAGCTCTATGGCTGGACCATGGACGCCATCGTGAAGCAAGTGGGCATGAAGAACAACTGCACCTTTTGCGGCGTGTTTCGGAGGCAGGCGCTTGATCGGGGAGCCATGATGTTGAACGTGGACAAGATATGTACAGGTAGATGTTAACCAGATCGCCTTTTTCTGATTTCATTATTGGTTTTGGAACAAGGCTCAATGCACTGGATTGCATTGGCCGTGCTCGTGGTGCACCTCTAATTTCCTTCCAGGCTTGAAAATAACCATGTGGTCAAGGAAGTTTGAAGAAGGAAGGCCGAGTGAGTATTGTATCTGAGAACTTGTTCAAAGGTTATGCAATACGATTGGTATTAAATGTTGTATGTGTCAGTGGTTAGTGATTTTGGTGCATGGTTTTTCTTGGTGCTGTTTTTTTTCTTCCTCTAAGACCTTTGCATTTGTGTGCTGTGTGCAGACGTCACTAGAGCTTTTACAGTGGCCTGATATTACAGGGGGAAAATCACTATAAAAACAGAAAAATAAGGAATAACTTTCTGTAACTAATTTGGCTGTTGATAAGATAAATAGCTTGTTTTCTCACTCACCAGTTTGACATAACACAAGTTCTGTGTAGAAGGTTTACAGACAGAAAATGTTGGATTTATACAACATTATTTATATGAATACAGTGCAACACAGCTTTACAGAATAACTAGCCAAAAAGGCTGCACATTCTACTATCAAAGATTATGTACATGACTCTGTAAAAGCCATTTCACATGTGAAAATGTGTTTAGCATATTTCCTAAACCAATCCCAGTGATTTCTTTACTTGTTTTCGATGCTTGATGCAGTTTTCTTAGTTTGGCTTGTTACAATTAAAACTAAGTAACATCCACAGCCATTGGATGCATCTTCTGACATCGTTGTTTCTGAAAATGAGATGCTTTTAAGGTTGAAAGAATAATTTCCAAAACATGTTAGTCATTGCAAGAATGATACAAACATTGGCTCTCAAACACATGCTTATTTTGAACATCAGACTTTTTTTTTCTTTCATCAGACAAACACACCTTTGTTTGTGGTGATCTCATATAAATTGTAACAATTATTATTTTTTTATTTATCCCCCCAGAGGTTCTAGGGGTCAAGCTCCGACTAAGCAAACAGCCACTGTTGAGCCTCTGAGTAAGGCCCTTAGAAGAAAATGAAGCCACTGCCCACTCAAGGGACTTGAGGCCTATAATATGGGATTGAAATTAAGTGTAAACCAAAGACAGTGTATGGATTTGGCATGATTTTGGAAACATTCCTTTAAAATTCTGGTTCATGTTGATTGCATCACACTCCTTTGGATTTATACAGTGTACTTTCATTCTTCACCAACCTGGACTGTTGTCAGGTAAATTGGGTGCGGGGGTTCATAGACTCTCACACCCTGGGTTTATTAAGAATGGTGCAATAAAGGAAAAAAAACATCAACTGAGAAGCAGTTCTGCAGACAGAAACACCTTGTTGATGAGTGAGGCCAGTGGTGAAAAGCCAGACTGCTTTGAGCTGACAATAAGGCTGTAGTAAAAGATAACCACTTTGTTCAATTGTGGAAGAGCATCTTAGATTGCATATGCTGAAACGTGTGACAGAAGATCATGTTAGGTTCCAATCTTGTCAGCCAATAACAGAAAGCTAAGATCTCCATGGTAAAAGACTCGGTAAACCTGGACAGTTGAAGCCTGAAAAAATGTAGTTTGTTTTGATTAATTTTGGTTTCTGTTGTGGACATGGCTAATTTAAGTTTTGTTGCTGATCATGTGCATGTTCATGGCTACAATTTACTCATCATCTAAAAGTTACATGCTGTTTCCAGCATGTCTTTCACCATGTCAAAGCGAAAGTCTTCTCAATATGGTTTTAAAAGCATCATAAAATCTAAAATTTTATAAATGTAACTCATAAATTTTAATAACGTTCTTTGTTATCTAAAATAATGCACTTTGGGGAAATAATTCCTGCTTTGTGACAGTGCTTTTGGTTGAAAGCACTATGCAAAAGAAAAGTACACATAAATTGAAAGTTTTTAATTCTTCCTATTCACCAGATATGAATATAATTTTTGCGCTTTTGGGATGTGGTTGAACAAGCAAATCACAGCATGTCAACATACCAGAAAATAACCATGTGCAATATTCTAAAAGTACAAAAATTAGTTTGAAGGTTGCATGATTCAATCATATGCTTAACATTAGATGACAGAACGAATAGTGTGCTATGTGCTTTCATTTTGATTATTTTATTTTTCTGGGAACAAGTTTGGCGATTTCTTTAACTCTCTATAGTTTTTCCTTATTCAAGATGGAAAGATGATTAGTATTTAACAGTTAGTATTTTATAAAATATGTTTACTTCTCCATTGAGTTAAGCGAATTCACATTTTCACACTAAATATATATAATTATGGGTTACATTTTCGTATTGCTAATATCATTCATATTGGCTCTTTTGTGTTACATTTAAAGGTCACAATGCAGACGATGTGGCAGAGACAGTGCTGATGAATATGCTTCGTGGTGATATTGCTCGTCTGCGGCGCTGCACAGCGATTAGCACAGCCAGCGATGGTGAAGGAGCAATACCACGCTGCAAACCCCTCAAATATGCTTATGAAAAAGAAATAGTCCTTTATGCCTACTTCAAGAAGCTAGACTACTTCTCTACCGAGTGTATTTACTCACCCAATGCTTACCGTGGCCATGCACGTACCTTTCTCAAAGACTTGGAGGCAGTCAGGCCTAGTGCCATCATGGACATCATACACTCGGGTGAGAACCTCTCTGTAAGAGAAGGAGTGAAGATGCCTGTGCAAGGAACATGCTCACGCTGTGGTTACATCTCCAGCCAGGCACTGTGCAAGTCCTGTGTGCTGCTGGAGGGCCTGAACCGAGGCCTGCCCAAACTTGGGATAGGCAAACACCACCAGCTCCATGATAAAATCTTGGCCCGGCAAGCTTTAACAAAGCATGAGAAGAAGAAGCTAAAGGCAGTGGAATTTTAATTATTATTTCTTTTTCTGCAAGTGGCATGTATAATGCAGGGGCATTAGGTGTAATCAATTGTATTATGGTTTTTAGCTTTTGGATCTTTAGTCTATAATAAACTTTAATTTTTCTTTTAAACAACTTTGACGTGTGTGTCTCTCTGTCTGTGTGTGGTATTGCAAACCTGAGGCTAATTGGTTCAGTAATACAAGAGTAAAGTTGTGCTACACCTATGGGTACGTGCATATATTCTATGATGGATTATATTCTAATTTAAATGTGTTTAACTTTTAAAATAGGTTTAAACTATGGGTTTAAACTTGAAAATACAGGCAGACATTAATCAATTCAATCTGGGTTTTTCAAATTATTGATTCAAATTAAAACATCTAATATTTTAATGGGTGGATAATGTTTATAAAATATTGAACTGTGGTGTAATGGAATTTATTTTGCAGGGAAAGCAAGCTTTAGACATTCAAAAAGCAAGAGGAAATGATGTGTACATGAAGTAGTAGTGGTAATATCCTAATAAAGTATTTTATACTATTAGGAATTAATTATTTACTTCCTATTTGAATCTCCTTCTTTTCTATGTCCAAGGATTTTAAACGATTTGCAGTAAGACCTCATTTTAAAGGTACTGTGTTGAGAAAGAACTGAAATAAAGCCTGTTGGATGTGTACAGCAGTGACCACTGCAGGAAGTACAGTGTGAGCATGTTGGTGAAGGTGCACTGGTCTGCTTTGTGTGTTCATTCCCAATCATCTGTGTTTTTGTGTTTTAGGCGGGCACTAGAAAGTGCGCGTGGGCACTAGAGGGCGCGCGTGGGCTCACTGAGTGTCCGTCTTTGATGTCGGCGCCGAACTCAGACCTGCGCGTTCGAGGAGCCACACAACTTCAGGAGAACTTGTTTCAGGAAAAAAAAATCGAATAATAATAGAAACCTACGCGTCACTGCATTATTCTAGCGACGTGGACGCGTACAGGCGAAGAATTTAGCGCAGCATGGACGATTTGGGTAAGACATTTTCTCTTCTCCGTACCTTTTATCTTTCCTGTTGGGTGGTGAGGGGGGAAACAACATAGCGGAAAAGTATGGGTGGAATGGGAACGTTTTACTTCGTATGTAGCTTCCTGACGGACGATTTACAGTTTTAAACCGAGTTAATTCGCATGTAAATTAGTTTTCGCTGTATTACCAAAGCGGTGTGATTTTGTAGCTGTTCTGACTGCAATAACTCGTATTTGCAGAACAATTCTGTTAGCTAGCTTGGCTAGCAAGTTTGGGAATGCTAGAATGTCTGACGCATGGTCTAGGAATACAAAAAAAGAGTTTTGAATATTATAATTTTTTGGTCATATTCAGGCACGAATACAGTCGCGTCTTTGTCAGATTATAGAGATTTGGGCATTCAAATGCGAAGACGCAACCGGTTGATTCCTGTTTTACTATTCCGTGTCCTGCTCGAGTTTTCGACTGCAATTCCGGTGTTCCTCCAGTTCTCTTCATTTGAGTAAAGTGAGTTACTGTGAAGGAATAAACTCAGCAGTTACAAACTAATACCAAGCTCACGTTTAAGTATAAATACCGAACCTCAAACCAAGATTTTAATGTTTTAAAAATTAGGCAATTTTTAGTATATACACATTACATTTCGCTCGCTTGAAGACACACACACACACACACGCACACACTATTAATCCAGCTAAAGTGAAGTAATAAAATAGGATTGTAATTTAATCAAGCAGAAATTGAAGTCATGATGTGCTGTAAACTCGTCTCGGCCCAGGGAATTCAGGTGCCTTCATTTTATTTGGATAACATTGTGTTCTTCAGCCTCCTTCCTCTGGTTAACTGCCGCTGCTTCTGTTCAGAGCTCTGTTAAATTCCATATAACAGTCGTTTAAAAAAAAAACAAAATACAGTTGTGAAATCTGGGACAAAGATTAGGAAGGAACTGAGTGAGCAAGGATCATATCCTTCCCACACATCTGACCAAATCTGAAAGGGGAGAAAGTGCCTCCAAGAATGTAGCGCCGCCATTGGGTCAAATTTGTACCTAATTTGGGAGTACGGCTCCAGTCATAATGTTTGAACTATCAAAGAGGAGGCATCTCTGGCTTTCCTGGGTCAAGAAGAAATCAGCACACACCATGACATCAGTTTATGCCTAATTGCATTTGTCCTCTCGGATTTGGTCTGACTTTTTGGGCAATGAATCTGACCCCGAAACAGGATGTAAAGCTATTTATCAGTTTGTGCAAGGAAACAAAACTCGGTAGACATTTTCAGGACCATGAGCTGAGGCCAAATTAGCCAGGAAATACAGTAATATGATTAAATTACTTGCATCTAATTGCCATTTTTCTGCTACTCCTTCAAATTTTGGTATTTTTTCCGATTCAGCTTACACAATGCTAACACCTAGCTGTCTATTTGTTTATCTTTCTTTCAGTTAATTCCCTCCGCCTGTATTAAAAACAAACATTATAATAAATGCCTCTGCTTTCTGTGGTTTATTAGGCAACAGCTGTAAAGCATCTGTGAATGTGTGGCTCACTGGGTCTGGGTGTTTGGCCCATGAATATGCTGCATGTAGCTCTAATTAGAATTCTGAGCTCCTCTGTAGGCAAAATGGCGACTCGTGGAGGACAACAGCACAGATACTAATGATAAAAATGCTTTCTAGCTTAGTAGAAACTGTCATTTGTTTACAACATAAATAAAATGAAATTTAAGTGTTGTATATCTGATTCTTGTAGATGCATTTTTACATTAGCATGTGAATCCCTAAATGAATTAGAATTACTTTTAATTGCAAATTACTCGGGCTGCAACTGATTAGATGTTTAAAATTATAAAACCCTAATTTAAGGTAGTTATGTATAAAAGGTTTACTTATAAAATGCAAATGCCGCTATTGAGTTTAACTTTTCCTTAATGTAGATATTTTAAAGCTTATCGTGGCTGACTTTTGGAGTGCATGAGGGATTTCTCCGTTGAACAAATTCACTCATGCTGGATTGTTTCTGTAAAAACAAACAAACAAACAAAAAAACATTTGTATTGTTTTTAATGATAATTGCAGATGGCAAGTTGACAACCATGATATAATACATTGTTTTGACATCATTTTTGTTGAAAGAAATACACAGACATTTTATTCATTTATGAATATATAAGCATCTAGAATTAAACATTAAAACATAATTATTTAATTTTCTATATTAATTAAATCATATATGTGTAAATTTGATATACAAACCTTAAAAAAATCACGAAAAAATCCCGTTTGAAAATAGAAAAGTTACTATTGTAGTAGACAAATGCAATGAAAAGAGAATTAAGTGGAGAAATGCAGTAAGCTAACAGGTTTAATTAAAAAAAATAAAAAATATGCATTGGTGTACAAATTCATTTTTATTTGTATTGCGCTTTTAACTATGAACATTGTCTCATAGCAGCTTTACACAGATAATGTGTTGATAAAGAATGAATGAAATGTTCTGATGAGCGAGCTAGTGGGGGATGTGGCAAGGAAAAACTTGAGATAACAAAAGGAAGAAACCTTTCAGATTTGATCAAACTGAAGTACTTAGTTACATTTATTGTTAGTTGCATGTTACAATATAGAGTAATTATTGTTTTTGCTGTGATTGGAGCAGATATACATATTTTCAAATTATTTGCATAATTTTCTTGTCTGAAAATAAACAGAATTTTTCTGTAGGAAATGTTTTTTTGTAGGTGTAGTTTTACAGATTGTGGTGTAGATTTACAAATTTGGTAATTTATTGCACAAAAGCTTTTTACTGGTTATATTTTAGGGCATATGACATTTGCTTGACTTTAGTGATGTCCTTGATGTACATCCTTACGAACATTAATATTGTTTTCAGAAATTGAGGTTAATCTTTGTCGTGTGCATGTTACCTTATATTCATCCCAAAAGCCTGTGATCGAATGTAGTTTATTGAGCGTCCTGCTTAAAGATGATCAATTTATTAATTAATTGCAAACATGGACATCACTTAAATATTCAATACTCTGGCATCTTTTACTAAACCTCAGTGATTGTTGCTGTAGGCCAAATATTTTTTCTCAAATAATGTGTTTATCTGTTCATGCCTTCATACTTTACAGTACATGTTTAAGCTTGTCTCTTTAACACTGAGTGATTCCACCTCCTTTGATTCTTTCTCTCTACAGTAACTGTGGAGTGACTGTTATTACTACTAAATCACTTTGTCTACACTGTCAAACCTTTAGTTTTTTTTGTTTTTTTTTTTATAAATATCTAGTCATCTAATATCTAGTAAGCAACCAAGTCATCTTTCTGTAAGCAGAGTGCTAATGGCGTCATTGTCCATGTGAGCTATGGCTCATTCTTTCTGGACATTGCTCATATTTCCAGTGTTGCCACAGCTTGTCTGAAGCAGAGCCGGTAATTCATGCAGACACAAAAAAATACTTCAACATATAAATTGGAATTTTTTTTTTACCTCTGCATTTTATTTAGTTGAATGTTGCTGCATTCTGGTAAATCTTAAATAAGGACATTCCAGAATAAATAAATATATGTATGTATGTATGTATGTACACTGAACAAAATTATAAACGCAACACTTGAGGTGTTCTCTTCAAGGATGAATCCCGGTTTTCAATGTACAGGGCAAAACCAGAATCTGACTGGTTTTCTGACACCCCACCCCCAATAAATAAAACTGCAAAAGTGGCTTTTAATTGTGGCCAGTCTAAGGCCCACCGGTGCAAAAATCATACTGTCTAATCAGCATCTTGATATACCCCACCTGTAAGGTGGATGATTCTCTCAGCAAAGTAGAAGTGCTCACTAACAGATTTAGACAGATTTGTGAACAATATTTGAAAGAAATTGGCCTTTTGTGTACATAGAAAAGGTCTTAGATCTTTGAGTTCAGCTCATGAAAAATGGGGGCAAAAACACAAGTTTTGAATTTATAATTTTGTTCAGTATGTGTGCATACATGCAGTACTGTGCAAAAGATTGTCATTTGTGAGTGAATGCTTTTGAGTAAAAAAGTTAATAGTTTTTTTGTTTTTTTAATCAAATAACCGATGGAAAGTATGTGAACAAGAGTTCTAAATCAATATTTAGTGTGACAACCTTTTGGGTTTTAATTCATTCTTTTGTACACTTGTACAAAGTCAGGGATTCTGTAGAATCAGAATTTGGTGTAATTTATACTAAACAGGTGCTGATGATTATTCATTTTATATATGGGTTGAAACATAATCATTAAATGTAACAGTACCCACTGTTTTGAACAGTGTGAGGAACTCTGTTAAACTCTACGCTACTAAGATGATGTGGTGGAAGACAATTTTATGTCATAGATCATTCACCATGGCAAGACTGAGCACATCAACAAGACACAAGATAGTTATTCTGCATCAGCAAAGATTTCAAAGCAGACTGCAGTTTCACAATGTGCTGTTCAAGCTATTTTTAAAAAGAACAATGAAAAAGGTGATGTTAGAAGTAGATGCTGTGGACACTTTATGCAGCTGATGAAATATTGATTTGATTTATTCATTCACTTTCGGTTTTGTTAATTGATAAAAAAAAAAAAAACACTTTTTATATATATTATATAGATATATAATATATATAAAGAATTCTTACTATTTCATTGCATTTTTTTCCACACCTGTTGAAACATTTACACAGGTGGGTGTGGGTGTGTGTGTTACTGTGAAAAATGTTAGGTGGTTGTAAAAAAAAAAATACACAAGACTGTAAAGACAAACATGGCCACACATCACCACTTTGGTCTTATCTGTTCAGTACATTGTTTAGAAGCAATGCTTGTTCAGTCTTTTTCTAACTGTACTGTCATTAACATTTACATTTAACATGCTAACTGAGTCGAATATGTAATTTTTATTTGTAATTGTAATTTGTTTATAAATAAACAATAGTCTGACCTCCTGGAAAGGCTGGCAACTGAATTTTGTTTGTTTCTCACTGTAAAATTATAGACTTAGGTTCTTCCTTGTTAACACACCTGAATACTTCAGACCAGCAAACAAAAAAAAGCTCATCAAACTTATGAGCAGTGCAGGAGTACTTAATTTTTCACACATGGCTTTTTTATTATGGCTTTATTTGGTAAACCTTGATCTATGCGGTTTGTGGTCAGAAAATTTTTTTTTTTAATTATCTTAAATGGTGCTTCCGTTAAAGCCTGTGTAAAGTTCATTAGTTTCAGTGGAGACACCTGCGGCTTATAGACAGGTGAGGCTTTTTTATGTTCAAAATAAAAATCTTTGTCAAATTCAGTGTGTGCGGCTTATATATGGGTGCGTTTCATAGTCCGGAAATTACGGTACACACACAATGTATAGCCCACCACAAAGTTCAGTTTCAGTCATTACACTGTTTTACTTTTATGTGCTTGAGGGTGTGTTAAGTACAGTAAACAGCTTACATGCGCAATATGCATAATTTGTATTGCACAAAACATTAAGCCTATGCTAAGAAGAAGAAAGCACATTGAGTGACACTTTAATCCTGATACAGCTGGCACACCACATTCTACAATTACAATTGATTTCAAAATATTCTCACAGGGCTGTTGTGGATTTTATAATGTCAGGTTAAGAGGCTGCTAGGGTAATTTTTCCCCCTCCCCCAACCCTGTTGGTAGCAAACATTATGTACAGTGACATGGCTATCAATGAAGCACATTTATACAGGTTAAATTAAATAAACCAGTATACAATTTCCTCTTCTAACAAAGTTTCTTGCCTATCATTATGTGCCTGTGCCCGTGAGAAAGGGGCATTTTGATTTATAAATATTTGTGCTCTTTTCTTTAATCACAACCAAAAGATACAATTTGATTTTGGCTGTGTGGTGACTGTGTATTGTTGTAGCCAGAGAGTCAGATGTAGGCTTTGTGTCAGATTTAGATTAGCTTGAATTTGTTAGTGTTTCCACAGGAGTGTGTGTGTGTGTGTGTGTGTGTGTGTGTATGTATGTGTGTTGTAAAACAAGTAGAGGGATTCGGAACTACATGCTTTTGTTAATACACTCTGCTGTTATGTGGTATCTTGATGCATTAAGTTCAAATATGCATGCTAGCTTTTGTTTTGTAAGACTCTTATTAGAAAAAAAAAAAAGAGGGAGAGAGAGAATTTCTTAGCTTTCCCATGCTGTCTGGGCTGCTAATTAGTCCCCGTGTATGGGGGTGGTTTATCTGACTAAGTTAAGTTCACCGCAACCACAGCTCAACTTTGGTTCACACCCTGTCTTAAGTTTAGCCAAGCATTCAATGGTACTTCCTCAGGAAACTGCAGAAAGAGGAAGTAGACATATTTTTTATTTCCTTCACTATAGCAATAGTTTTTCAACCGAAAAAAAAAATATTCATTCTTATATTGACACTCATCCTGTTCAGAGTAATTTTAATAAGCTTTCAAATGAAACTTTTCTGTCTTGCATTATCAGTACAGTATTTCTGCTTTTCATATACAATTATGTTGCAAGTCTTTTACCAAAAGACTATTTAATGAAAGATTTGTTTATATGGGTGCTATTGTGAAATATGCTTGGATCACCGTGAGTTGTTGTGCTCTATATCTTCCTTTTTGCTCAACCAAACTAAATCTAATTCTTGCAATCCCACTAGTTTAAAAGATTAGTGAAGTAGTATATTGTAGTATATTCTCTCCTCTTCCTTGATTTCTTCTCCTTTTTAAATGCACACTATTTTCTTGGCCATGTGTTTTGGCTAACACACAGTGCTGATTGTTTTCCTGATGGCCGTGGATGTTCCAGTTCTAGACTCTGAGTTTGAACCGAATTCTTGCTACATGACCGAAACAAGACCACCCCCCCCCCCCCCCCCCCCCCCCCCCCCCCCCCTAAGGCATTATGCGTGTCAAATGTTCCAGTGGATCCCGGCAGTCTTATTAAGAGCTGTGTGCAAACTGAAAAAGCTGAAAATAACAATGTTTGTGTAAAATCTAACACCTCGATCTTAACTCATGTGTCAGCAAACACATAAAAGTAGGTGCTGGGGTGTGTGTGTGTGTGTGTGTGTGTGTCTTTAATAGTCTCCTCCCTGCTCTCTGTATGCTAGCCTAAAGGTCTATGTAGATGAGCTTTTATTTTGGGCTCTGTCCCTTCTTCAGAGAAGTGTTGACTTTCTGCTGTGCTTGAAGATGACTAGAGTGAAATTTCTGCACAGAACTATTGCTATTTATCTCAACCCATTAACTGCTAGCGCCCCCCCCCCCCCCCCCCCCCCCCCCTCCTTTTTTTTCCCTGAAACTCTGGAAGTTACTTCCTTTATTCTTTTTTCCCCTTCCACTTAGAGATGCATATTATTTAAATGGCACTTAATTGACTTTTCTGTTTATAGTTTTATTGTGATCTGTTTTTAAATTTTGTTATTCTTTCACTCTGTCTTTCACCAGTATAAATACGTGTGTTTTTTTTTTTGTTTTTCATGGGCGGTGGTCTCGTCTTCACCAGTTAACAGGGCAGTCATCACTGACTTGTAGCTACATGTCTGATGCAGAAGATTGTAAGAGCTTGCTACTGGTTAAGGAAAATATGCTTGTTCTTTGCTATTTCAAAGATATGCATCTTTTAGCTTGAAGGATTTTGGAAATTCTGTGCAGCACACCCAATCTCCAATCAGATTTAGATTTTTCCTCAGAAATGTATATTACCTTCAGTGTTACAACACAATTGAGCAATTCAACAATAATGTGGATTATATATTTACAGGCACACTGCCAAGAAATTTTAACATGAACTGTCACTCT
Organism: Silurus asotus; assembly: GCA_024362625.1. Lineage (NCBI taxonomy): Eukaryota > Metazoa > Chordata > Actinopteri > Siluriformes > Siluridae > Silurus > Silurus asotus. The sequence continues at coordinate 3,988,685 of MU559653.1, read as the reverse complement.
ATTTATAGAGAGAATTTGGTTCAAGGCTCATGAACCCATACAGAGAAGATTTTTATGATGCATGCTGTAAATCAAATTTGCACATTAGTTTAAATAATTATTTTGAGCATTTTGGGCGTAGTGGTAATGTTCTTAAATTTAAAGATCCATATTTAGATGTATTTAATCTGTGTAGTTAACTTTTTAATAACAAGTTGTAGTTGCAATCCTAATAAGACACACATTACAAATATTCAGTTGAAAAATGATAATAACGTGCAATGCATATACAAAGCATTCCTGTATTAGTTACAATACATGCCACTTCAGAATGAGTTTTGCAGTCAATGTGTTTACTGTTTTTCTTTAATGGGGTGGGAGGAAGTCATGGTTGCTAACTGACACAAATGAAGTGTCTTTTGTCAGACTGAATTTGTATTATCGCCTAGCACACAGCTCTGTACCTTTCTTGACTAAAGCTCCTTTCTTTGGTGGGTCTCCAAAGGAATGCGAGGAATTTATTTTCACATTCTGATATTAACACAAGGGTGTGTGTCAAAGAGGGGAGAGCACGGAGTGGCCAGGAATAAAAGCATAAAAAATTGTCTTAAAAACACAGTTTTTTTATTTTTATTATTTATTTGCTTACTAGCGTGCTATATTGTATTGCTTTTTTTTAAAATAAGTATATCTCTTTTTCATACATATTGCTGTAGTGTTCCTGCCTAAATGATTAATTCCTATTCAACATAAATGAATAGAGTTGTATGTAATATGGAACATCTTTTTTCCTTACATTGTGTAACCGACATGAGCAAGCAGTGGGGTACCCCCCCCCCCCCTTCAGGGAAAATGACTAAAACTCAAGGATTGAGAAAACACTTAATCACTTTAGCTGTTTACGTTCATGTTCATTTTAAATATTCTACTGCCTCCTCCTGTTCAGTCCTAGGCACAGCAATGTAAAGACTAGTTGGTCTAGAACATTTTTTAAAGTTCATATTAAGGATCACTCTTAAAATAAAAATTTCATTATTCCTGTGATTTCTCAGACTTATTTAACTTCTCGTAAAAGTATGACTTTTAACATGTCCATATTTGAGATTTCCTTGCGCATTTCACTCATGAGTGGGTGTAATCTATATCTGTATTCAGTTACTCTGGAGACTTTGTTGAACCGTATAATTAATAAATACCCCTTCAGGGCAGTGAATTAAAAGAGAGAGAGAGAGAGAGAGAGAGAGAGAGAGAGAGAGAGAGAGAGAGAGAAAGAAAGAGAGAGAGAGAGTTTTTGAGAGAAGGTATGTAGCCAGTAAATTTTTAACAGCAGGTTTAAGCATGCTTACTGTTGTTTAGTTTCAGCATGTTGCACTGTCATTCATGCTGATCCTTAAACCTAAAATAGCCAAGCTATATGTGGTTTTATGGCAAGGGTTAAACATAGCTAGCCTTGGAGCATATGTATGTTATCATTCTTACACATCTACTGTCTAATGTCTATTTTTAAATCGTTTTAGGTTACAAAAGAAGTAACAGGTTTGCCTGTATTACATTTTTGAGTTTTATAACCTGATTATGTTGAAATTGTCCGTTACTTTGTTTCAAGTGTTACCTGAAGGGAAAAAGTGACCAAGCTGAAACAAAAAAGAAACAAGTGTACACATAAACAAGTTTGGTCAAGAGTGGGTTAATGTCATTCATTTCCCCTCCCACTTCATTGTATTCTCTCTCTCTCTCTCTCTCTCTCTCTCTCTCACACACACACACAGACTCCACATTTTCTTGTATACCCCTTTAACGCACTTTGACAGACTTGCTAGGATTAACAGATTCGGTTAAATAAATGGGAATACCTTCGAGACCTAATTGCGCCTAAAAACGTGAGTATAACATTTGTCTCTTTGTAGTTATCAAATATGTTTGTGTTGCAGTACATATTTCCTTTAATTTGCATGTATTTCAAATACTTGCAAATACACGTCACAACCAACAGTTCCCAGCTGTTGAATTCTTTACAGGAAAAAAAGACAGCTCCTTCTTAATTGATATTTCCCTTGTATATACTTCTGTGTAGGAGAAATTAACTATCCCTACTTCGTATGTAACCTATTTTTAACTGTTATTTTGACCTCTCTAATAAAAGCTCAGGCTGTACTGCTGAGCTACTTGGGCACTTTATCTGTGCTGTTTTATGAATAGCACAGTTTCAAAGTGCAGCCCTTCCCTTAGCTTATTTGTACTTTCATGCAGTGACTTGTTCATAAACTTACTCATCAGTATTCTCTGCCACCACACCTCCAGATATGGTCCAGGATTTCATTTCTGCTCCTTTGGTATTTAAACTCATAAACTTTAAGTAACATTGGAGTAGGCTCAGATGTCTGAGGCCCAGGTTAGCATATAGCTGTCATATAAACCTTCACTTTAGCCACCCATGTTGTCAGTCTTTCAACAAGTCTGGATTTTCTTCTTCCCCAGTATGGTAGGTCAAAGCAAAAAGCTATATTTGACCACTAGTGGCAGGGTTGATAGTGAGGCACAAGTAAAAGGTTCGAGAAACTAACTTTATTTCTGTATGTCTCTCATTTTCTCCCTTCCCTTTTATCACCTTCTCTCATTATCTGTATTTCTCACTGCCTAATGGGCTGAAACATGCTAAACTGTCAGAATTACTAACTGGTTAAGTTTCCCTTCCCTATCTGTTTTTTACACCATGTCTAAAAAAAAGTCAATATCCCTATTATATCTTAACAAAATTTCACTTGATTTCATTTTGTTATATAAAGTACACTATATGGACAAAAGCCTTTGCATACCTGACTATTACACCAACTGTAAGGCATTGCTTTCCAAATATGTAGATATTAATGTTGATTCAATCAACGCTTGAAGATAGTCAGGGACTCATCATTCATTCCACCACCTCGATGGCAGAACAGAGAAGGGCCTTGAAGTATACTTTCCTCTCATTCTGAGAGAAGGTGGTACCAGTTGAGCAGTGCTGGAGGATGGAAGATGTGATGAGGTCTCTGAGATAAGATGGTGCTGGTCCATTTTTGGCCTTGTAGGCAAACATCAGTGTTTTGAATCTGATCTGTGCAGCTACTGGAAGCCAGGGAAGGGAGTGCAGCTGTGGTGTGGGAGAACTTGGGCAGATTGAACACAAGTTGTGCAGCTGCATTTTGGATCATTTGCAGTGGTCGTATAGCGTTCAGGGGAAGACCTGCCAGCAGAGTGTTGTAGTATTCTAGTCTTGAAATTACAAGAGACTGAACAAGCACCTGGGCAGCCTGTGTGGAAAGAAATGGTAGAATCCTTCGGATGTTGTAGAGAAGAAATCAACAGGAGAGAGCCACATTAGCGACATGTGGAAAGAAGGACAGTTCATTGTCCATAGTTACCCCAAGGTTATGAGCAGTGGCTGAAGGGGAGAGCAGAGAGTCATGAAGTGTTATTTGGAGATCTTGACCTGGAGATGAATCACCTGGGATGACCAGCAGTTCTGTTTTGCTGGGGTTGAGTTTTAGTTGGTGAGCGCTCATCCACGAAGATATGTCTGTCAAGCATTCCGAGATCCGAGTGGAAGCTGTGGTATCTGATGGAGGGAAAGAAAATATTAGTAGAGTGTCATCTGCATAGCAGTGGTAAGAATACTGATGTGATGATATGACTTCACCAATGGAGTGGGTATAGAGCGAGAAAAGGCTTCTAAATAGGCTTTCCACAACATTCATCCATTAGTGTGTTTTTCTTCAGGTCAGGTGCCAATCTTGGACTATAAGGCCTGGCTTACAATTTTTGTTCCAGTTCATCTTAAAGGTGTTTAATGGCAGTTGAGGTCAGTGCTCTTTGCAGGCCAGTATAGGTCTTCCTCACCAATATCATTCAATCATCCATTTATGGACCTTGCCTTGTACACAGGGGCCCAGTCATGCTGGAATAGTAATGGGCCTACCCCAAACTGTTAGAAGTACAGCATTCTTCAAAATGTCTTGGTATGCTGAAGCATTTAGAGTTTTCTTGACTATGTGTAAGGGACCTAAACACCTAAAAAGTAGCTCCATACCACCAAACTTTATAGTTGGCATTCACCATAACCCAGACTCGCCCATTAGACAAACAGAGAAGTGTGATTCGCAACTCATCTGAGCATGTTTCTACTGCTCCAGAGTCCCATGTCAGCATGCTTTAACCTCTTAGTCAGTGCCGTGCCAGCATGACCGATACCCCATTGTTCTCAGGTGTTAATGTTTAGCAATAGAATAAATACAAAGGGACAAGAGTAATCATGACTAACTACATCATTCTAAAGTTCGAAGCCTCAAGCAGCGATTTTAGATCACTGATTTTCAATAGAAACCGCATAACGAATGTATTTGCTGAATTTGTGTAAGCAGTACACACAAACATGCATAAAAAAACCCAACTACTTAACGCAATCATTGTAAAAACGACTCACAAACACATTCACTGCTGCAAATCCCGGTTTATTTGGTAAAATAAGGCTCCACTGAACAACATGCCGTAAAGCATTTTTGCTCCAACCAAACAATATTGTTGTAATTTAGATGGTTATTTTGTTTCAGTGCAGGATTTTAACGATATATGGGAGGATTTTATTCACTACGTGGGTGAGTCTTAGTTTTATTTTAAATTTAATTGCCACGTAGTTTTGGATTTAGTTTTCCCTCAATAAAAACCTTCATTTAAATTATTATTACTAAATTAGTTTAATGATCTGAAGCATTAAAGTGTGACAAACATGCAAAAAAAAAAATAAGTAATTAGGAAGGGGGCAAACTTTTTCCACACCACTGTATCTCCCTTTACAGTTTTTTTAAGATGTTATATAGGTTTTATTGCCCGTTTGTTTTGATAAGAGAAAGGCTTGAAACCTAAGTGTGTGTGTGTGTGTGTGTGTGTGTGTGTGTGTGTGGTTGGGATTGGAATGGCCGCACATCAAGGGAAAAAAGATCAGACATAGTTTTAGATAAATGTTTGTAGGAATCTCATTTGTCATGAAAATTCTCATAGAATTTGAAATATAAACTCATGAGACATGTGGCTTTCAACCCAGTACTTTTCTGGATTGCTCCAGGACTGATTTCATGTATTTATATATGGAATACAAATAATGTTCAATGCAGGAAATGTATATCCATGGCACTTCATCTGTCAACTTTGATGATTGACAGTAAAGCTCAAAGTGTGTTCTTATTAAAGATATTTAAATTGTGTATGTAGCCCACTTTTATCAGGAACTGTTAACATCAATGCCAACCACCAAACAGTAGATTAAACTGTTAGCCTTCGCCACAGATTTTGGGACTCACATCTGAAAATGCCCCTCCTAACTTTAAATGTTATGTTTGCATGTAGCTGCTTGGCCATGAAAACCCATTTCAGGAAGTTCCTGCTGGATATGATTGTCACTATAGATAAAATGGCATTGAAATTTGGAACTATTCAGCTATGGAATGAGCTAAAGATTGCTGACTTGGTGCCTCAGCATCCGTGACCTCGCTCTGAGACTTTACATAGTCTTCTGCTTGGCTGAGTGGTTGCTCTTCCTAATTGATTTGACTTTCCAGTAATATAATTTACAGGTGACTCGTGGAATATCTAGCAGGGGTGAAATACCACAAACTGACTTGCATAGGTGGCATCTAATCATAGTCAAATGCTTGAATTCAGTGAGCTCTTCAGAGTTATTTGTTTCACAAATGTTTTAAAATGTGCGCTGCATAGTTAATAATCACACAAGATTTTGAATCAGTTACTCTTATTTTTGACCAGCAAGGCAAGAATAAGATATTTTAATGGAGCAGAATTATGATGTTAGGGCATGCTTTTTCATCATCTTGGGCTGAATGCTGACAGCAGTTGTCTATGTATTTATTTGATTAACATTTTTCAGTTAGGCTAAAAAACAAAAACAAAAAATACTTGTTAATAAAAAGCTGCATTCTTTTTCTCACAGGCATCTGGCATTTGGTAGACACTCTGATGCAGAGAGACCTGGTTTATTAGTAATTCTCTCGTCTCAAGATTTAAATTTTTTTAACCAAACAAGCTTTGACAAATTGCAAATGAAAGTGTTTTATCATGCCTTAGTTCAAATGCTGCTCAGGCTTCCTAAATAATTGAATGCATACATGTTAAATAGCAAAACTAAATAGAAAATTTAAAACAACCCCCAAATCAAATATATAAAGAAAAATATACATATAAACATAACATGTATACATATATACATATAAACATATATACATATAAACAAGATTAAATGTATGACTAGTAACCAAATTTTTTTATTTTCAACAACAAAATGTGGCCTCATATCGTTGCCAAGAATGCCACAGATGAACTTGTTGCCGCGAGTGGGACTGCAGTTTCCCGCGAGTGGGACGGCAGTGTAGTTTGTCCTATTAATAACTTTTTCTGTGCAGATGGAGGTGACGGGAAATTCTCACAGAGGTGACGGCACCACTTTGTTGTGCTATTTGTGTGTGTTAACATCATCTAGCAGTATTTAGACACGGTTTCTGTTTTGTCTGTTACCACCTTGTCACCTTTTATTTTTAGTCAAAGTCAGAAAAAAGAGCCATCACACCTCCGATTTAAATTGGGATGAGGCATCCTCATTAATATCTACACTTTGCCGCTGCTTAACATTTAACAATACAAATTGCTCAAGGTTATCGTAGAATGAGGTCACAGTATACAGCTTCTACGTACCTGCCATGTATTGGGATTCATTTAACATCTCATCCAACTTGAATAGTCACTTATTTATTGATTTTCTTCCCTCCATTGTTACGTTCCTAAATACAACTTTGCATTTGAGGTCCTAGAAGTGGAACTTTGTTCATATTACGGTTTGAACTCACGAACGTTCAATTGGAAGTCCAAAGTCTTAATCACCCAGCTGTCACTTCCCTTTAAATCCTGCTATTAGATGCCACAAACTTGCATGCAGCTCAGAAAGCAATTTTTCTGAAAGTTTATGGCAGACATAATGAAAAGTATTTCTGTTGTGATTGACATCTGTGTGTTTATGCTGTAATGGCAGATTGTATTTATACACACACACACACACTGTCCCTGAGTTCGACGGAACGATGGTTCGACTCAGAATTTTGTGATCTTACGATGACGATAGCAATACAACAAAATTCTACTAATATTTAAAATTTCACACAACAGCCACAGGCAGCAGCGTATGATGTCCGATACGTTGGACGCGCAGCTGGGATTAGCGTATCTCTCACTCTGTGGGATGCCCTACTCTTGATATCGGTCGACAGATTATAGTTGTCTCAGTGTGTTTTTTCTTTCGGTTTTAAACAGCTATTTTAATGATAAAAGCATGTCTTCCAAGTGCCCAAATATATATGCTGCTTGTAGTGAAAAAAGAAGAGGAACCCATCAGTTTAGAGCAAAAAAATAATAATTATAAATCAGCATGAAGCAGGAAAGACTGCCACAGTCCTTTTTTTTTATTTTTTTTTTTACTTACAATGGGGTTGTTGTAACGTTTCTCCATCGTAAGTAGAGGACTAGGATTTTGTTTTCCCTCAATAATAAAAACCTTTATTTAAAAAACGATTACTGAAAATTAATTAGTTTGATTATTTGAAACAAAGTGTGACAAACATGCAATTAAAAAAAAACTTTCACACCACTGTGCATGTATATAATAATGTGTGTGTGTGTGTATATATACATATACAGTGGTGTGAAAGTGTTTACCCCCTTCCTGATTTCGTTTTCTTTTTTTTTTGCATGTTTGTCACACTTGGTTTCAGATCATCAAACTAATAAAAATATTAGTAAAAGATAACACCAGTAAACACAACATGCAGTTTTTGATTGAAGGTTTTTATTATTGAGTTAAAACTGTGGTTTATGTAAATTTGTTTGATGATCTGATACATTAAAGAGTGACAAACATACCGTAATTTCCGGACTATTAAGCGCACCCATATATAAGCCGCACCCACTGAATTTTCCAAAGATTTTTATTTTAAACATAAATACCTCACCTGTCTATAAGCCGCAGGTGTCTTCACTGAAACTAATGAACTTTACACAGGCTTTAACGAAAGACAATGTCTGTTACACGGTGTAACAGGTGAAATGTTATGGCTCCTTTAAGAGTAGAGCAGCATTTTGGGAATAGCCTGCCACCGCATTTTTACAGTATAACTGCATGTGAGCAAGACCGAGGAATATGTCCTTATTATTTTCTGATGCTCATTTCTAAGTTTCTTTGACTAACCCGTAGCGCTGTTGCCAAGAAAAATAAAAAAGCACGAGTTTTGGAAACCTGTCTGTGCTTATGATTTATTTTCCCCCTTCACCCAGACTCAACGCGTTACTACGACTTGTATCTAAACAGTAGCCTATCAAGAAAGTCATTGTTCACTGTCTTCCTCCTTCCTATTTCTCTCGAGAGTTTTTCTTTTGGCATTGTCGTGCGTTTAAAAATCACCACCGGTGGAGGTTTTTCTCCTGATGCCGTGCAGCTTAGAGGATTTCAGAGATTTCATTAGTCTAATGTTTTGTCGCTCAGTTTTTTGGCTTGAAGTTTGTGACACTGGGGAAAACCCAGGAAAAACCATAAATTAGTCGCTTCGTTGTTTAAACCGTGGGGCTCAAAATGTGGGGGAAAAGTAGCGGCTTATAGTCCGAAAAATACAGTAACCCTACTACACCTACAAGTAAGATTTTTGCTATGCAGGGATATAATTTCTACCAAATATATATATATATATATATATATA
>MU559653.1:3956663-3979871 GCA_024362625.1 Silurus asotus | reverse complement strand
TTGAATGCACTATACAATGTATGGGCCAACAATGTCTTATTTCAAGAAAATAGATCTGTGTTTTTTTTTTGTTTTTTTTTTTTGTTTTTTTTATATATATAAATGCTGACTGAACTTTGTTAGGTCCTTTTTTTAAATGAAACTTCTGGATAGAAGTGGAATCTTCTTTGGTCTACTGCTCTTGAAGCCCATCTGCCTCAAGATATAACAGACTGTTCATCCAGAGATGCTTTTCAGCTCACCAAACTTGGTTATCTGTGTTAAGGTTGCCTTTATATCAGCACAAACCTGTCAGACCATACTCTTTTTCTCATCAAAACTTCTACATGAAGGTAACAGGAGATCAGCAGTTGTAGAAATGCTCAAACCATCCTGAATGGCATTAACAAACATCACAATCATTGAACACCTCTTTTCCTTATTCTAATGTTTGATTTGAAGACCCGAAACTGCATGATTTATGCCTTGCACTGCTGCCAAAAATGGTTTGAATATTGACTGGTAATTTCTTTAGCAAGTAGGTATACAGGTGTGCCATATAAATTGATTATAAATTGATATAAATTCACTTAGCTTGGATTAACTTAATTCATAAAATGATATTGATCACCAAACAATGTTTTTGTAATTATCAATTAAATAATTTTGTAATTAAATTAAATTTTGTGATCACAGTCTGGACAATAATGCAAAATTAAGAGCTGTAACCTCAGCCAGCCATGTAACAGTCCTACCTTCTGGTGGAGTAACAAAACCATTATTTTCTTCACCTATCCCAGTTTGTTCAGAACCTGAAGTAAGAGCACAGGGTCAGTCAGATCGTTAAGGGCTTTGCTTAATAGCCCAAGAGTGGCAGCTTGGCAATACTGGGGCTTGAATAAGTAACAAAGAGCCTTAACCACTGAGCTACCACCTCCCCAGACATCCAATGTTGATGCATGAATTAGCATGCTCTCCATTGCTGTAAATGTGCACTAAAGTTCTATGGTTTCAGGTTAGAATTTTCACTTTAATTTGAATTTGTAAATGACAAATTCCAAAAATGTTTCTTTTATGCAGACGCGTTATTGGCGGACCTGGAGTCATCCACCGCTCACATCTCAAAGTGTCCAGTGTTTCTCTCAGATGAGACCCCCTACTCTTTTCCCAATAGTGAAGCTCTGTTCCAGGATGACACCTCTCCTCCTCCTGTGCCCCCTCTTCCATCTTCAGAGGCTTTGAACGGGTCTCTCCAAAAACAGGCTGACTCTCATCACTCCTCACAACAGGTCTGGTGTACAAAAAGAAACCATAAATGTATTTGGTCGCCCTTTGTTTTTAAACACCTATGGGGTAGTGATTGCAAAATAGTGCTGTGTACAGCTCTCCAGGGTAATCATATTTCTTGTGTGCCCCAAGGCTATGGTTTACATATTTGTTAGCACCTGTTGCATCATGACATGAAGATGTTTTATTTAAGCCATAGATTTTTGTACAATGCCACACCCATCCATGGGGAGAACAGAATTAGGAGTAACAGTAGTGTTGATTAGAGTGGCACTAATAGTTTATTTGGTGTGAGTAAACATTTTAATATGAAGATTGTCCATTCCACAGAGATGGTTAATATCATTAAATAAATCTCGATTGGCATGTTTGACATTAACGTACAGTCTTGTGTACATGTTTAAAGTTTTCCCTTATTATTTTGTTCTCTTTTCAGTCTCTTGGTTCAGCACAAAAAAGTACATTGTCTCTAGAAAGCAGCAGTCCCCCACTACCTCATACAGAAGAGGACCACGTATACAGGTTAGTTACATGGTCACAGAAACTCCTGTATTGCCATACTATACTGTGCTGAAGCTTTATTTTCTCCCATTGTTATTTTAGTTTCCCTAACAAGCAAAAGACACCATCAGACTCCTCAGCAGCAGCCATGAGCTCTGCACTTGGCAGCAACTTGTCAGAGCTGGACCGCCTGCTACTGGAACTCAATGCTGTTCAGCAGATCACACCATCCTACACCAGCACAGGTGCCTAGACCCATACATGTTCCACACCTCAGTGCCATGCATTACACAGATGCAAAGATTAATATCACCAAACCCACCAAACTAGTAGTTTTCTTTTTTCCTATGACATATTGTTATACTTATCTAATTGGATTAATCTTCTTGCCAATGCAAATATTCTAATTGAACGTAGATATCAACCTGTTGTAATTTTTGATCTGTAGAAGAAGCAGCTCCCCCACTTCCTCCCTCCAGTTCTGCACACTACATCCAGGAAAATGGAGCCTACTCAGGCATTAGCCCCACTCCCAAGGACAAACCTCAGAGAAATGGAGCAAAAGGGCCTGAGGAAGGACGTCCCACTGTAGAGAGCCTACTGAATGAACTGGAGAGCTCTATTCCTGTCCCAACGTAAGATCCTCACAGTCAAATTCTTCTGCATTTTTATGAATGCTGACATATGGCTATATTTTATAATATAACTGCTGATTAATGTCAATGTTATCTTGTGTAAGCAGGCCTACACCCACTGGACTTCAAACTGAGGGACACTCTGATCAACCCGGTCGAATGTCAGCCACTTCAGCCACACGAGAACTGGATGAGCTCATGGCCTGTTTATCTGATTTCAAGGTGCAGAGCAATGTAAGTTCTATGAGTTTCTTTTATGTAAAATTAAGTGACTTAACTTATATGGACGAATCTTCCTTGGATTGCAGTGCTCAAACAGACTTGCCGGGCAATCTGTCCATCTAGTTTAGTTACTCCTCACACCCACTTCTTTAGTTTACTTTTATTTGTCAGCTATTCTGTTCATTCTGTCAAGTCATTTGTTTCACATTCTTCTTTTAATGCGTCTGTTTTCTTTCCTGCTCTTTTTCCTCCTTATTGTTATTCTCTTCAGCAAAGCTCCCTGGGCTCCCTAAACTCTGAGCCACTATTTGATCAGCCCAACAGCTTCTCTACCATTGCAGATATTCATACTCCTTCTACTTTGGTAGTCCCTACTACAGTTTCCCCAGTGACAAGTCTTTCTTCTAAACCAAATTGCTACTTTCCACTGCCCTCTTCTGCACTACCCTTAGAGTTACACATAGTGGAAGATTCCAGTGAAGCTGCTCTGCAGTCCAGTGCCCCCAAATCTGCCCAATACTCTACCACTTTAATTTCAGACTTTTCCAGTTCTCCATTCTCCCCTTCAAATCTACATACAGACCCGGATATTGATGATTCTCTCTCCATGCTGAGCACAGAGCTGAATTCGCTTGTGGGTTTGTCCCAAAGCATTATTACTACTACCACCACAAAAGTGACCACCATCAGTCCTGGCAATCAACAGCACATCTCTGCTAATCCTGAGAGTCTGCTTCTCAGCAGCGAAACTGAATCAGCTTCTGTGCCTATTCCAAAATCGCAAAGCTCACTGAGTAACCTTGGAGATATGAAGACCTCACATAAAGACAATTCTTTAATAATTCAAGCTCCAGATGATGCCTTATTAGAACCTAAATCTGCTGTTACGTCTCCCATCTCTACACCTCTACCTGCCAGTGAATCACCCACCTTGCAATCCTCATCCCCTTTTAAATCTGCTTCCTCTTATCTCACCACACCTCCTATCTGTTCTGTAGCAGTGCCCAAGACTACAAGACCACTTCCCCATATCAGGCCTGAGGCTTTAGCTCTGGAGCCTTCTATTGACGATGCTTTGGATAATCTACTCACCATTAACTTCAGCAAACCAGAGACCCAACATTTGGTTTCATCAGCTTGTAAGATGGATTTAGCAGAACACCCAGAAGTGTTTGAAGAGACACTTGTTGCAGTGGACCGTAGGGTGGTACAGCCAGACGTGCACACTGAGAGTGAGGCAGGAGATGTGGTTCATGAGGACCATTCTGACTGTAAGAGTGATCTTTTGGACTGGGCTGACATGGAGTTGAAGTTGTCATATGATGGAGCCGATGGCTCAATGACTCCTACGACTGAGGCTAGCTGGATGGATGACTCCCTCACTCCTTCCTCCTGCCCTGGAACCCCAGATGCCCAGATTGACCTGCCTGCATTACATCCTGTCAGCACAATGGATAGGATTTCAGCATCTGGACATGTATGGAGGAAATTGCAGTGTTTTCATTACAGACATTGAAAATTAGGTCATGGAGTGTTACTATTAATTAAAGGCTGGCTTAATTAAATAATTAAATTAATGGATTGACAAATTAATTTTTAAGGTCTGGAATGTTGGCATGTGAATGAAGCATGAACAACATTAGCATGAGCATCATAGCTCTGTTTTGTAGTACACACCTGCTTTGTGTGTAGTGTTAGGACGATAGTCATACTTTAACATCTTCCTCTATACGGTTATTGGACTAAAGAACTACCAGCCTGAAGCTTTTGCTGTGTGTTTTTATGGTGATGACCGTTGCCTGTAGATCCTCTCTCAATCTCAACAGCATCTAATCTCACATGGGTGAATCTACTTCTGCTGACCTGACTGTTGCATGTTTTGTCATTTGTGTATGAATCATCTGACTGAGTCTCTACCCCTGGCTCAGCTCAAGTCTGTGATCAGACGTACAAAGGAGACACCCAATGTCCATCCCATGTACCGGGATGGCATTATTCGCAGAAAGGTCGGCCCAGTAATCTTTCACAAAAGCAACTCTCAGGATCGCCTCATAGAAGAGCTACAAGGCAAGCTGGGAATTGCTCGCAAAGAACGGCCCAAGAAACAACCAGATGATTGGCTGACAGAGGGTGTCATTGTCATGTCAAGCCCAAAACGCTTGCGAGAAGACCACAGCAGGGATGTGGATAAGGTAGATGTGTGAAACAATGGACAATTCAGGCTACATATATTTTCACACTTTTTGAATACTCTCAACCTTTCTATTGACCTGAAACTGCTTTTTCCATCAGTCTTTCTTTACTTACCTTTTATATTTTTCCTCGTGTATTCTTTCTGTCTGTCTCTCTTTAGATTATTATTCCCCCTGAATCTCCTATTCCTCAGAGAAAGGTGATACCTGCATCCCAGTCCAACTCCCCAGCCCCTTGCCTACCACCTCCAGCCATGGAACCAAAGTCCAGGCCTATAGTTAAAGCTGTACCAGTTCCACCTCCCCCTCCTCCTACCCACACTACACTTATTCATGTCCCTTTTCAACATCCTAGGGAATCTATACCTCCTTCCCAACTTCCTGTAGAATGTGAGTCTCCTCCAGTCCCAGTTAAGTCCCCTAATCCTGAGCCAATACTCCCAGCAAAGCCTGCACCAACACCACCTCCTCCTCAACTGCCAGCAAAGCCTGCACCAACACCACCTCCTCCTCAACTGCCAGCAAAGCCTGCACCAACACCACCTCCACCTCAGGCACCCCCTCCTGCCCCTGTTGACCCTCCCAAAGTGCTGGTGTCTGTGGGCTGTCAGACGGAAAATGATCCCTTCTTCCCTCCAACACAGGTGCCGGCATGGAGCTCCCATTACAAGGATGTGGGAAATGCTGAGGGTGCACTCCAAATTCGAGCATGGTTTAACTAAGAATATAGCACCCAAAAAAATTTATTTACAGATAACCAGATTATGAAAAAGGCTAAACAAAGTTTATTATTTAGTTTTCCTCATATACCATATTCATTATTTCCTCTTATACAAATGATATGGCATCAATTACAATGTTTAATTCATTTCTATGAATCTAGAAGTGTCTTTGTTTTTTGCTTTGTTTTTAAGTTGTTTCTAGCATATACATTATATGGACAGAAGTTTGTGGACACCTAACCATTAGAATTAGTTTGTGTTTTTTAAACATCTTATTCCACTTTTAGTCCCTATTTGCTGTTAAAACCATTACTCTGGGAAGATGCTCCAGTAGATTTTGGAGTGTGCTCATTCATCTACAAGTACAGAAGGCCTGGCGTGCACAGAACATGTTTGGTTCCCCAAGTTTAATTGAAGAGTGAATTTTATGCTGGCAAATCTGACTACATTCGCTACAATTGTCTTCAACTTTGTGGTGAAGAACCACATATGACTGAAAACTCAGGTGTCGGTACTTTTGTCCAAATTGTTTATTGTCCATGAGAGTCAAATCTTTAACAGTGTAATCACTTTTTCTTGGAAACACTTCAAAAAATAGAAGGGCGAAACAGTATTTTTTTTCTCAATTAAACAAATTGCAAGTAAATGAACAGAATAACTTTTTGTTATGATTGCACACAGTTTTTAAAGGAACTCTGCAGGTTTTACAAACATATTTGAAAACCAACTACAAACTTTCTGTGGCTGTAGACTGGCGTAAATTTGTTTCTCTCTGTATGTAATCCCAGACTGACTCAGTGATGTTAAGATCAGGGTTCTGTGGGGACCAAAACATAACTTCCAGGACTCCTTTTTTTTATTTGTATGAAGAAAGCACATAATGACATTGGCTTATGTTTGGGGTCATTGTCCTGTTGCAGAAGAAATTTGGGGCCAATCAGATACCTCCCTTATGGTACTGCATGATGGATAAGTGTCTGCCTGTATTTCTAAGGACACTATTAATCCTGACTAAATCTCCAAATCCAAGAAATGCAGCCCCAAACATGCAGGAAGCCTCCATCATGCATCACTGCCTGCAAACACTTACTGCTGTGTCTCTCTCCAGCTTTTTAGCAAACAACTCGCCTCATGCTACTGTCAAATAGTTCAGATTTTGATCAGTCTAGAGCACCTGCTGCCATTTTTCTGCCCCCAGTCCCTATGTATTTGTGCAAAATTGAATCGCTTAGTCTTGTTTCCATGGCAGAGGTTTGGCTTTTTGGCTGCTATTCTTCGATGAAGACCACTTCTGGCCAGACTTCTTCAGACAGTAAATGGGTATAACTAGGTCCCACTGGGTTCCACCAGTTCTTTGCTGATGGCACTGTTAGATATCTTTCACATGTCAAAAGGAAGTAAGCATGGTGTATTTCATCTGTTTCCTTGGCCGACCACTGCATCTGTTGTCGGTCAGGTGCAGTACACAGTACTCCAGTATTGAAAACATATATAAGTGCAACCTGGGTTGCAGGATTATCCTGTAGCCTAAAAACAATATTTACACATTTTAACCTTATGGATAAGTTACATCAATAAGGCATTTCAGCCATCACAAATTTTGAGACAGGATTACCAGATGGTCCACAGCATCTGGTTTAAGTGTGACCCTATGAAATGTTACAATGTTGCCACCAGTGCTGAGTGCTCTTTCAGATGGAGTGCTGGTGGCAGGGATGCAGAATTTTTTTTACGGCTAAGGTGGTGGAGCAAATTGCTTGTTTTGCTGAAAATTGTTGTTTGGAGGTTCTTTAGTTTAAAAAAAAAAAAAAAAAAAAAAAACCCATGGGCAAAAAAAAAGCCATGGTCGACTAAACAACTACTACTACTACTCCTTTTGGCAGTGCTTCTGTCATCACATCAGCCTCAATTTCAGAACTTCTTTACTGTCATGATTAGGAGCACATACAGCTGTGCCCTCACCAGTGCAACAGTGAAAAGGGTCCCCTCTAATACAGTGTCTATTCGTGTTCCGAACTTTGTTTAATTTACACCAGTATTGTGCTATACAAAACATTTTATATCATAAAATAAACACCAGTATTCAGTATGAACCCAGCACTAATATAAATCTGATGATGATTGATTAGCACCTGCTTGGTATAAATGGGTTAATCATGCACCTTGTGTGCAAGTGTAAGGATTGAAATCCAAACTGTAGTCACACCAAATATTAATTCGATTTAGATTTTTATTCTGTTCACTTACTTTGCATTTTTTGAATTGATAAAAAGTAAATTAACACTTCTTTTTGAAAGCATTGTTACTTTACAGTGTTTTTTCACCCTTGCCTAAAACGGTTGCCCAGTACTGTATGAGTTTCTGGTAAAAAAAAAAAAAAATGGGTTTGGTAGTTTTATTTATTTATAATTGTATAAAACAAAAATCAATTTAAAGATAAACTATGCATTTATTAATATAAAATAATAATCTATTAAGTTTGCTCATTTTCATACGAGTTGAAGGAATATAACTCCCTATCTATCTATCTATCTATCTATCTATCTATCTATCTATCTATCTAGAGGTATATTTATAAATATAAGCCAGAATAGTTTGTCGGCTATGAATAAAGTCTGGTATTGTGAGAGATGGTTTTATTGTTATATAATTTCTTATCTATTACATATTCAATAAATAAGCAGTTGGTCTGGTGGCATCACTTTTGGGTGTAACAAGAATTTAAATTGCTAACATTACTTGTGGTAAAGAAGCATGCAAAAGTGTTCAACATTACAACATACGAATGGTGCCTCCCAGGCTGTCATGCACATAGATTCATTGTAGCATCAGGGGAAGCTTTTAAAGAATATTTATATTTAAAAATAAATCTCCTCATATGTGTGGGTTTTTTTTCTTCCTAGAATCTCCCTGTTGTTTAGACCTATTTATTGTTTGTGTTTTTTTTGACTGGCCTCTTTCCTTTCTTCTGTCTTTAGATCATGGCTCAGGGAAAGGGTCCAAACACACAGGTGAATAAACTAGATAACATGCTCGGAAGCCTGCAGTCGGACTTACATAAGCTGGGTGTAAAAACTGTGGCCAAAGGAGTGTGTGGGGCTTGCTGCAAACCTATTGTTGGCCAGGTGAGTAGTATACAGCAGTACACCTCTGACTGTATGGATGGCAAAGGAAATATATATATATTAGGGCTGTCAAAATTAATGCATTAACACAAATTAATTTTAATGGAACTAATTTTATTAACACGCAATAAATGCAGCACGCATTTCTGTTTTGACAATTTTTATTAAAAAAATTGTGTGTATATATATATATATACACACACACACACACACACACACACACACACACACACACACACACACACAGTACAGACCAAAAGTTTGGACACCTTTTCATTCAAAGAGTTTTCTTTATTTTCATGACTATGAAAATTGTAGATTCACCCTGAAGGCATCAAAACTATGAATTAACACATGTTGAATTATATATGGAATTATATACATAACAAAAACTTTGCTTTGATTACTGCTTTGCACACTCTTGGCATTCTCTTGATGAGCTTCAAGAGGTATTCACCTGAAATGGTCTTCCAACAGTCTTGAAGGAGTTCCCAGAGATGCTTGGCACTTGTTGGCCCTTTTGCCTTCACTCTGCGGTCCAGCTCACCCCAAACCATTTCGATTGGGTTCAGGTCCGGTGACTGTGGAGGCCAGGTCATCTGGTGCAGCACCCCATCACTCTCCTTCTTGGTCAAATAGCCCTTACACAGCCTGGAGGTGTGTTTGGGGTCATTGTCCTGTAAAAAATAAATGATGGTCCAACTAAATGCAAACCGATGCTGTGGTAACCATGCTGGTTCAGTATGCCATCAATTTTGAATAAATCCCCAACAGTGTCATCAGCAAAGCACCCCCACACCATCACACCTCCTCCTCCATGCTTCACGGTGGGAACCAGGCACGTAGAGTCCATCCGTTCACCTTTTCTGCGTGCACAAAGACACGGTGGTTGGAACCAAAGATCTCAAATTTGGACTAATCAGACCAAAGCACAGATTTCCACTGGTCTAATGTCCATTCTTTGTGTTCTTTAGCCCAAACAAGTCTCTTCTGCTTGTTGCCTTTCTTTAGCAGTGGTTTCCTAGCAGATATTCTACCATGAAGGCCTAATTCACACAGTCTCCTCTTAACAGTTGTTGTAGAGATGTGCCTGCTGCTAGAACTCTGTGTGCCATTGACCTGGTCTCTAATCTGACCTGCTGTTAACCTGCGAATTTCTGAGGCTGGTGACTCGGATGAACTTATCCTCCGCAGCAGAGGTGATTCTTGGTCTTCCTTTCCTGGGACGGTCCAATTTATTCATGGTGTCCTTTCTTTAATTAGATATAAAAAATAAAATAAAAAAATCCATGATGCACACATCCGGTAATTAAATACATGCGTGTAGAAACCTAGCAAAAGTTACGTTCGATGTTCTGATGATCTACATCATTTAAAATGCAATAATTACTTAAACTATTAAAATAATATTTTTGTCTTAATGTTCTACGTTAAATATGGTTTAAATAATATTAAACATACATTTGCATAAAGCATCAATATTTTTCCATGCCCATGTTTATTAGAGTATTAAAAACTTAAAGTATTAATTTAAGGTAATTTAGAACAGATAAAATAGTGCGATTAAGTTGCGATTATTTACAAGTTAACTCAGTGTTTTTTCTACTGATCCCCCCCTCCCCCCTTTTGTTTGTTTTGTCATCAACTCTTTACTATCTATAGGTGGAGCCACCTGGTAAACTAAATGTTATTGTTCCCACACTCCCCTAGGCCTAGCCAAGGTGGGAATGTAACTTGATAACTGACTAAAATATTTAGTCGCGATTAGACAGCCCTAATATATGTGTGTGTGTGTGTGTGTGTGTGTGTGTGTGTGTGTGTGTGTGTGTGTGTGTGTGTGTGTGTGTGTGTCAGTTATAAGTTGATCTAGGTATTGTAATTAAATGTATGCTAGAGAGTGGATTTAGAATTGTGTGTGCGCTTCTACAGGTAGTAACTGCTATGGGCCGCACATGGCATCCGGAGCATTTTGTGTGCTCTCACTGCCAGGAGGAGATCGGTTCTAGAAACTTCTTTGAGCGTGATGGACAGCCATACTGTGAGAAGGACTACCATCACCTTTTCTCTCCTCGGTGCTACTACTGCAATGGTCCCATTCTTGATGTGAGAAAATCTAATTTTAATAAAGTCAAAAATTATACATTTTATAAAACATCAGATATATTTGCTGGATTTAGATGTATTCTATTATAATTGGATGATAATGCTGTATTTAAAATGAAATACAAATAATGTGAAAGTAGAAAAGAGAGAGTTAGAAAATATATTTGCCATTTCAAATTTACAGAAAGTAGTGACTGCTCTGGATAGGACATGGCACCCTGAACACTTTTTCTGTGCTCAGTGTGGAGCTTTCTTTGGCCCTGAGGGTGAGTAGCTACTGCTGATACTGTACTATCCTCTGCACATAAATGTTCAATTTGCAGCAGGGTTAAAATGTCTTATCATGTATTTCTTTTTTTTAAGGCTTTCATGAGAAAGACGGGAAGGCATACTGCCGTAAAGATTACTTCGACCTGTTTGCTCCCAAGTGTGGTGGCTGTGCCCGTGCAATCCTTGAAAATTATATATCTGCCCTGAACAGCCTCTGGCACCCTGAATGCTTTGTTTGTAGGGTATGTGAGTTTACTCTGAAATCTGAAGCATATTTATGTATGGAGGTGGAAAGAGTACAAAAAAAATACTATTACTCACACATCTAAAAAAAAAAATAATCTACTCAAGTAAAAAGTAGTCTGTTTTTAAAATTGAGTAACAATTACTTTGCTACTTTTTTGTACTTTTACCTTTTATACTTTCTTTCCTGTGTACTGTACAAAGGACAATGAGATTTAAATCTTACACTAGAAACACCTTTACAATACACAGCATTAAGGGAGGTATAATGTGGTTTAGTGCAGACATTCCATAAAACTTTTTACAACTATTGAAGGTGGCATAAATTGTGGATTGTGTTAAACCATTCTATTTTTCTTCACCAACAAACACTAACAGATATACTGCAAATCTGTCAATTGAATCCGATCAAGAAGAAGCAGAGCGATACACTGCTGAGCCCAGGTAGAGCAATGCAGCAACATAAAGCATATTTTAATTCTCCTAAAATAAGGCTTTTGTTGCTGTTTCGATGTCCCTGTGCTCAGCAGTGCATCTTTCTGGTTATGTCCTTGCACTGCGTTTTGCTCCTTCAAACTAGAATAGCGCATAGCACTGTTCACTGTGGATAATACACTGGATTTATTTTCCAACGAAAGTATTGCAATTGGTCCACTAGCTCTAGATTGATGTTGCCGAAATTGATGTTGTCTAGATTGATATTGTCGAAAAGGAGAGTTGCCGTCACTCCAGTGCAACTCATGGCCACTGTGCCATACTCTTATATGTATAACATGTATAAGACGGATAGTCATCATCAGTTGGTCAATGCCAAGCAATCACAGGTAACCTAAATATTTTGTTAGTGAGAAGCAAAATATATCTGTTTTGTGGATTTTGGCTTAGGAGAAATTTGTTTTAATTTCACTTAAAATTTGTGTATAGTCAGGGCTAAGGCTGCTTTTTGAGAGGCTCTTGTCAGGATTACAGGAAGCCATGCAGTGCTTGCTTTCACACACAAATCATGTACATTTGCCTTAAAATGTAATTCTGTATCCTTCAAACCTGTTCTCTTTGTAATCAACTAGGCACAAGTGTACATCAACAGTTGTGGTGGAGGACCAATGGGTGGACCAACAGGCTGTCCTGAAATCATTACATTACCTCAGACTGGTCTTGATGGTACCTTTTTATTTCAAAACTGCTTAGCTTAGAGTTTAACATTACATTGTGTGTTACATAGTCACCTGAGAGAAAATAAAATCTTGTGGTTACAATTAGAACATCACCACCACATTTATGTTCGAGTATGAAGAGAGGACCTTGCTAGTGTACATGTTGTGAGGGCATCTCTGTCTTTTCCTGTTTTTAAAACTACCAAAATACTAACAAATTCTCCATTCCATGGTCCATGTTGACAGGCTAAGCAATTTTGAAATGCAAGGTACAGTCAGACCAGTCTGAGGTTATGCTCTTACATAATGAATTTGGAATGTACTATTTGTCCACCCATTTCATCCACCGCAAGTGATCAGGTACACCTTGTGTCTAGTTGATTACAAAAACCACAGGTTTGCAAGAAACTGCATTACCGCTTCAGGCACATGTACACAATGTGTGTGTGAACTTCTCAATATTGCTGTCAAGACATTTGTCCAAACATAAAACAAATAATCTCAGTTCAGTGGGAGTGCTGCATAGCTTTTTGTATGAGTGACAACAGCCTTTAAAAAAGCAGCTTTAGCCCTGCCTGTGAACTAAAACAAAATAATTGCCCCTAAACATAAATCTACAAAACACATCACCGAGTAACAATATATTCATGTTTAATTACTGGTGATTAATTGTCCGGCATTTGCCGGTTGTGAGTGGGTATCCCTCTTCACACCTTTGTTTTTTTTGTTTTTATTAGTTTTTATAATCTAAACATATACACCTCACAGCAAATATAAAAAAAAAGCAAACAAAAACATTTAAATATATGTAAAATAGTACTATATATGCAAGCCAAACAAAAATGTAAACTATGCAAAGAAACAATTTTGCGTGCACTGCTTTGCATTGAAACTTTATTTATTTATTTATTTTTATCTGCAACCACAATAGTTTTTGGCTGAAAATTAGTTACATAGAAGTACATTGACTAGGCACAAGTACTTCATACAACTATCATACAACCCCACTATCAAACTATTAATTGGTTGCTTAATTATGGCCCTGGGTTGATGTCATTTTCTTAGAGTTCATGTTCAGCAGACTGTGACTGGGTTTTATATGATAGAAGAGCAGTATTTTCCGGAGTGCAATACCTTTTTTTTTTTTTTTTGCATTTTTATAAAAGATGTGATTTCAAATATCGCAAAAATACAATTTTTCAGAAAATAAAATCTATTAAATTATTACTCAATTACAGTAAATCAAATAAATGCAACTTGTTACTTTCCATCTCTGTTTATCCATCACAACTAAACTTTTCATTCTGTAGGCTTGTTAATGTGCAGTAAATGTACCAAATTCTCATATGATTTTTATTTCATGTGTGTGTTCTCTAGGAGTGTTTTACCCCTTTTGTAAATGGCAGTTTCTTTGAGCATGATGGCCAGCCATACTGTGAGGTTCACTACCATGAACGACGTGGCTCTCTCTGCTCTGGCTGTCAGAAGCCTATAACAGGCCGGTGCATCACTGCTATGGGCAAGAAGTTCCACCCTGAGCATTTTGTCTGTGCCTTCTGCCTCAAGCAGCTCAACAAGGGCACCTTCAAGGAGCAGAATGACAAGCCATACTGCCATGGTTGCTTCGTCAAACTCTTCAGTTAGACTGGGTCAACATGGTGTGTGCTTGCTTGCCTGAATGTGGGGAATATGCAGCAAAATCTGATTTGTATCAGCCTTATGTGATGGAGGAGAAAAGAGTTCAGATTTTAAAAATAAATAAAAAGGTTTGATTTTGTTTTTTGGTATTTGTGTGCAAATATCTGCTCACTGGTTGAGTGTGAAAGAATCTGTAATAGGAATTGGGCTTTGGATCAGTTGACCTGTGAAAGTTTCACGATAAAAATGCTTTGTGAAGCGAAATAGAAAATGCCACAACAGGCAGAATGTGATCACTATTAGTAAGAATTGGATGTGAGCTCAACTGTTTTTGATGTATTTAGCATTTGCAAGAAACAATTTATATTACTGTGCCTTGTTTTCTATAAGAAATTAAGATATATGAATTATACCAAAAATAATAGTATAGTACCTGATATGTACATTTCTATGGAGACTGAGGTTTTGGTGTGCCAAAAATTACCAGCATATTACAAGCCAGCCAAGAATCACCTACATATATTGAACAGTCGTAGTGTGATGGTGTGGTGATGAGTATTGTGCCATTCAAGTAAACTCTAAATATTCTGTACATATCGAATTATCCTACTTTTTTTTTCTTCAAAGAGACACCAAGGCTTTTGATTTTTGTATTCAGGGGGGCATATGCATTATTTAACTCTTTACCCTTACAATCACATTAAAATCACTTAAATACAACATCTCATACACTTATGTATTTAGGTAACTGGGCCTCATTTTCTATGTTCTTACAAACTTAGTAACCACTTATTTCCTTTAATTTCTTCAGGCAACTTTAACTGAATAGCTGTGACAATGTTGTGCAATTTCTTTTCCTTTAACACAATATATGAATGGTTTAGGGGTAATTGTGTTTCTCTGTCTCGGACACCTCTGGGCAATGTTAACTGCTGTATTATTTTATGAAAATCTAATGTGTTTTTCTCCTCTTCTCACTTTTTCTTTTTTGCCTGAAAGTCTTAAGTGTCACTTAAGTGAGTGACATTTCTAAGAATTTGTATTTGAAAGATGAATTATTAGAAATGTAACACCGGTTTTAAAAGTGGGTATTTCTATATATTTTCAGTATAGTCTTGAGTGCTTGCCAAATAATCTTGTGCTTGTGTATTGTAATGGTAACAATGCATGTAAGAAATAAGTAGCTAATAATCGTTTATCCGTATGCATTATCCTCAGACAATACATATTTTTCATCACTGGTGTAAGAATGCAGTTCAAACGTATGGCCTTTATTTTATATGTAATGTTTATGAAATTACCTTTAATGGGAAGATGCTGTGAAAAATCGGAGATCTTTCCTATTTCATTGTTCTTGTCATTCTGAGAGCTAGGTGCCAAGAGGACTCAATAATCCATATGCCTCAGAGCCTATTTATGACACTGGTTTTAAAAGTTTTCCCTTTGTTTTAGCATGTGATTCTTCTGATATAACAGGAGCTTTTTTCTTCTCTTGTTTATACTGTTACAGTCTATTTCAGTGCCTTCAATTACTGTGTCTATTTACCCAATGTGAATCTGCAGGTAAATATTATTTTTCATAACTTTCAATTTGTTCTGAGTCATAGTAACTGGCTGAATTCATATCGTTATCAATAAAATGCTTTGATGTTTTCATGCATTTTGAATTGTGGCCTTTGTTTGTTCCATGGATCTGGGGGATATTAAAAGAAAAGAAATAATTAGAAGTAGATCATTTATAAGCATAGCTCAAGTCCTCTGAATAAACTTTAATCACAGGGTTTACACTGATGATACCAGAAATTTAGATTTGTGTAAACTGTTTCAGAATTGGCAGAGTGCAACCCTATATTATGCAAGTGCCGTTTGTAAGATCCAAACTTTTTTGGACAGGACAGTAGTCATAAATCAGTGTCATTAAACTGTTCTAGTATCATTTCAATTGCACCCTTCTTTCAGTAGGCAATTCATGAAGTTGCAAAAATAAATAAATAAATACTGGAGGATGCATTTAACGATTACCCAGTGGCAGCAATACATTTTAGCTCATATATGCAGTGTGCCAATGGTCATCTTATCAGTTGTATATGCTACTATTAGTGAAACACACCCTCAGAATAAACATACAATAAAGATATATATATATATATATATATATATATATATATATAGTTAGCTGAGCAAATTAATAATAGTTTCATAATCAGGAAATTATAAAATTCCTGATTATTTGACAAAGTACTTAGTTTTAACCCAAATCCTAGGTATAAATGCAAAATATGAATTTGTTACCATGTAGTGGAGAAATTGGTGAATAGAGGTGAAAAAAATAAATAAAATGGAAAAAAAAAGCAGCCAGCCAGGTGATTCTCTCATACTAGAGTAGTGAGAGAGCATTCACATCTGTATCCAGATACTCTGTGAGCTACACATTCACAGATACTCTAGAGCTGTTGCCTAATACACAGGGGGAAAAGCCAGAACTTTAGATAAAGGGATTGTAAGAGTGATTCGTAGAGAAGTGTGTATATAGGCTAAATGTACAGTTAATGTCTGTGCAAGGTAGCGCTATGTACAGTTGCTGAATTAAAGCGTGAACTTGTATATGTAAAATAGGTGTGTGTGTGTGTGTACACGTTCATTTTTGCTTACACATACTGGCAGTTGCTCTGTCCTGTATTATACAGTTCACTATGATGCTAATGACTGTCAAAGGTGGAAAAAGTACACACATCCTTTACTTAAGTAGAAGTATATATACTCATGTTTTAAAATATTTCAGTAAAAGCTAAAGTACTGACTATAGTTTTTTACTTAAGTAAAAGTAAAGAAGTTTGGGCTATACCATGTGCTTCAGTAAAATTTTGTATCTGTTTGAAATGTATTTTAATATTAATACTTTTCAAGTGTTTTATTTATGTGTCTTGAAAAGAGATGACAGAGAGCGCACCCTGTCTTTTTTTTATTTCAAAAAAGCACAATCAAAAACGTGACTGCTTCAGCTGATGTAAAGTAGTTGAAGCTATTCAAAGCACCTGGTAGATTAATATATTTATATCTCTGCTGTTGTCATTAGAGGTCAAATTCTTAAAAAATTAAAAAATTAAAAAGGCCTTGATAATCCTGGAGTGCTTTCACTACCATAAGTATAATCAAGAAGACATAATCAGTATCTAATTAAATGCCTAGATAAATATGGACACAACAAATCAATTAGAAGGACAATACAGTATACATTGAAATAAATGCTACTAGCCACATTCTCCACCCTGACCTTAGCAAAATTTAGTCTGTTGGGGTTCAGTTACATGCTTTGACACTTCGCCACTAACCAGTGCCATGTGCATTAAAATAGTTTCCCACTCAGAGGAAGAGTGATTTTGGCAGGATAATCAGGCCCATCCAGGCCCATACGTTTTCGTTTGAAAACTTAACCCATTTAACACACAATTAACACAGTGAATTGTACAGAAACACTGTTACCTTAAATTATACCCTTTAACAGATATCTACACCCCTTACAACTGGGTCGAGGGTTGTTATTGACTGAGATATATTTTCTATCAATCTGTTGACGGGTTTTACCAACCCACTCACTCCAGTCAATGATTGACTAGGAAACTGCTGATATCATCATGGAAAACACACATACTACTCTGGACTAGTTCAGACACTGAGTTACTAGAGTCAGAAATAGGCTCTAGACTCCTAACATCACTACCTCCTCCAGTCAAATCATATCTTGACTTCAAAGGCAACAGACCGTGGTTTATCACTATTAGACTGTTTGACAGCTTCTGTTGATATTGTTCATAAATAGTATGCTCTTCCCAACTAGCAACTCACTCAGAAACTCTAAGTTCATGCCCAGAAGCAGGAACATTATTTAGAGATACACTCTTGCACCCTAGAATGGACTCAATACTAGCTTCAAATTATGGTTTAGTTTCTTTTAGTTTTAGTGGCAAAAATGGCTTGCAAAAGCAAATTTAAGTGGACAGTTTCTATATGCAATAAACCTGCATGGTGTGGATTCCCCACTTATCTGCTATCTTTTTCTATTCTTGCCATGTGTTAGATCACAGTTTTGCGTAACACTGCTGAATATTACATCAACTGGTTGCCTCAAAAACCTGCCAAATAATTGATAGAAAGAAGTATAACCAGTGGACATGTGTGTAATACAATTACAAGTAAAAGTCAGTGTCTGTGGCATTTTTGGCCACTTAATTTAGAGGCAATGTTGTAATCATGCTGACTAAATTTATATTAAAATCTCTATAAAATTACCATTGCATATGGGGTTTTAAGCAGTTGTTCAAGACTTTATTTATTCATTAAATGCTGGAATCTGATTAGTAGACGATGTGAATGAGAAGGGGGCCAGTGGAGGGGTGCGGTTGCAGGGAGAAGGTGGTGAAGGTGGAGGAGTTCAGGTACCTGGGGTCAACAGTGCAAAGTCAAATCAGGTCAAGTTTATTTCTATAGCGCTTTTCACAACAGACATTGTCTCAAAGCAGCTTTACAGAAATCAACAGTTAAGGTGAACGATGTGCATTATTTCCTGATGAGCAGCCGCCATGACAGCTTAACTGTCGCCATGACTTTGGCAAGGAAAAACTCCCTTAGGAAGAAACCTTGAGAGGAACCAGACTCAAAAAGGGAACCCATCCTCATTTGGGTGATATCAAGAGTGTGATTTTAAAAAACTTTAAACAATACAGAACACTGGAGAGTGAGAACTAACATGAGCACTGGAGGTAAGATTATGAGTAATGATCTTTCTACAGTCTTTTACAGTCATTGTGTTTATAAAACTAGGAGCTACTGAGCAACTCATAAAATATCACCAAACACTCAAAGAGGTCCAATGTAAATGCAAAGTAATGGAGAGAAATGAAGATAAGAGTGCAGGCAGGGTGGAGTGGGTGGAGAAGAGTGGCAGGAGTGTTTTGTGATATAAGAGTATCTGCAAGAGTGAAAGGAAAAGTTTATAGGAGTGTGGTGAGACCGGCGATGTTGTATGGTTTAGAGACAGTGGCATTGAGTAAAAGACTAAAGGTGGAGCTGTAGGTAGCAGAGCTGAAGATGCTGAGATTTTTATTGGGACTGATGAGGATGGACAGAATTTGAAACGAGTTTATTACAGGGACCATGCATGTAGGACATTTTGGAGATACTGTGAGGGAGGTGAGATTGAGATGGTTTGGACATGTGCAGAGGAGGGACATGGAGTATATCAGTAAAATAATGCTGAGGGTGGAGCCGCCATGAAGGAGGAAAAGAGGAAGCCCAAGAAGGGGGTTTTATAGGTTTAAAAAAGCAGAAGAAGAAGACAACTTTATAACTTTAGTTCCAGCTATTACATGAAAACTTTTACATACTTTACAACTAACTGACTGAAAATAATGACACCATATATAAAGAACTGTTTATATATTAGAACTGTTGGTCATACCAGCTTTGTCCTCTAGGGGTCATCCTATAGAATCAGAGGGCAAAGAACGAAGTAATGACACGGAAGTGAGAGCTTTTTTTCTGTTTTTTTTTTAACTGGACACCGGCAAGATGGCAGCGGACACGCAGGTTTGTGTGCGAGTCGTGGCATGGTATTAATGCTTTGCTGTTCATTGTTTTCCGCAAAGGTTTTGTTTTTCATCTATGTTTTAAAGGACAGTGACATTGAGTATCCTTAATGACGGTTAAAACAAATTCTACGTATGTCACGATAAAGTTAAGTGACTCGTGCATATTGCATATAAGCGAGCACAGAGCTGGGCTAGCGGCTAAGCTAATGTAGCTGACTTGCTATCACTTTTCCTGCCATAACACTGGCAGACTCACAAAGATGTCCACATGGAACACGTAGAATGAAGCTATCAGAGCTCGTGAGCCTGCGCATCTCTATAGGGTCATATTCATTTGTAAAAGAACTCCAAGTTGAGAGGATGCTATCAGCTGCAATGATTCAGCTAGTCGTCTTGAAGTAGTTTCGTTAAATGATCACCACTGAGTAAAGTTAGTATTGATTATTAGATTGGGTTTGGCAATTTTAGCAACAAAGCACGAGCAATTTCATCTAAACTCGTGCCCAGTAACAAATACGTACAATACTGTGGCTTGAGAGACAAAATTATTCAAATCCTGCCTAAATATATTCTTCGCAATCGAATCTATTTAGTTTACAGAAGTGCTAATTGTTAAACTATTAGAAACAGGTTTATTTCAGCTTTACTTTACCATATCAGCATTCCAGTTTCTCACAAGTTTACACACCGGATTGACTGTCTCTTAGAACCAACGTTGGTGTAATGATTTTTTGAGGCTTCGTAGGTAAAGATATTTAAAGTACACCAGAGTCTTGGTAATTGTGCAAGATCCAAGCTAACCAATCAAAATAAACCTAATAACTGTGGAGAAAACATCATCTCCAATCTGACCCTTCTGTAGGATTTATTTCCAACAAATTAAGGAACCACGAACTTAATTAAACGCACCCAAATCAATTCATACAGAGTACGACATATTAGAAATAGGATTATAAGGAAATCAAATAAATAAAAGTATGAAGTGTAATTATAAAGTATACAAATATATTCTATACAAATATAAAATATATATTGTAATATTTAAATAGATTTAAGCTATTAATCAAATAAGATATTGGATCATAATCAATCGCATGATTGTTAACTTGTGATTAATCACAACTTAATCACACACTTTTCTGTTTCAAATGTACCTTGAATTAATACTTAAAAAAACTTTTAATACTCCAATCAACATGCGCACAGACAAATATTAAAGCTTTATACAAATATACGTTTATTATTAGTGAAAACGTACTCAACATAGAGCATGAAGACAAAATATTGTTGTAAATGTTGTAAAGTAATTATGGCATTTTATATGATGTAAATCAGGACACCAGACAGAACTTTTGCTATGTTTTCACACGGACGATTTGAATTGCTGGATATGTGCATCATTTTGGTGCTTGATTTGTCTTTATGCATCAGTAATACAAATGTTTAGTGATTAAAAGGGATTTTTCGGTGGGGTTTATTTTATTTTAAATACCCAAGTAAAAAAAGGGAGTTGTGATAAAAATGTATGTTGCGTTATTACCTTGTTTATATTTTTAATAAAAATGTTCAAATACAAATGCATGCCGCATTAATTTCGTGTTCATAAAATTAGTGCAGTTACAATTAATTTGCTTTAACTTATTCATTTTGATAGCTCAAATGTTTATATCTATATATTATATATGGGTGTGTGTGTGTGTATGTATGTGTATATATACAAGAACTAGTCAGATGGAATGGGTATGGACAAATATTGACATTAGTGTCTGTGTGATTGTCACTCATTCAGATATAAAAATCTTGACCCTTAGATAGTATAGACATTATAGTAAACAAAAAAGCTTAAATAACTTTTAGAGATGAATGTACTTTGGTCTAAAAAGTGCAGTTTAAAACTAAGACAGCAATAAAGAAACTGAAATAAGTCGATCCATAATTAAGTGCTGTAAGTAGCCTGAAAAGCAGTTGCAAAAAGCAAATGCCCGTACTTCTATGATGGTCATAAATATCCAAACTGAACTTTTCAGGTCATCACCAGTCATTTGGATAAGCGTTTTTCTCGCTTTAGTTGTTGAACTGTTTGGCCATGATGAGCTTGTATGTATGGTAGAAAAATGAGTGAAGCTTTTTATCCTAAGAACAAGATTTCAGCTGTAAAGCATGAGTGGGGTTGGCAGCATGTAGAATCGTACTGTTGGAATGTTTTACCAGAAAGTTGATTGGTGATGTGTAAACCTTTGGTCTCTTGTCTTTTGTTTTAAAATGACATTTTATGAAAATAAAGCACCCTAATTAATTTAACAGAGGGAATGTTTGTTAACAGAAAATGTGTGCAGTTGCAAAAAATGTAGTAATTTTAGTCTAGGTGTGTGTTTATTGTTTGCCTCAACAGTTTATTGTTTGCCTCACTGGTCTATTCCAGTGATGGACAGAAGAGAGTGGGGCTGAAAAAGCCTTTTAACAGCGCACAAACCATCTTCTTAAGGGACAATACTATAGAAATGAAACTTGGATATATTTTGGTGTCGTCAAAGTGCAGCTTGTATAGTAAAACAGATTTACTGTCCTCTAAAAATAACTCGTACAGCAGTTATTGTCACACCATTTATTGTCTGGCAACAACAAGTGAGTATGCACTAAATGATAAGTGCTGTGCGTCGTGTAACCATGCAAATCCACATGTCCTATTCATCATGTTCATGTTTTTGTCTGCATGACAGGACCATCCCAATTTGGGTATTTTGTATTAGAGAAGTTAAAATTTGGTGCTTTGGGTACAATTCTTTCCTACTGACCACTGGATGTTCAACATCGCACCTCATGGCAAAGAACTCTCTGAGGGTTTGAGAATTGAGCTCTTCACAAAGATGGCCCAGGCTATAAAAAGATCGGTAACTGCCTAAAACGGAGTTACAGAACAGTCGTCAGGGTCATACAGAGGTTTTACAAAACGGGTTCCACTCGGAACAGGCCTCGCAAGGGTCTATCAAAGAAGTTGAGTCCTCGTGCTGTGCGTCAGGTGCAGAAGCTGCTTTAAAAAACAGATGCATGAGTGCCACCAGCATTTCTTTAGAGGTTGCAAAAAGTAGAAGGTTCGTTTGTCAGGGCTCAGACCATACGCCTCATACTGCAACAAGTCGGTTTGCATGGTTATTGTCCCAGAAGGAAGTCTTTTCTGAAGCTGGCTCATAAGAAAGCCTGCAAACAGTTGCTGAAGGCGACTGGTCCAAGATCATTAATTACTGGAACCATGTCCTGTGGTCTTATAACTAAGATAAACTTGTTTGGCTCAGATAGTGTCCAGCATGTGTGGTGAAACCCAGTTATTTTGACAATGATGACTGTATATTATGTTATTTTAGAGTACAGTAAATCTATACTACTATACAAGCTGCATATTGACTACTCAAAATTTATCCCAATTTAATTTGTATAGTCTCCTTAGAGAAGATATATTAAATAGTTGCTGAAATGTGAGAGGTCTACTCACTTTTGTAACATACTCTCTCTCTCTCTCTCTCACTCTCTCTCTCTCTCTCTCTCTTTCTC
>MU559653.1:3911531-3955392 GCA_024362625.1 Silurus asotus | reverse complement strand
TATATATATATATATATGACACACACACACACACACACACACACGTACACAAATGACTATTCTGTCTATAAATCGTACTGTGTAAAAAAACATCAGTCTTTTAGACTATTGTTTACAGCAACAATCTTATGATGGCTAAAACCTTTTTTAACTCTGCTATGACATGTCTGTATATATGTTTTGTCATGGCAGGTTTCAGACACATTGAAGAAGTTTGCTGTGAAAGTGACTACATCGAGTGTTAAAGAGCGCAAAGAAATTTTGGGAGAACTGAAGGAATGCATAACGGGGAAGAGTGAGTTGTAAATTAAAAGTGCATGTTTTCCAGCAGTTATTTTTATGCCCCTTGTTTTAATTTAACAGTTGTGTGTTCCCATGTCAGATCTGCCTGAACCAGCAATCAAAGGTCTATGCAAGCTCTTTTGTCTTACTCTTCATCGATACAGGTGAGGGAAACAAAATGTCCACATTTCATTTAAGACGCTCAATTGGCAAGATTGTGGGATCAAAAGTTTAAAACTCAGTCTTGATGATTAAGTATGACCATGCTAAATATTAAATCAAAGAGTTATGACATTTTTGGTTTTATTTTAGGGATGCAGCGTCTCGCCGTGCTGTGCTCTCTGTTATTGACTTGCTGGCCCAGTCTCAGCCTGATGCCATTGCTGCCCAGCTACCTTCTGCCCTGCTGTCATGTGGAGTTGTCAGTAAGGGCACAATGCCAGGGTATGATTGCAACATTCCTAAGCTTGCTTTGTTATATTTTTTGACATTTGGAAAATCACCATAAATATCACTATATACAACATAATGTTTGTAGAGGCTGTGTACAGTTTATATTGCATACATTTGGTTGTAATGACCTTATCTGAAGTCAACAGTTTCTGCCTCTGATTTTCATTTCACCTGGCATCAAAATAAGTTGTGTCATGGTTGATGAGCCTGACTTTTTTTAAATTGATGGAATGATTTTTTGTTTGTTAATGCAGGAAGAGTACCGCATCGGCTGCATGTTGTGCGCTGCCATGGACGTGCCTAATAGTGCGCATAGTCTTCCCCATGCCAGAGAGCAGAAAGGGACCCCAGTGGGAAAAAGTGGTTAGTTTATTTTGCTTTCTTCTACAAATATATACAAGAAACTTTTTCGCAAGTTTACTAAAGAGAGTAAATGTAAATAAAATAATGACAAATTAATGAAGCCCCTTTTCCCACTTTCTCTGAGTTATACATAACATAAATCGGTTAACCACTTGTTAATTATACTGACTTAAATCATAGTCTCACCCTTTCATTTGAACAGTTCTATTTACATAGCATTGTGTAGCAGACTTGCATTAAGGTTTTAGACATTGATTGATGTACTTCTATCTAATATTGTATTTGTTATTTCACTTTTACTCTGTAGTCTAATATTTTGAATAATTATTATTGTATTATTTGTAATGTTGTCTTTTTTTTTTTTTTTTTTTTTTGTGTAAAGGGAAAAGTGAGTACCGTAATTTCCGGACAAATATAAGCCGCACCTGTTGAATTTTGCAAAAAAATTATTTTTAACATAAATATACCGCACCTGTCTATTAGCCGTCTACATGTCTACACTGAAACTAATGAACTTGGGCTTTAATGAAAGACAGTGTCTGTAACACAGCTTGTATCTAAACAGTAGCCTACCAAGAAAGTCATTTGCAGCTCAGAACACAGGTGAAGTGAGTTCATGCCCGCTTGTTTTCAGCGTGATGAAGGATTCGCTTTTCCTGTTGACAGTCCGTGTGAGCGGCAGGTCAAACATCAGAGAAACCTCATCCATAACAGCGGGAGCGCATCTGATTTAATATAAAGAGTTTCATTGGTTCACCTGAACCCGTTTGGCAATTTCATTAATCTAATGTTATGGGGTCCAGTTTTTTGTCTTGAAGTTTTTTGAAACCGGGAAAAACCCAGGAAAATTCCATAAATTAGCCGCTTCGTTGTTTAAGCCGCGGTGTTCAAATCGTGGGGAAAAAAGTAGCGGCTTATAGTCCGAAAAATACGGTAGCATATTTCTCTGCATATTAAGGTGCATTAAATGTATGTTACTAAGTTAAAATTCCTGACTGATGTATTGAATGAGTTATAAGATCTGTTTGTCTGTGTGAGAACAGGTTGAGTTACAGAGTCTGCTTCTCGCTGAGGTCTTGGGTGGAGCCTCCAGAAATGCTATCAAGTCTACCACTAAGCGGTTT
This sequence comes from Silurus asotus, assembly GCA_024362625.1. Taxonomy (NCBI): domain Eukaryota; kingdom Metazoa; phylum Chordata; class Actinopteri; order Siluriformes; family Siluridae; genus Silurus; species Silurus asotus. Next base: position 3,953,170 of record MU559653.1, on the reverse strand, counting down.
GACAAGTTATGGAAAGATGTAAGTCCTGTATCTTTTTAAACCTCAGGGTCACTTTCGTTAAAAACCCAAGATTTTGTGATTTGCCAGGCAAAAATGGATTAACATCTTTTGGGCGAATCTGACCTTTTTTTTGTTTTGATCTTCAGTAGTACCTTGGCAAGAATACCTCAGCAAAGATACTGTTCAAAATTATAGACATACCACATAATCTGATGTAAAATAACTATTATATGTTTAATTAATATTTATAAATGAGGCTCCAGGTTTCCTGTTTTAAAATTTCATTATGTTCTGTATTTGAGAACTTAAAAGATTTAAGATAAATGAAAAGCTTTACAGCGTTTATTTATTTCCAGATCCCAGGGTTGGTTGAGCAGTACATGAGCACCCTGTTGAGCTTGGATCAGAGTCCCACCTCCCTGCCTCTTCTTGCTGCATGTGTGGACTTCTGTGCCTCTCTAAAAGACATGGCCACCATCAACAAGCACAAGGTGATTTTCTCTTATAACACAACGTCATGTGAAGCTTACACATCTGTCATTTTCCGGGTTGTCTTCAAACCCACTTGTGTTTTTTCAGGCAGCAATGTTAGATCTGTACTTGAAGACTGTATTGATGAGCAAAACGAGACCATTCAAGCACATTCTGGTGAGTGGGACTATAATGTTTTGTAGGGCACATTCTTCTGATGGCATTCAACATTGTCTTTTAAAAAAAATAAAATCTCCACTTCAGGTTAGAAGTGGTTCTCTGCTTCGCCATGTTTCTCACTCTGAGTTTAAGGAGCAGCTCCTGCCGACTTTACTGAAAGCTCTTCTGCGTAGCCCTGAGAACTCCATGCAAAGTAAGATAAACACTAATGCACATTTTGCTCTAAAACTGATACTGCTGAAAAATTAAATTTTTATATACTGTATTTTTCGGACTATAAGCCGCTACTTTTTTCCCACGTTTTTCCTGCGGCTTAAACAACGAAGCTGCTAATTTATGGATTTTTCCTGGGTTTTTCCCTGTTTCACAAACTTTAAGCCAAAAAACTAAACGACCTAACATTAGACCAATTAAATTTCTGAACGGAAATGAAAAAACGCACCTCACCTGTGTTCTGAGCTGCACGGCATCGGGGGAAAAAACTTCCACCGGTGGTGATTTTTAAACGCATGCCGATGCCAAAAGAAAAACTCCCAGAAGTAGTTGTGAAAGGAAGGAGGAAGACAGTGAATAATGACTTTCTTGGTAGGCTACTGTTTATATACAAGCCGTTGTAGCTCGTTGAGTCTGGGTTAAGGGATAGCTCGCTAACTCCAGTTGCAACAGAAATCATATAAGCACAGACAGGTTTCCAAAACTCGTGTTTTTTTTTATTTTTCCTTGGCACAACAGCATTATGGGTTAGTCAAAGAAACGTAGAAATGAGCATCAGAAAATAATAAGGACATATTCCTCAGTCTTGCACACATGCAGTAATAGCGAAAAAATGCGGTGGCAGGCTATTCCCAAAATGCTGCTCTGCTCTTAAAGGAGCCACAACATATTTCACCCGTTACACCGTGTAACAGACACTGTCTTTCGTTAAAGCCTGTGTAAAGTTCATTAGTTTCAGTGTAGACACCTGCGGCTTATAGACAGGTGAGGCTTATTTATGTTTAAAATAAATTTTTTTGTAAAATTCAGTGGGTGCGGCTTATTTATGGGTGCGCTTAATAGTCCGGAAATTACAGTATATATGTGTGTATATTTTTTTCTGTCTCTCACTCTCATTTCTAGCTATCTCATCCATGTTGGTGTCACTTACTCTTGATCTCAGCCAGTATGCTTTGGATATTGGAAAAGGACTTGCTAGTAAGTTTAATACTACTATTTCAAGTAAATGGAAATGTTTGCCTACGTATTTTGACAGTATTATGTGTTTGTCTGTTTCAGGTCAGCTTAAGGCAAGTAACATTGAATTAATGGAACATGCAGTTCAAGCCATACAGAATTTGGCCCAGCAGTGTAGTGACCCAACTGCTATCCAGGACCTTGTAACACACCTCTTTGGCATTCTTGGAGGTAAGAAGTGGTTATCGGAAAATAGCTACAATAGTTTTCCTGCCAGTTACAGATCTTGCACCATTGTAGATCAGGCAGGTCCAAAAAGAGGAAATGGACAGGGCCATTGGTACCTCAGTAGCATGTGTTTAACTCAACAGTAAGTGATTCAACAGGAAGAGAGTGAAACATGGATTATTAGGTGTCCTTATTGTTGTGTAATAGCTCTGAAAAATAGGCTGGATGCATGATAGTGGGGGAGACCGCATCAAAACATCCCAGATCACGAAAATGATCTATAGCCTTTATCTCTCCAAATCTATAACTTTACCCAAAAAATGGAAATGTTGTATTTATTCAAGTGTAATCAGACAGGGAAAAAAACTATTAAACTGGCTAACTGAAATTGTGTTTAATAGTTGATGGAAAGCCTTTGTTTGCAATGACAGCTCTAAGCAACTTAAGGAAATAATCGCTCATAGCGTATAGATGAGCAGGTCTTTTACACACAGTTGGTCTGTTGGTCTTTAGTCTGGTGATTTATTGGGACAACATTTTATATGGATTGCAAAATGGGTAGCTGTGTATTTTTCTTGAGTAAATATCAAGGTCTGGTCATTTGTATGTGAAATGCTGCTATATGTCTGACAATATATCTAAATGTTAGTGATTATATGTACACTAATTACGATAATATTAATATTTGATGTCTTCATTTTCATATAAACATACATGTGTGTGTTAGTATTATATTATAAAATAAGTCTTTTTGCTCTTGTTCTTTGCAGGTTCAGAGGGGAAGCTTACTGTAGTGGCCCAAAAGATGAATGTACTTTCAGGTATGACTGTATTAGGGCTGGGCGATAAATCGGTTTTATCGATTAACTCGAATGTGTAGTTTACATCGATTTTAATAAAAATCGGGTTTCTCTTTAATGTCCGCCGACGCGCCTCTCTGGCCCCCCCCCCCGCACGTTTGCCATAAACATACACAAACAACATGGCAGCGGACAAGCAAAGGTAGCAGTACCACTAATTTACTGCAGCACCCCAAACAATGGCATGCTGTCGAGTGAGAGAAATGTAGGGCCCTACGAAATGAACAAGACAGCGGCAGCACAAGACTGCGGTTAAGCAGCCGTACTTTGTTTAGTGTTGCACATCTAAGCGTACACATACGGTATGGGTGGTGGGAGCGGTCAAAAGACCTGTAAAGACGCTTCAGAACGGCGTTTCCGTTATGAAACAGAAAAATCTGATCAATTGAATCACCATATTCAAACACTCATAAAACATTTTTGTGAGGTTTACTCAATCTTTTAAATAATTCTTATTTAGAATCTCCCTGTCTATTATAGTCTTATTTTAAGAGTTAATGTGGAGTTTTTTTTTTGAAAAGTAAAGGCAAAATCACTTCAAGCATCACTGCATTTTTAACCATGTTCCACATTCAAACACTCATAAAAAGATTTTCTTTATAGGTTTGCTCAATCTTTCAAATACTTCTAATTTACAGTGTCCCTGTTTATTACTCTGTTAAATCTTCTCATTTTACTTTGGAGTTTTGGAGAAAAAAAAAGTCAAATCCTCTCCAAACCTCAGGTGCATTTTCAATCATGTTCCACATGTAAACACCCATAAAACATTTTTCTTTGTAGGTTTGCTCATTTTATGTTATGTTACATTCTATTTCCACAATTTACAATGGCAGGGCCTGCCAGCTTGTATTTTTGGCTTGGTGTTTCTAAATGCACTTTAACCCAAAGTGAGTTATAATCCCAGAAGGGTAAATAAACTTAAAGTTAAAACTTTTTTTTTAACATTTTCTTTGTCATATGCAGATTGATTTTAAGCATTAATTGATGAGCATCATTATCAAATCCCCATTCTGACAATTTCTCAAAAAAATCTGCTTTTTATAATTTTTTGAGTTTTACACAATTTCATATGTAAATAAGTATAATGTGCAGTGTAGATACTATCCAGAAAGTGTAGCTTGCCTGCCTCTAATGGTCAGAAATTCTCTCATTAGTTTTATTCTGTATTCTTTTTGTCACTTGATGCATTTCTACAATACATTTATTGATATAAAATTGTCATATTTGATAATTTGACAATGAAGAAATTGTAAAATGTAGCCAACTGTGACTAGAGCATTTAATGTGAGCTACATATAAGTTTTTCTTTTTCATATTTCAATTTATAATATATAATATGAACATTGATTTCAATGTATTTATGTAATTTTATAATGTTTGTGTATTTAGGGGTTAAAAGCTGTAGCTGTCATGCAGTCTCTGGGTCCTCCAGCCAGTCCCTCAGTTCCAGTGTGGCTCTGCAGTTTATTCCATTTCTGCAGCAGGAGGGTGAGCAACTACTTCACTCTGACTCCATTCTTAGGAGTAGCTAAGCATGAGTAAAAATCTTGCTTATTTTGTGTTTTTGTGTGATAGTACATGAGGGAACACTGGTGCATGCTGTGTCGGTGATGTCTCATTGGATGGCACGTCTGAATAAGGAGGTTCCGTCTGCTTTAAGAGACTGGATTAAGAAAGCCTTCACGCTGAAGTCCTCTACCTCCGCTGTGCGCCATGCGTACTTGCAGGCCATGCTCAAAACTTTCAAAGGTCATCAGTTTTGCTTAGTGTCCTTGGTTTAACTTGTTTTAGTGCTATTGTTAAAATTACTACAATCAAGTTTAAGATTGTTGCTGAAGCACATACACTTAATTTTTCTTGGCATGTTTGCTCTGTGTTTACCTCTGTTTTATTCAGGAGACACCTTGGCCCAGGCTGTGGATTTTGTTCCTCTTCTCATCCAAACAGTAGAGAAAGCAGCTGCTCAGAGCTCCCAGCATACCCTTCTGTCTGAGGCTGTGGCAGCTTCAGTGCTGCTATGTCATCTCTCCATGTTGGACTCAATTCCTGGTGAGGAATTCTGAGTTTGGGAATTCAGACCATAATAGTTTAGTTTACCCGTCTTTTTGAGGAAGATCTAGCTGTAATCTCGATTCAGTATGTGTTATTATTCTAAGATTGATTAATCTGAAGTTGCTTTTTGTTTACCTGTTGATTTGATACTTTATGGCTTTGGATAGTTATATTGCTGGATGTTTTTGCAGAATCTAAACTGACCTCCTTTTGGAACCTGATTCTGGATGAGAAAAAAACTCTCTTCACCACTGAGAAATTTCTTATACAGACCAGTGAGGAAGGTTGGTGTCTCTCAGTCAACCACTGATCATTTGGAATGCCACTCCAGTATGTTAAAACTAATGTGTGTGTTTCTTTTTTCTTTTCAGCACTATGCACTATACTGCAGCTGTGTGAAAGACTGTTCCTGGACCATCCACAGAGACTAAACAACAAGAGGGCTGAGTGAGTTTTACTCTGTTACATCTCAAACATGCATATTTTGATAGACAGGCATCAGTATTCTAAGTCTTCCCTTTATTTGCCTCTCTTTGTCTCTATAACTGCATTTCATTGGCTCTGTACATGTACCCTGCACAATGACAATAAAGTTGAATCTAATCTAATAACTAGAATGAGTATGAATGGTAATGTTAGAATTGTTAGAATTTTCTTTGTTATTGTGATTGAGGTGAAATATATTTAGATCTACATGCTAAAAGAATGCTAAAGCAAATTTGTGCAAATGAATGGTTAATATTTAATAAAATTCTCAAACCAGCCTGTCTGGAATCAAAACCATGTCACGATTAAAGTCAGATGGCATGTTTCGCCCCAGATTTTCATGTTTAAAATAAACATTTGCTGAGATTTCGATTTAGAGCTACATGATTTTATCTGTTGCTCTACTGCCATGATTGCCAGATTTCGTTATTGAGCTGCAGGTGCATTGAGGAGGTATACATGTATTCCTAATAATGTAGCTGAGTGAGGGAGTATGTGTTGTTTGACATACTTTGCATGGCACATGCATGTTCTTTTTCTTTACATGTGTCAAACTAGGTACTTTAATGGTATGAAGATTTACTTTGTCTAGAGAAAGGTATAAATCTTGCTGTAAAAACATACACATTTTTGAAATCTAAACAGTTTTTTCAAACATTCAGCTAAACTACTTTGCCTCTTGTAAAACTTGCCAAAGGCTGATTCTCTAGTTGGCCATTTCTTACTGACCTTGTAGTGCAGTTCTTCCCAGAGCAGTTAAATTAAATGTAGGTCCGGTGTCTGGGTTTGATGGATAACAATCTCGCTGTCCGTTTTCTCTTTAAATAAAGCATACAAGTAACACCGTTTTATAACGAAGTTGGTTCCAATTAGCCGCAGCCCATACAGAACTTCATGGCTATGAATTATGGAATGGTAGTCATGTTGGTTTATTATTCCTTTTTAAACCAACATTTAACCTATGTGTATTTAATGAGTTAGCATGTTCTCCATATATAAACAGAAACTTGAAGTAGAATGTAACATTGCTGCAGAAGGTGACAGTTTGCTGAAAATGAATGCAGTTAAATTAACCAGTCTGTTGTATATAAACAAAAGGAATATATTTTATTTTCTCAAAAATAATAAAAGAATAAATATTTGCAAACTTTTGACAGGCTTTTTTCCCCCCTCTCTGTAGGATGTACCATCGGGCTATGGTGGCTGTGCTTGTGTGTCGAGTGTATCAAGTACGGAAGCGTGCCCATCAGTCTGTAAAGAAACTTCTTTCTTCAATGGGTAGCTCTGGCCTTGCCCATGGCCTACTGAGAGAACTGTCTCTTATCATCAACAAACACAAGGTCTCAGTTTTTCTTTAGCAGAAAGAAAAGTTAATATTTTTTTTTTTTGCATTGAGCTTCTTAATAATTAATTTAGCTTTATTGTTTATTTTAATCTTTCTTAGACTTTGCCCACAGAGGCTCTTCATACTGAAACAGGAGAATTGACTGAGTTGGGCCGCCTATATATCCATCCTTGGATCCTTTTAGAGGCTCTAAAAGTGCTATGTGCAGGAGCAGGCCAGTGGAATGACACCAGCGAAGCTGAGAAACTGGCTCTAGATATAATCACTGTAGCCCACCACCCATCTATTGGTTTGTTTATTTACTTTATTTGATGCATATTTGTTACTTTTATGAGCATGCAGGTGCAAGGCTGTGCTCGTGTAGACGTGTGTGTTTGTGTTTGTATTTATTGCAGTTCTTTTAAAAAGTTTGGAAACACCTAGTTGTATTTTTTTTTGGAGAGACAAATAACGTAAGGGGCTTTATTCTTCTCACGTATACATTATATCACAGTGAAATGTACAGGGTGGGGCGGGAAAAGGGGAAATTTTGGATCTAGGATCTTGGATCTTTGGCGACCCTGGGGTGTGGGCAGTTGGTTGGACCAATGTGAGTTCAGTTAGAACTCCTTGCCATTAGTTATAATGGAGCAGTGGAGTGGTGCTCAACAAGCATTCGTTGTGAAAGCCTTTTATAAGAATTGTGATAATGTGAGTGAAGGGAATTTTGCCATCATTACCAGTTAGGACATCATGATTGTGTCCCGTCTGCTGATTTTCCCAGGTGTTGTTCGAACAGGCTGCACACCAGAGAATATTGAGCCTGGTGTTATATATACATATGTTGAAAACGAATACTAAACAAACTTTTATATTTTATTTTCATTTAAGTTTATATTTTTGTTTGGTCAAAGTAAATCGACATTCGATTAAAGTTTGTTGCATTTAAACAAAGGAACATGCATATGTGTGTCAAAAAATAGGTGTTTTTAAACTTTTGGCAGCCATTGTGTATATATAAAATGTATTTTTGTTCAAACCATTTTACAAAAGATACATTTCCTCAACTGGAGAGGATAACATAAATAATAATAACACAGAGTTAACACAATAACCCTTTCATTATTAGTAAAAGAGAAGCAACAAAGAATCATGTAATGCACACACATTTGTCATACAAATATTCTTTTTATTTTAAAGAATATTTAAATCCATAAAAATAAATGTCCTGGCACTACTTTCTCTCAGTTCTCCACTGCAAACATAAATTAAAGGGAAATATTGAGTGCATTAAAGTCATTTTGCACACACCTAGTTCTCGATATATAATTAATATAATACATGCTTATAATACAATATATGCTTATAGTGCATATAATACATGCTTAGAACACTAATAACTGTAGTACACTATTTTTCAATTAGTATTTAAGGACAATTTAAACAATAAACTTTCTTCGAGTCAGAATTTAATTGTGGTCCTCCCAAACCTTTATAAACAAGCAAATCAAAAACTTATTTGAATTGTGTTATTGTGTATTGGTGACAAATAGTAAAATTATTGTTAATTTAAATGAAACCTTTGACATAACATTATATGATCTGCTTTGTTTATTTGTTGTTCTATGGTTCTTGTTTGTATTGTTACTCTACCATCACAAGGTGATTATTTTATTTTTGTTTTTCTTTTACAAAGTTGCTACCAAACCAGATTTGTGGCCTTTGCTGTTGTCCAGCTTGAAGATGGATGCTGCAGTGTTTATTGATCAACATATACAATCTATCCTTCCCCTGCTGCTGGAGGGGAATGCTGACAACCAGGTGTGACTCCCATTGTCATATGGTCCTATAAACAACAAAGGGTTTTTTGTGTGTTTTTCTGTTGCTTATCAATTGTATGCATGTGAAAAGAAAAAAATAATTGTTTCTCTTCCTCTCTCTTTGCTGCTAGGCTTTAAGAAATGCCATTGGGGAGTTGTCAGTCCTTTCTCCTGGGAAACTGCTTTCTTGTGTAATGGACCATGTGATCCAGAGGCTATCCAATCCAGCGCTAAAGCAGGTGACGCGTCAAGAATATGCCATCATGAAGACACCAGAGGGAGTGCTGTATGACAATAGCATCATCATGGGGTAAGAGATGGGAAGCAATGCAAAGACAATTGGGATAAATCTTTTCTGTATAAAGACCTTTTAATATATATATATATATATATATATATATATATATAGATATATATATATATAGATATATAGATATATAGATATATAGATATAGATAGTAGGCTGGTACTTTATTTAGTGCTTAATCTTGTCTTGAGCACAAATGTCTTATGATTGTGTGATCAGGATAAAGTAGAACAAGATTAAAAAGTAAATGTTACATTAGTTAATGACCAAAATTGCTTTAACCCATTTTAATATCTTGTAATTATGAAAGAATAATATAGATTAGAAGTGCTATTAACTCATGTAATGTATTGTAAGTTTAATCATTTTGAAAAAAGTGTATGCAAACTTTTGCATCATAGGTACAACATATGGACAAACGTTTGTCAAAAGCATTTCAATTTATCCAAAAGTTGTTATGTAGGGTTGAGGTCAGCGCTCCATAACAGGTCAATCAAGATCTTCTACTCCAATTCATTATATATATATATATATGTGTGTGTGTGTGTGTGTGTATATAAATATATACGTATATGTATATACCTTAATTTCCAGACTATTAAGCTCACCCTTATATAAGCCACATATAATCTTATATGTTGTTGCTCCATTAAGAGCAGAGCAGCATTTTGGGAATAGCCTGTCATCGCATTTTTACAGTATTACTGCATGTGTGCAAGACCGAGGAATATGTCCTTATTATTTTCTGATGGATTTCTCAACGGCTTATATCTAAACAGTAGCCTACCAAGAAAGTCGTTGTTCACTATCTTCCTCCTTCCTTTCACAACTATTTCTCTCGAGAGTTTATCTTTTGGCATCGTTGTGCGGCAAAAGAAAAATATTAAGTGTGCGGTGAAGCTTTTCTCCCAAAGCCGTGCAGCTCAGAACACAGGCGAGGTGTGTTTTTTTTTTTTCGTTTCCGTTCTGAGATTTCATTGGTCTAATGTTATGTCGCTCAGTTTTTTTGGCTTGAAGTTTTTTGAAACCGGGAAAAACCCAGGAAAAATCCAAAAATTTGCTTCGTTGTTTAAGCCACGGTGTTCAAAACGTGGGGAAAAAGTAGTGGCTTATAGTCCGAAAAATACGGTATACGTATATATGTGTGTGTGTGTGTGTGTGTGTGTGTGTGTGTGTGTGTGTGTGTATGTATGTATGTATGTATGTATGTATGTATATAATATATTTTTACACCCTTTACATCCCATCATGCTCATTCAGTGCCCAGCAAGAGAGCACGAAAAAGGGAAATATGAAGAGAGAAAATAAGGCATACTCCTTCAAAGACCAGATCATCGAACTTGAGCTACAAGAGGTAAGATTCTTAGGACTGAATATAATTTACTTCAGCAAGTTTTTCTCTGTTATTTTTTAAGATTTGCTTATTTTTACTTTGCTTCTTCTCAGGAAATCAAAAAGAAAAAAGGAATTAAAGATGAGGTGCAACTAACCAGCAAACAAAGGGAGATGATGCAGAACCAACTGGAGAAGGAGTCCGCTATACGAAAGAAATTGCAGGGGGTGAGAAAGATTAGGCAGTAATACTTTCATAATAAATGAATTAGATGTTTAGATATATTTTTGTATTAAGCAGAAGAAGTTTTTTGAAATCTTTTACTACAGCAGCAAGGCGAAAACTCCCAGTTCAAAAAATTCAGGATTTTTTTTTTATGTAAATAAAGACAATGTAATTGACAATAGAACATAGAAAACAATGTTTAAACTAAATAAATATACTCGATTTTTGAGACATGCAGCAATCAAATTCAAAATGACCATACATATTTCTTTATATTTTATGTTTTCTTTGTTTAAACATTTAATAATTCTCTGTTCTTCTCTGAATAAAATGTGGGTTTGAGAGATTTGCAAATCATTGCATTCTGTTTTTTATTTAAATGTTACTCTTTGTTGGAATTAGGGTTGTACAATGATATATAGTACAGAAAAGAATGTCAGTGGTATCAAGGTATTAAATGTTTCTGTATTACCCATTACAGGGATTGGTTATATATCTATATAGATGTACAAGTGTTTCTGAGAAAGTGGACTATGAGCATAGATTGTGTTCTTACTGAGCTAATTTCTCTCTTCTTCAGTTGGATATGGAGTTGCAGTGCACAGTGGGGCTTTTGGAGGCCATAATGGCTCGGCACCCTCCTCAGATTTCTCACCACATTCCTGGAGTCCTCCATGCACTTCAGCCTCTGCTGCACTCACCATTAGCTGCTCCTCATGTGCACCAAACCTTCCTGAATATTGGCACATGTGTCATGCAGAAACAACTACACTTCATGGGTAAGAGCTCACATTCTAAATTTGTAATAGTTTATTAGCAAAGTATAGCCATTTTTGTTGGACAGACAAGTTTATTCATTTAGACATGTATTTTGTACAAGTTTTACATTTACAGGTTTAAGTGTGTTCCTTTTGGTAGTCTTACTGTTTTTTTGACTGTCTAGCTCTTCTTGTGGGTCACGTGACCTTACGTTTGTTGAAGCCGGAATGTGAGCTGGACCCAGCGTGGTCCCAGGAGGACTTAAACACAGCTACACATCGAACTGTCCAGCTGCTGTACACAAACACAGTCCCACATAGAGAGGGAAAAACTGGTGAGACCACCCACACTAACTAAAGAAAAAGAGATGATTCTTTCTATTAGTCACTTATCATACAATGTAGACACAATCTGTTCTTAAAAAGTAGACACAACTCAATAATACAAATGAAACAAATATTATACTGACTTTATCTTTTATTTAATGATTAAAATAATCCAATATTACATATCTTGGCAAAAGTAAGTAAACTTCTTGTATTAGTAGTTAATTTGGAAATGAAATTAGAGTTGAGACATCGTTTGCAAAGTTTTTTAGCCTAATGAGCCTCAACAGTGTTTTGTTCTTTCTGAGATTTTGTTTCTTTAAATAAGACATGGTGCTTACTCACATTTTATTGTCATCCCATTGATTGAAAACAAAACATTTGGACTCAACCAATGCACAGTCAGGATTGTGTACAAATGTGTACATTGCTTGAAAGCTGCCCGACACACTTACCAAAGATCACACGGTCAAGCAAAAAGGCTTTTGGAAAAAAAAAGTGTTGTGACTGATAAATCCAAAATAAATATTTTTGCCAACTTAGGTAATTATTAGATAAGAACTAAGTACTAGTACAAATAAGTACTGGTGGTTTTGTCAGGCTTTAGGCCTATTTATATTTCTATTTTTGCTTAGTTTTAACAATCAGAATATTTTATTGGTCCAATAGGAAGTTATTATTATTATTATTATTTTGGGACAGCTTGCCAGTAATTTCTAAAGAAAAATCGCGTGACATCTGTAAACAAAATGAATTTCAATATAAGGTTGGTCAAGTCGCAAGACCACAACCCTAAACTCAAAAGTAGCTCTACTAAAGAATGGTTAATAATAAAGTTTTGAATGAGTTAAGTCAACGTACCTTAACCCTAATTAAAATGCTGATAAAGACAATGTAGCATGCAGTTCATGTGAGGAAACCCACCTATATCCTATAGTTGAAGCTGTTTTGTACTGGCAAATTGGGTAAAATACAAGCCTATGTGCAGCACTGAACACAAAGGCTCACATACTTGCAGATGTTTAATATTGGACCTTTTTCCTAAAATAAAACACTGAATTATAATATTCAGTTACATTTGTTTAATTGGGTTCTAATCTACTTTTAGGTTTTAAAGTCTAATAGACAGACAGACAAGGAGTTAGAACTTTGTCACTGCATAGTACAGGTACACAGCAATGAAATACAGGGTCTTTCTAATACTTAAAAACATGTTATTGCAGAAATATAGACATTTTTGTATTTTAAAAGAAAGATTTTTAATGTACTGTGCTAAAGTATTTTTTTTTCTTTTTTCAGATACGCGCCCTCTGTCTGCTCCAGCTTTCTCTTTTTGTTTTCCGTTGTTGCAGGCCATCCTTACTTTAAACAGTGGCACATCTGAGGAGGCAGAGCTCATGCTGACACATGCATTAGAGATCATTCACACACACTCTCAGTTGCGCTCCAGCAGTGATGACAGTGATGAACTCATTGATGAGGTAGACTCACTGGCAGGAGTTTTTGCAGTAGATAAAAAAAAGAAACATTTTGGGGCTTTTTAATAATAATAAAAAAATGTATGAATAATAATAGCAAATAATATGAATACATAATTTTATGGCATTGCATTCACAAAATTTGACATACAGTTAAAATAGAGAAAATTTATTTTCTCTCTCTATGGCTGATGTTGTGTAGATTTAATCCTGAATGTTTGACTTATTTGTCAGGATGGTCCAGAGCTCCTTCCCCGTGTGGACATGCTGTTGCTACTCACTAAAGTAATTGGTACTGCCACACCACGACTGCAGGTATATAGTGTTCCTAGCATCATATTGATATGTAAGCGGTAACTCTTCAGTAGTGAAATCTATCTCTGTCATGTTTTAATGTGTGGGTTTGTTGGGTTTTTTATGTGTTTTATAGGTGTTGGCATCAGGCTGTCTCACAGCTCTTTGTGCAAGTGCTGGAGGGCAGGAGGGCTGTGCACTGGCTGATCAAGCTGAGATTGATGTACTGCTAGAAGCACTGCTCTCTCCTTGCTTTTCTGTTAGAGATGCAGCCCTAAGGGTATGTTTGCTATAATATTTCCTCAAATATCACTCTGCTTTGGAAGTAAAAAATGAGCTGCACCTTAGAGCTGTCATATAAACATTAATAAAGGAAACTGTTCTAAGCATATGTACAGTTTAAGTCTAACGAAAACAATTCCTTGACCAAAATACATTTAAATGAAATTCCCACAGTTCCTAAATGCTCGACACAATTTGCTGGAATGTTCCAAACTGTTGAAAGGCTCAGTAAACAGTGTATATAAACTTTAGACTTATTGTAATAATGACATTCAGTTAAATGTCGCTTAGTCTCTAATAATATAAGAAGAATGTCTTGCATAAGTTTGTAAACTTCTTTCATGCACAAGAAAACAAAAAAGCTGTTTTTTTTTTGCTAGTGCACAATCTGGATAAATTCAAATGATTGCGTTTGGTGACTATGCAAAGTATGTCTGGAACCAAAGCTATTAGTTATTGTTTTATTTGAGTGTGTGTGTGTGTGTGTGTGTGTGTGTGTGTGTGTGTGTGTGTGTGCGTGCGTGCATGCACAGGGACTTTTGGCACTGCAGCTGGCTTTGCCCACAGATAGTGCTGAGCCAGATGGTCTAAATGTGCTCAGAAGACTCTGGGTGTCCAGATTTGATGTAGAGGAAGAAGGCAGCGCACTGGCAGACAAGTGAGTGGACTTATTTTACGACATATGCTTTAAAAAAAAAAAGTAATGAATAAATAAGGGGTGCAACTAACGATTATTTTAATAATTTAATAAATCAGATTAAAAAAATAATAATAATAATATATATATTTTTAAATAGTTGATTTGCTTATATAACAATATAAAACCTTTATCCAGGGCCCTTGTGCACAAAAGTGTACTTTAAAAAATGCAAAAGCCACATATTGAGTTAAACTACTGTATTTTCCGGACTCTAAGCCGCTACTCTTTTCCCACGATTTGAACACTGCGGCTTAAACAATGATTTTTATTGATTTTTTTTCTGGGTTATTCCCGGTTTAACAAGCTTCAAGCTAAAAAAACTGAACCCCATAACATTAGACCAATGAAATTGCAGAACGGGTTCAGTTAAACCAACAAGACTCTTTATATTAAATCAGATGCGCTCCAACTGAATTGGGCCGCACCACATCATAAATATGGATGATGTTCCTCTGACGTTTGACCTGCTGCTCACTCGGACTGTCAACAGCAGAGGTGTCAAAATCAAATTCACAGTGGGCCAAAATTAAAAACTGGGACAAAATCGCGAGCCAAACTCAATATTTATTGAAAAGTTTACTGCAATTGTGTATTTTTTTTCCTTCTCTCCAGATGTGTAATGTTGAACCTTTTCATATGGAAACAACCTTTAGTTTTGCTTAAACATTGAATCTGGAACAACCAAAGTTTAATATTATAAACACATTAGAAAATAAATTGGAAATAAAACACACATCAGTGTTATTAGTTTCTAATTACATATCTCTCTCTCTCGGCACGGCAATTTTTAAACGCATGACGATGCCAAAAGAAAAACTTTTATATAACTAGAAATAATTGTTAAGGGAAGGAGGAAGACAGTGAACAATGACTTTCTTGGTAGGCTACTGTTTAGATACAAGTCATTGTAACGTGTCGAGTCTGAGTCAAGGGAGAGCTCGCTAACTCCAGTTGCAACAGAAATCTTATAAGCACAGACAGGTTTATTTTTCTTGGCAACAGCTTTACGGGTTAGTCAAAGAAACTTAGGAATGAGCATCAGAAAATAATAAGGACATAATCCTCGGCCTTGCTCACATGCAGTAATAGCGGAAAAATGCGGCGGCAGGCTATTCCCAAAATGCTGCTCTGCTCTTAATGGAGCCACAACATATTTCACCTGTTACACTGTGTAACAGACACTGTCTTTCGTTAAAGCCTGTGTAAAGTTCATTAGTTTCAGTGTAGACGGCTTTTAGACAGGTGCGGCTTATTTATGTTTGAAATAAAAATCTTTGTCAAATTCAGTTGGGTGCATCTTGTATAAGGGTGCGCTTAATAGTCTGGAAATTACGGTGTGTATGTGTGTGTATATTCAGTGGAACCCGGTTATGTTGCCGGCCTAGTGGGGCGCCAAAAAGCATCGAGATAACTGATGATCGAGATAAACGAAAACCAATATGGCGGCAATATATTAACGTGCTCGAAATTTCACGTGTTTCTGGAGGTTTTTACACAACAGCGTTGCCACGATTTGATTGATTGGTCATGCGGATTGAGATAACCTGTAATGCGGATAAGGAGGCGGAAGCCGAAGTAAACGCAAACAAAGTTTATTGAGAATACTCCGGAGATAATCCACCAATACTTTTAGCGAAGCAGTAATATTCAGTGGTGGTCCACGAAATTCTGTGAAAGCAGAGACAGTTCGTGTAGAGAATCCACAGATCTGCGCTATGGAAAGCGCAGCGCTGGGCAGCAACGGATAAACGTGGTGCAGACAGTGTGAACATAGAAAACAGCAGGATCGGGTTGATCCGGGGGGCCGTTGAGAGAATGCGGAGTCCGAGAAGAAGGGTACGTACGATCATGCACAAACAATAACGGACCGCGAGTGTGTGGAGGTGAGGGACTTAAATAGGAGATGAGATGAGTGAGTGAATAAGAGTCAGGTGTGTGTGATCAGCATTACTGCGACGAGCTCCGAGAAGAAGCCGGCTGCTTGGGGGAATGCCGCCACCGAAGGGGGTGTGGCAGGGGAATTCCTGACATAACCGACGTTAAGTGGCAAATTTGCCCCCCCTTGTGCTCGAGATATTAGGGTTCGGCGCCATAAAAAAATCGACATAACCGATTAAAAAATGCTAAGACAAAGCGAGAATTTGGCGGTTCCACTTTAAAACGTCGACTTAATAGGGTTGGCGAGTTAACCGAGGCTGAGATAATATCAGGCTTGAATATATTTATATATATATATATATAAATATATAATGTGTGTGTGTGTGTGTGTGTGTGTGTGTGTGTGTGTGTGAAGCCACAGTAAATCAGGTTTAAAAAAAGATAATCTAACTGTAGTGGTAGACAAATGCTATAAAAAGAGAGTGGAACGGGGAAATGCAGCAAAGTAACAGGTTGGATTAAAAAAAATAAAAAATGCATTCTTGTACAAATGCATAAGCATTCAATGGAAACCACTAAAAATGTGATCATTTACTGCTGCAGTTATTTGCTGCTTTTAGGTTTAGTGTTTTGTTTGCACAGTTTTAATTGAATCCATCACTATATTTCAGGCAAGGTCATTGCACAACCTGATGACAGAACATATACAGTGCGACTTTTTTCATGTGCTTGTGCATGACTGTGGTACTTCCATGTCACACAAGCTCTGCTTTGCATAACTTGCAGGTTACAGTGTTCTTTTGTTGCATTTAATATAAAATGCTCCCATGTCTTGTGTTTAATATAAAATGCTCCCATGCCTTGCGTTTAATATAAAATGCTCCCATGCCTTGCATTTAATATAAAATGCTCCCATGCCTTGCATTTAATATAAAATGCTCCCATGCATTTGATGACGTGGAATGCACACTTTTTACTGCTGCTGGTTGACCCTGTACTCTGCTCCATTTTGCGAGCAGTTGTATTATCTTAGTCACACTAACCCATAACTTGAACAGCTGAACTAATTGATAATGGCATTCATTGACAAATTTAATTATTGATTAGTTGTTGCAGCCTTAGATTAAATCCCTAAATATATTAAACAGCTGCATTAACGATGCAAGTGATTTATTTAATTCAGTAATTATTTGCATCAGAGGAACCAATACTGTTATCCCAGTTATTACATGGCCCATTATTTTCCTCTTCTTGTAGCTTTCCTTGCCTTATTGAGGTGCTTTGATTCATATGAAGATACAGTCTAGTAATTTCTATTCACATTAAACTGCATTACATATATACATCACTGTCTAACATTTCTCAAAAATCTACACATTTCACAGTTTTCTCCAGACACTAATGAATAGTATGCATGGGATTCAGAGTATTCAGGATAGTTTTATAAATACGTTTTATTTATTTATTTCAAGTTATGTTAAATTTTGTTCAATAGCTGAGCCCATTATTGAAATTTTCTAACAATATTAGAGACGCATGTAGAAGGATCTTACTCCACTTCTACAATCAGAATAATATAAAGTCCCTTTATATTTTTATTAGTTAATTTGTTAGTTTAAATAACGGGTGGCAAGAATTCTGGAAAGCACTATATATGTGGTGGAATTCTGTGTGACTGTGTGACAGTGTTCTTGGGGACTAGCAAAGGAAAACTAAGTTGTTTTGTTTTTTTGGGGGGAGGGTTTATATTACTAAAAATATTGGTAAGATAACGAAATTAGTTTATATAAATAGTTTCTTCTGTTGTTTGAGTAGTACACTATTATTCAGTATTAATTTACACAATATACAAAGATTTTTGTTCAATTTCTGAGTATGCCAATAATTTTTTTGAAAGGTAATGTGTAATCTTAAGGAGAATTCAGGGAACTACTATGTACCTCACATATTTTGTACTGTATCTAGTGTACTTATAATCTGCTAGTTTCTCCATCTTCATAAGCACATGTTTGAAATGCCCAGATGTATGTGTTTTAGAGTGTGCCAGTACCATTTCTAGGTATAGGCAAACTAGGCTGTTGCCTAGGGTGTAACCAGCTGGGGGGCACCTGTGAACACCGACTCTGCCCTTCCACCCTCACCTCTGCCCCACAAAGAGTATTTATTATTATGATTATTACGAATTAGAGTTGTAAAGGGTGGCAGGGAACATTGTCCATGTTTACTTGGATTAAAAGTCTTTCATCGTCATGTCAATACCATCAGGGGCTCAGTATCATAATGAAACCTTTATGAAACGTTGCAAACGATTTGTATGTGTGTGGGGGTGGAACAATGTGTTGGGAGGGCAAAGCCATTGGGAGTGACAATAGAAATCTCACCTAGGGTACCAAAAAGGCTAGAAACGGCCCTGTGTATGTAATATGAATGAATGACTTCTTGAGAGTCTTCATTCCGGTCATTAATGCAATTTCTTTATAGTTGTCATGCAGCATTTCATATCTGCCCTACAAGCTGCATTAGTTTACCAGTTTAAATAAAGAAACTGTATTCTTATCTTATATTACTATTGTCATTAATCAGACAGTAATACTTCAGCCATTCCTTTTTTTCTTTTAAATGCTTTTGGTGGTTGTTCTCACTCTGATGTTTTATGCATATTCTGACTTCTCTAGGCTGTGGCAGGCTCTGTGTCTAGAGCTGGTTCCTGAGCTGTGTCCACTAATTATCAAAGATGTAACACACCATGAGGAAACAGTGAGGGCAGCTGCAGCCGAGGCTTTATCCAGTGCTGTGAGCCAATACCTGGACGAATCAGCTACTGTTCTGTCCCAGCTTACTGAGCTTTACCAGAAGAAACTTTATGTAAGGCTTTTTTTCTTACTTCTGCCTAAATAAGGCCCAGTCTGGGGATTACATTACAGAAATACATTTTATTTTACTTTGCAGTGGAATGAGATGTTCAAAACTACAGTGTTATGGTTAAGTGTCCTAAATGTTTTAAATTGTAAAATGCAAGTCTTTTTTTTGACCGTTGGAAGCTAGACAGTAAAGTCGCGATACTCATGGTGATATTTATAAAAATATAATAGCATATTGTATCTGTCAGAGCTGTCACAGTCAATAGTGTGTGTGTGTGTGTGTGTGTGTGTGTGTGTGTGTGTGTGTGTATATATATATATACACATATATTTTGCAAGTTCTCCCACTTAGAAATCATGGAGGGTTCTGAAATTGTCATTGTAGGTGCATGTCCACTGTGAGAGACATAATAGATAGAAATTAGGCCAGGCCAGTGAAGCATGGTAGAGGTTTTCTGCAAGTTTGAAGTTGCATTTCTGCATATGAAGTTTATTCTATTTCTGTTTATTTTCATTCCAATGTGTTAATTATTATTAAAAGCATTCTTACTGTGCAATATTTTTCACTCACATTGTGACAGGATAATCAGTATTCACTTTTCATGTCAGTCATTTTAATGTTGTGGCTGATGTTTGTATGTCTTGATTATTTTAGAATAGATAACATTGGTCAATACTTAACGCATCATTTACCTTGAAAATTGCAGAGACCACCACCAGTCCTGGATGCTTTGGGACGCGTAATCTCAGAAGCACCTCCTGACCAGTGGGAAGCAAGGTAAAGCTAATGCTTATTGAGTAATACTATTCCTGTCTGCAAAGATGGGCACTGGAATGACACATTTCCTGTCTGCAGGTGCGGGATAGCTCTGGCTCTCAATAAGCTCTCTCAGTGGTTGGGAGAGAATCAGGTGACTCCCATCTTTCTGTTTTTTGTACCTGATGCTCTCAACGACAGACACAGTGAAGTGAGGCAAAGCATGCTGGATGCTGCACTGTCTGTCCTCAACACCCATGGCAAGGTATCTCACCATCCAAAATTTCCCACTTGACTTTTCCTTGGTCTTTCTATCTGAACTGTTAAGATTAGCACCTGGAACAAAACGATTTGAAGAGTGATTTTTCAAACTTAACACTGTATACAGTGTGTATGTAATGCTGCAAGTTCTTTACATTCTCGATGTAAATGTATATGCTATACTTACTATAAATGTTCATTATTATTATCAGACTATAGCCAAAAGATTTTAATATGAAAATGTGTAAATATTTTAGGACAATGTGAACTCTCTGCTGCCCGTGTTTGAGGAGTTTCTGAAGAACGCCCCACAGGATGCCAGCTATGACTCAGTGCGTCAGAGTGTGGTCATCCTCATGGGCTCACTGGCCAAACATCTGGACAAGAGTGACCCAAAAGTCAAGCCCATAGTCGCCAAGCTCATCACTGCCCTTTCCACTCCCTCTCAGCAGGTTACCAATGTCTCTTTTCCAGAATTGTAGTTTAAAATCACAAATAAATCATAGGGGTGTAACGGTACACAAAATTCAGGGTTCGGTGTGTACTTAAGTTTTTAAGTCACTGTTGAGTAAAAATTTTGGTACAGTTAGTTACAGATAGATAAGGGGAAGAATTGAAAAACAAAATCACTTTAAATTTTTTTATTAACGTTGTTTATTATTATTAACATTTGTGAACATCAACAGTTTATATTTTTTATAATAATTTTAAATTAAATGCTGCTTGGTTAAAAAAAAAAAAATATCTAAAAATATATATTAAAAAAATGCAATCCAATTTTACAATTAAATTGGCACAAATTAAATTGATTAAATAAATTGTATACATAGAAAAATCTAATTAATTTACATTTGTCAGACCCCTTTTGGGTAAATGTGTATACAGTATAAGTGTATGTGCATATACAGATGTGTATATGTGTGTATTTTACATTTTTTATTTAATTTTCTTAAGATATGTTCTACTTAACTGTTTGACTCATTTAAGAAACTGGTGAGAGAGTTATTTATTAATTAATTAATTCCTTCCATAGAATTCTGAGAAATTTTTCCTTTTAAGAAATATTCTTGAAGCTGGACATAAAGCACTAAAGAATCCATATCGTAAAAAACGTTGGCAAGTTTTTTTGCACATGTGCATTACAAATCATGTTTCTGGTACAGAGTGAGTAGCTACAGTGACAGTGCACTCCAAGGGCAGAGACTAAACAAACTTGCAGTTCATCAATTAATATGTTCATTAGAGAACCCAGCTTTTAATTATGTTTGGCACATATTGCTTTTAGTACACGTGCACAGATTTGAAAGTCCTTAAATTAAACCAGTTTGGTGCGAATGTGTACCTTTACACCCCTACTATGAGAATTGTGTGGAGCATTCTAAATAATTTGAAAGTGCTAGTCCAAACTTCTGTCTAAATATTGGAATGGGGAAATTACCAGAGATCAGAATGCCAAAGCAGCATGTGACTCATTTCTACAGGTCCAGGAGTCTGTGGCCAGTTGCTTGCCTCCTCTGGTGCCTGCTATAAAGGAGGATGCGGGTGACATGGTGCGCAAGCTACTGCAGCTGCTGCTAGAGAGTGACAAGTACGCAGAGAGGAAAGGTGCTGCCTACGGCTTAGCCGGCTTAGTAAAGGGCCTGGGCATCCTCTCTCTCAAACAGCAGGACATTATGACCACGCTCACTGATGCCATTCAAGACAAAAAGAATGCTAGACGCAGAGAGGGTGAGTGCTCAAATTTTGATTGCTATGTATTTTATATAGCTCTTAAATCTCATCTAAGTTAATATGCAGGATAAAGTATAAAAATGAGGTACAGATAACCTTAGAATAACCTGGTCGGTAAGGCTATTGCGGTATGCGATTGGAATATAATAAATGATTGGTTATCAAGGACATTGCACACAAATTAGTGATGATGCTAAAATGTGTATTTGTAAAACTATATAGGTTTTTAAAATAGATCATTTTTTTTTATTTGCATCAATGTAAACAATTTGTCTCCAAGGTACAGCTGAATTGAATAAACAAATACATAAAAACATATAAATCTTCAAAAAAATCTAATATTTAGAACATTTTGTCCAAACAAACAGGAAATGCCCTGCTGCTGGCCATTTAAATTATTTATTTAAATATACATTTACTGCTGAAGTTCAAGATACAGTGTATGTTTACATACTCGAATTTAGGCAATTTTAAAATAATTATTACAATGTGTGTAATTTTATTTTATTTTTATTTTTTTTAATGGAAGATTGCTGTTGATTTGTATGGTGTGTAAGTGAAGCATTGTGGTGGGGGGGCAAAGCCAAGGGGGGTGACAATAGGAATCTTGCCCAGAGTTCCAAAAGGCTAGAAAAGTCAGTTTACGCTAGATGTAACAGACACCAGAGAGAGAGAGAGAGAGAGAGAGAGAGACAGAGTAGAGCTGAAGTGTATGAGGATGCTTGTGGAGACGCAAGTATGCAGGGGTTATGCATACCGCGAGTGAGTGTGTATCCAAGCGTGAGTATGAGAAAAGGGGCAGGGCAAAAATAAATAAAAAATAAAAGAAAGCTCTGTCTGTTGAACCATTCTGCCAACTGTTGAGCCTGTCGTCTCTTTCTTCCAACCTGGAACCAGTGAGATCTGTTAGTGAATTGTTATATTGCCACGTGATGTAGCAACTTTAATTTAGCAAATCTTGCACAGTTCCTCTCTCTGCTCAATGTTGGTAACCGACGTATCAGCTTAGTGTCGGTCTGCTCGGCATCCAGCTTCACCTGGTGTCTGCGCTGCACATCGGAAAGTCACGTGACACCACACACACCACACACGCACTGCCTAGACTGAGACCATCTGGTCTTTTTTGTTTTGTTATCGGAGCAGAAAATCTGCAAACTGTTCTCAGAAAGTATGTGTCCACGCATGCACTTATTTATTTATTTATTTATTTATTTATTTCATTAAATAAATCGCACCGTTTGCTGTCATATAATCGCACAAGCCAACATTGCAATTGCGAAACATTTAATCGTGCAGCACCTAGTCAGTAAGAACTGTAATAACTCCAGTATTTATTTTTTAATAACTGGTAAATACGGGTGTGAAAGTGGATTACGTGAGTAGATAATCTAAAATAATATCCTGTAGCAGTATATAGATATTATCTTGTTTTTTTGCATACCGTTCTAGTTTATATTCTTTGTTTCCAGGTGCCCTGTTTGCATTTGAAATGCTGTGCAACATGCTGGGGAAACTTTTCGAGCCATATGTAGTACACGTGCTGCCCCACCTTCTCCTCTGCTTTGGAGATGGGAACCAGTATGTCAGAGAGGTATACACAAAAGTGTATCTTTCTGCTTTCCTTGTTCTTTCTGTCTTTTTTCTCCAGTTTTTACCTGGTCTTGTCCTTTACTTTTCTTCTTCGTCTCCCAGGCAGCAGATGACTGTGCCAAAGCTGTAATGCGCAATCTAAGTGCTCATGGGGTGAAGTTGGTCCTGCCATCTCTTCTTGTAGCCCTAGAGGAAGAGTCCTGGAGGACCAAAGCAGGTTTGAATTCAACATTGAGTTTCTCTGTGCTCCTTACAACCACCTATATTCTTTTCTGAAAGTTTAGCAATGGCAAGGTTAGTTTTTTTGTTTTGTTTTGTTACACATTAAAGACGTTTGGGTTTAAATTGGGTTTCTACACATTTATCCAGCTTATGACTACCAGGTATTTTTTGTTCTTTAAGAGTACCCTCTTAAAAAATGTAAAGTCTATCAGTTCTTGGTTTAAAGGTTCTATGTTGTTAACAAGAATAAAGCAACATGAAGATCACGCTATGGGAGTGAAAAGGAATATTCAGTACAAGCATTAGATGGTAACATCAACAGCAACCTCTACAGGCAGGGTTGAAGGTATCATAGTCTAACATTTGTAGAAGACTTACAGAGAATATATATAACATTAGCACAAGACCATCATCAGCATTAAAAATTCCATTTAAAAAAGTCCATTTAGGAAGTTGCAAATAAATACAGAGATAAGCCACACAGTTGTACAACCGAGTTTAACCTTTACCAAAGTGTGGAGAAAAAATGTATCTGCTCTTGATTTAATATCCTGGCTGAGACTTACATGGCTAGGTTAGTAAATGGGCTGACTAATATTTATTGCTGGATTAACTTGTTAACACAATGAATTCAGAAGTCTACAGAATTGTGCTATGTGCTAATTTACAGGAAAATAATCAAATGTAATAAAATCTGAAAAATTGGTTGGTCAGGGTTTTTATTTATTTATTTATTTATTTTATTTTATTTTATTTTTAAACAAGCTGTAAATATCCAGAAATTATCAAAGAAAAATACAAAATAAAATAAAGGAACATCTAGACATCTGAGTAGCCTTCAGCAAAGTAAAGATAGACTTAGAAATAATAACTTTGTGATTGCTCTGTCTGTCCACACAAGCTGTGATTTAACCTTTAAATATTTATGGATACTAGAAAAGTTTATGCGAAGAATACAATTTTAAAAACAGAGTGTGTTTCTGTGCTCTGCAGGTTCAGTGGAGTTGCTTGGTGCAATGGCATTTTGTGCCCCTAAACAGCTGTCATCATGTCTGCCCAGCATTGTGCCCAAGTTGACTGAAGTTCTCACAGACTCGCACGTCAAAGTGCAGAAGGCCGGGCAGCAGGCACTGCGCCAGATTGGCTCGGTTATCCGTAACCCAGAGATCCAAGGTAAGAGCAAAATAGGCATATTGCCAGATAATTAGATAGTAGGCAGCAGCTTGTGGAAGAGCTTCCTGTTCTTTACTGTTTTTCCTCTACCATTCTGATTTGGCTCCTAATGCCATCCTCCACACTTTTCCTAGACCTTAAAGCATATTTTCTCATTCATATTGTGTAATGTACATAAATAAATATAGTGGTGTGAAAAAATGTTTGCTCATCAGTGTCTGATTACATGGCCCTCTGTGGAAAAGGTGTTTGCCCTCTGTTAAAAATGTGGTTTATTACACCTGAGTTAAATTTCTCTAGCCACACCCAGGCCTGACTACTGACACACATGTTGCACAATCAAGAAATCTCTTAAATAGAACCTGCCTGACAAAGTGAAGTAGACCAAAAGAAAGTAATTGAGATCTTTAAGTCTGGAAAAGGTTATAAAGCTATTACTAAAGCATTTTAACTCCAGTGAACCACAGTGAGAGACATTATTCGCACATGACAAAAACATGAAATAGTGGAGAACCTTCCCAGGAGTGGGAAGAGCAAAGCGACAACAACTGCAGGCCCCACTTGCCTCAGTCAGTGTTAATGACTCCACTATAAGAATGAGACTGTTCAAAAATGGTCAGCATAGGAGAGTTCCAAGATGAAAAAAACGCTGCTGAGCAAGAATAACATAAAGGCTCGTCTCAGTTTTGCCAGAAAACTGATGATCCCCAAGACTTTTGGGAGAAATTTTCTGTGGACTGACAAGACAAATGTTTAACTTTTTAGAAGGTCTGTCCCATTTTGTCTGGTATAAAAGTAACAGCCTGAACTGAATCCTATTGAGATGCTGTGGCATGACCTTAAAAAGGTGGTCCATACTCGAAAACCCTCCAATGTGGCTGAATTCAACAATTCTGCACAGATGAATGAACCCAAATTCCTCCACAGCGCTGTAACATACTCATTGCAACTTATTACAAACGCTTGATTGCAGTTGTTGCTGCTAAGGGTGGCCCAACCAGTTATTTGGTTTAGGGAGTGAAAACTTTTTCACACAGGGCCATGTAGTTTTGGATTTTGTTTCCCTCAATAATAAAAACCTTCATTTAAAAACTACATTTTGTGTTCACTTATCTTTTACTAATATTTATTATAGTTTGAATTAAAGTGTGACAAACATGCAAAAAAATAAGAAATCAGTACACATATAAAGGAGATAAACAGGTGACGAGTTAACTCGAATGGATTTGAGCATAATTTTTCATATTCCTATGTTTCATAACTGTTGGAATCTCTTATTGTTAACTTATTTCCCTGGGTTCTTAGCAATCACTCCCATTCTACTGGATGCTCTGACGGACCCATCACACAAGACCCAACACTGTCTACAAACTTTGCTTGAGACCAAATTTGTGCACTTTATCGATGCTCCCTCACTGGCTCTCATCATGCCCATTGTCCAGAGGGCTTTTCAGGACCGGTCAACAGACACACGCAAAATGGCTGCACAGATCATCGGCAACATGTATTCCCTCACTGACCAGAAGGTGTGCTCATGATCTCTGATAACATTACATTTACTGCGCTGCTGTTCAAAATGTCTCGATTCTAGCGTTTCTTGTTAATTTGTTAAGCAAAAAATGGTTGTCTTTTTTTTTTTTTTTTTTTTTTTGTAATTTTTTTTTTTTTTTTTTTTTTATTGTGTAATGCTTGTGAATCCTGTTTAATTATTTGATATTTTGTGCTTGTTTCAGGACCTCTCCCCATACTTGCCTAGTGTGATTCCGGGGCTCAAGTCATCCCTGCTGGATCCTGTACCAGAGGTTGTCCATGCTTTATTAACTAATCTGAAGATATCATTTGCATATATCTCCATACACATTCTGTCCCTCGTGTATCTGTTTTTTAGAGTATTATAAAAATACAAATAAAAAAAACCTTGTATACATACATATGCATTTTATATCACTAGAAAACACTTTTGTCCTGGCCCTTGTTAAGAGTGCACATTCTCTGCTCTGGCAGGTGCGGACCGTGTCAGCAAAAGCACTTGGAGCTATGGTCAAGGGCATGGGTGAGTCCTGCTTCGATGATCTGCTGCCATGGCTGATGGAGACTCTAGCCTCTGAGCAGAGTTCTGTGGATCGCTCTGGAGCTGCACAGGGTGAGAGCAACAATCTTTTAAATTACTTTAACAGCAAAGACCTTTTCATAGCAAAACATGTTTGAGAGTGTTTGAGTTATGAGATAAAATAGTTTGTATGGTTCCCTCTTTTGCAATACTGATTTCGTTAATGTTGGCCAGATGTTATATTATAAACCATGTTGCTCCAGTTTTCTAAATCTATTTTAAATGTGACAAACTGTGTTTGGTTGCTTTAATGGCAAAATCACAGTGGGTGATGAAAACTACCACAACTTTTAGAAAAAGCTACTTTATTAAATCTGTCTATATAATAACAGCTACTAATTCATCTTGCATAATTGCATATTTCTTTCACTGCTTTTCTTTGTCTTCTCTATATTTTAGTATTTCTGTTGAGCTGTCAATGTTTTTATTAATGATGAAGTAATTTTGAGTATAATAATGAAGCTAAAAGAAGTCTTCTCTCTCGAGTAGGTCTAGCAGAGGTGATGGCTGGTTTAGGTGTTGAGAAGCTGGACAAACTGATGCCTGATGTTGTCCAGACAGCAAGCAAAGTGGACATCGCTTCTCATGTGCGCGATGGCTACATCATGATGTTCATCTATCTCCCACTCACCTTTGGTGAACGGTTCACTCCCTATGTAGGCCCGATTATTCCCTGCATCCTAAAGGTATTACACTTTATTCTCTCAAATGTCTAATTTAATCTAATTTACTCTGACCAGAAGCTCACTAAAAGACATGTATTGTATTATTATGGATAGATTAGATTTCTTAAAAATCAATATCCTTATGAGTATGTAAACTGAACATACTTAGACAACTATTCATTAAAGAGAAGAGAGCTAATCAGAAATGTTTAAACTCCACTGTATCACTTGGTTTTAATCTCTCTGAGCAATGTTAAGAATAAAATGCTGTAGTTCTCTAGCAATGCAGATATGTAAAGATGAGAACTATTTCTTCTTTCTTTTGTTCTCTGAATCTGCTGAAGCTTTTAATAGAAAGGCATATTTTGTTAAAAGAAAATTAATGTCTCCTTTCCTTTCTTTCTCTGTGTATTAAGGCTCTGGCTGATGAAAATGAGTATGTAAGAGACACAGCACTGAGAGCAGGTCAGCGCATCATCAGTATGTATGCGGAGACAGCCATTGCCCTGCTGCTGCCTGAGCTGGAACAAGGCTTGTTTGATGACCTCTGGAGGATCAGGTGAGGGACGAAATTGCCTCACTCCTATAATACTGTTGAGGGGACACAGTATAGGACACATTAAATAAAATGAATACTTAGGACAATAAGTACTCAGAGCATGAGATATAAACTGTTGCTGGACTAGCGGTAGTACATTTTGTTGTGCTAGTTTGGCTAGCCAGCTAAACATTAGGAGGTAACAGGGTGTTAAGTAATCTGCCTGACCAGACTGCTGGTGGTGGCACAGATGCTCCTTAAGTACCGTAATTTCCGGACTATTAAGCGCACCCAAATATAAGCCGCACCCACTGAATTTTACAAAGATTTTTATTTTGAACATAAATACGCCGCACCTGTCTATAAGCCGCATTGATACTACATGCCTACATTGATACTAATGAACTTTACACAGGCTTTAACGAAAGGCAGTGCCTGTTACACGCCTTGTATGTAAACCAGACATGGGCAAACTAAAGATGTCGCACTTCAGCTCCATTGACGTTGTTCGCGTGCAATACTCTCTTCTTCTCTTAAAAGAGATCTTAATCTGATACTCTTAAAAAAAACTGCAACAGTTTCTGACAAACACCTCAGATCTATCCTGAGAATTGCCACAACAAAACTTACTCCAGGCATTGATGAACTGGCAAAATAAGGAGTTCAACAACACTGTTCCTACTGAAACTGAAATTAAGTTTTTCTGCTCTGTTTATTGATGCACTGGCAAAAAAAACTCAACAATTTGTTGATCTTTTGGCACTTGATGAAACTGAATTTGAACACACACACTCACACACTGTCTTCCTTCTTCCCTCCACAACAATTTCTCCCGGTAGTTTATCTTCTGGCATCGTCATGCATTTAAAAAAAATAAATAAATTTAAAATCACCATTGGTGAAGCTTTTCTTCCGATGCCGTGCAGCTCAGAACACAGGTGAAGTGAGTTTTAATGTTGTTTTCAGCATGACGAATGATTCGCATTTCCTGTTGACAGTCCGAGTGAGCGGCAGGTCAAACATCAGAGGAACCTCATCCATATTTATGATGTGGTGCGGCCCGATTCAGTGGGAGCGCATCTGATTTATTATAAAGAGTTTCATTGGTTCACCTGAACCCGTTCTGCAAATTTATTGGTCTAATATTATGGGGTCCAGTTTTTTGCCTTGAATCTTGTGAAACCGGGAAAAACCCAGGAAAATTCCATAAATTAGCCGCTTTATTGTTTAGGCCACGCGGTTCAAAGCGTGGGAAAAAAGTAGTGGCTTACAGCCCGGAAAATACGGTATTTGATTTCCTTTTTAGAAAAATTTTCATTTTATTGCTGAAATTGCATACAAGAATATCTGTGAAAACTAAGCCTATTTAGTGCATTTAATTGCCACATTACATTAAAATGCAAATGAAAATATAAAAATTTAATGTAAAAATGCTCAAAAAAGGATTGTTTGAAATGATCCCAAACTTTGGAAATGTAATTTGCTTGGCCTGAATCCTATGGAAGCTTTTTTGCGCCACAAACATGTGATTATAAAATAGTGCCAGATCTGCAGATATTCTAAATTTGCCAATATCTCCGTCCTCAGGTTCAGCTCTGTGCAGTTGCTAGGAGACCTGCTTTTCCACATCTCAGGAGTTTCAGGGAAGATGACAACAGAGACGGCTTCTGAGGATGACAACTTTGGAACAGCTCAGTCCAACAAGGTACATGCACCATGTTTGATAAGTCAAAATGTATTATTTAATTAATAGATTTATTTATTTATTTTAAGTTGCATCACCAACACTTTCTGTAGTTTTAAATTGTACAATTTTGGGAATTTAACTGTTCCACATTTGTGGATTGGGTGACTGGGTAGAGAAAAGTGATTGGGTGAGAAAAAATAAAATAACATTTATTACTATTAGTAAGTACCTTTTTTTTAAGCTGATCAAAAGCAGCTCAAAAAATAATCAGTTAAGATATAGATCACCACTCGTTATGTAAGGAAATACACACTTTGTTTTTATGGTGCTAGCAAGAAGTTTGACTTACTTTTGCCACCATTTAATAAAACCCTCAGGAAAATGAATAGTTCCAGTTTAACTTACATTATAGCACCTATAAGTCATTCCCTTTTAAGCCAATTGCTTCACTGTTCACTCTTAATTAGACAAAGGACAAATCTTTGCACAGACAGACAATGCAGCAGCTTCCTTTCCAAATACTTTATCTTTTCAAAAAGAAAACCACTTTACTTAGTTTGCTCGTACAAAGCACTGATTCTAAAGACTCCTGTAAAAAAAAAAAAGACAATCTAAGTTACGTGTTCAAGATAACTTGTTGTGGTCAGAACTAATTCCTTGGTGGTTCATGGATGTAAGCAAAATGTTTATTGTGCTCTTCAGGCCATTATTGGTGCATTGGGAGCAGAGAGAAGAAACCGTGTGCTCTCTGGTCTCTATATGGGCCGCTCAGATACACAGCTTGTGGTAAGACAGGCTTCTCTGCATGTCTGGAAGATTGTGGTGTCCAACACGCCACGTACACTTCGAGAAATCCTGCCTACACTCTTCTCCCTTCTGCTAGGCTTCCTGGCCTCCACCTGCCCTGACAAGAGAACGGTACACACCATTATATTTTTGTACTTTAAGGTCTTATATTCTATAAAGTGTGATAGTTGATTTGAGATATTTTGGTCATTTTACAAATATCATTAATTCAATGAAAGTGTGTTAGTCACTAGATGAAGTACTTAAAAGATGCTCTTTATCCTTGGCCAGATCGCAGCTCGTACTCTAGGGGATTTAGTAAGGAAGCTTGGGGAGAAGATCCTTCCTGAAATTATCCCTATACTGGAGGATGGTCTGCGCTCTGAGAAGAGTGATGAGAGGCAGGGTGTCTGCATCGGTCTCAGCGAAATTATGAAATCCACCAGCAAAGATGCTGTATGTAGCACAGTTTCTTTTTTTTAGTTTTTACATTTTATTAATGTTTATTTTGAATGACAGTGCTGAGCGATATTTCTGTGTGCTTAACAGGTGCTGGTGTTCTCTGAGTCCTTAGTGCCTACAGTCCGTAAAGCTCTTTGTGATCCATTAGAGGATGTGCGTGAAGCTGCAGCTAAAACCTTTGAACAGCTACATGCCACAATTGGACACCAAGCACTGGATGACATCCTCCCTGCTCTGCTTAAGCAACTGGTGAGGCCAGGACTTTTTTCCTCCTCCAAGCCCCTCTTCATCTTCCTTTATATTTATAAAAACATTTTTACACAGTGTACACATGGCAACAATTTTAACATCTTTTTTAAGACTGGGGTTCTCTATATATTTTCAGAATCTGAAATCAAAATATATATATATTTTTTTTAGTTTCTATAATAATTAAAAATAAATATTCTGAATATAATTGGTAAACTGAGGCAGTTTAAGAGTTAATTTTTAAAATTTTAGTGCAGTTTACTGATACTGATAGTTGGATCGTACTTGCGGATAACTGATTAATCAACCGATGGATTAAATGAATACTGGATAAAAACCAAACATAACACTCCATGTAAAATAATACTGAACTTTATTGCATGTGTAAAAAGTACTGAATCATGAAAATTAAATGAATATGAATATATTAATTAGGTAAAATCATAATTAATAAATTACAAATATGAAATGCAACATAGTAGCAGTCTCGCATGTATAAACGAACAGCACGTGGTGTCAGTGATTTACCTCTAGAGGCCGCTCTCATAATGACAGCAGACCTCAGTCGCTCCAGACATGGATACAAGCCGAAAAAAAAACGGTATGGATTCTTGCAGATGGTTCCAGAAATATCAATATATATGTACTAGCCCTAACTGTAAGGCTAGTGTCAGTAAAGAATAATTGGTCGACCTCTAATTTCTAGTGGATTCAAGTCTGGAAATTTCTGATAAATAATGACTATTGACTATTGTAAATAAATACTATTTGTCCTGTTTGGACGATTGTGAGTTCCCAGATAAAAAAGCAAGCCATCAAGTAGCAAACTTCATCAGTCACATCAGAACAACAATAGCTTATGGTTTATGGC
The DNA here is from genome assembly GCA_024362625.1 of Silurus asotus. Lineage (NCBI taxonomy): Eukaryota > Metazoa > Chordata > Actinopteri > Siluriformes > Siluridae > Silurus > Silurus asotus. Next base: position 3,921,034 of record MU559653.1, on the reverse strand, counting down.
TCATTTATGCCAGTGTGTTGAGAGTTGTCTTAGAGCTGTCCTGTGATGCAGAATGAGCAGCATTTTGGTGGGAAAAGGGGCTTCAAATATCTCGGAAGAAGCACATTCTTCCTTGACCCTAGCTGGTAAGTAGCAGCCATGTATCTAGGGGAGAACTAGATAGTTGGTAGAATTTTGCAAATGATCAAATTGTTGAAAAAATAGAAATGTAATTTAGACATTGGTTATATATTTATATATACACACATACACACTGGCATTATTAGTTATTTTGTTGAAAAGGTGTTCTGGTAGCATGGTATAGACAGGACAAAAACTCCTTCAACTGTTGAGCATATATATATATATATATATAAATTTTTTATTTTTTTTAGCATTTTGTCTTGCATAACAAAAGTTACTCTTCCTTAATAAGAGAGAAATTTCTTTTTGGTTTGCAGGAGGACGAGGAAACAGCTGAGTTTGCTCTTGACGGTCTAAAGCAAGTAATGGCTGTGAAGAGTCGATCAGTGCTGCCTTACCTGGTGCCCAAGGTTGTCGCTCTTATCAAATTTCTTTTTTTTTTATATCTTGTCCCTTGATTCATCAGTACCTCGCACCATCTATATTAAAACCAGACTGACTTTTACCAGTCACAAACTGTAATAATGCGGTGTATTGTGCCTGCTCTTTGTAATTAAATGTTTCTTTTCTTGGCTTACTCTTTCCTTCTCTGTAGCTCACTTCTCCCCCAGTAAATACACGTGTGCTCGCCTTCCTGTCTGCTGTGACAGGTGATGCTCTGACACGTCACCTGGGAGTTATACTGCCTGCATTGCTCTCATCTCTCAAAGAAAAGCTGGGCACTGAGGAGGGACCTCAGGTACCCTTAGAGCAGAAAATTGCTTTATTTTAATATTTAAAAAATATTTGAAAAAGCATGAATATTCATGTTGCTTTATTTGGTAATGTTTATCATATCAAGTTAGGAAACTAATCTAATAAATGACTTTTCCTAGTCTAAAATGAAAGAAATGTTCAGTGGAATTTAAAAATTGTTACCAAGTGTTTTTATACTTATATTTGGTCTTAACAGTTTACTATGATTTTATAAAGCTGAATGACCTGTACGTAACTTTTTTTTGTAATAAGGCTGAATTTTTGCTGTGCAGGAGTTAAGCAACTGCCAGACTGTTGTTTTGTCCGTTGAAGACGAAGTGGGTCAGAGAATCATCATCGAGGACCTGCTGGAGGCAACACGGGGTGCAGATTCTGGACTTAGGGAGGCATCTGTTACCATTTTAAATGCCTACTTTTCACGAACACGGCTTGACTACAGCGTCCACACACGCACACTACTTTCTGGTCTTGTGCGCCTGCTCAATGACTCCAACCCTGAGGTGCTCCATCAAAGCTGGGACACTATCAACTCCATTACCAAGGTGCGGGGAAAACAAAAAACAGCCAGGAATCCTTTGTGTCTTTTTTGTAATACGTAGTTGATATGTCCTTGCTCAGAAGGCTCCAGAAAACAAAATAATGTTAGACATTAAACATTCTTTTATTCATAATATTTAAAGCTTTATTTGAAAATGCTTTCAAAACGATCATCTTAAGCACATTTGCACCTACACACAATGATGGATAGTAAAAAGAATCTGCCTTGTTTACCCAATTTACATTTATACCCACAAATTGTTGTACACAGAAGTTGGATGCCGGAAGTCAGCTGACTCTGATTGATGATTTGCACAGAGATATTCGTTCAGCAGCGTCTGAAGTCAAGGGTGAACATCTGCCTGGCTTCTGTCTGCCCAAAAAGGTACCAGCATTATTACTTATCTTTTGAGTATTGTTTTGAGTTAACTTTTTGTACTCACTATTTTTTCTTTCTTTCCCCAGGGTGTGACATGTATTCTGCCTGTTCTGAGAGAGGGCGTGCTGACAGGAAGCCCAGAGCAGAAGGAGGAAGCAGCTCGTGCATTAGGTGCCGTCATCAAACTGACCTCTGCTGAGGCTCTGCGGCCTTCTGTTGTGAATATCACTGGGCCACTCATCCGTATACTCGGAGATCGTTTTGCCTGGACTGTGAAGACGGCTCTGCTTGAGACCCTGACTCTTCTGCTTCGCAAGGTTTTTACTTTAACCTTATGTTGCAGTCCGTGGACCTACCCTAGTCTAAGAATTGAATCAAAATATGTATAATTGATGATAGGATAGGAATATTTATATAAATTTGTTTATATACATTGCTGTTTGCTCCTCTAGTTAAATGCTAACTGCATTTTACTGGCCCTGTACGTTTGCTCTGCTCAATGACAATTATATATCTAATCTAATGTAAATATCTTCTCTGTAGGTGGGCATATTGTTGAAGCCGTTTCTCCCACAACTTCAGACCACATTTCTAAAGGCCCTTCAGGACACGAGTAGGCCTGTAAGGCTCAGAGCAGCTGAGGCACTGGGACAACTTGTTTCCATTCATACAAAAGTGGACCCACTATTTACAGAGCAGCTCTCAGCCATTCGCAATGCAGAGGACTCAGGCGTCAGGTACACTATAGTCTACTCATAAATTTGCTTAGCAGGGAGGTTTTTTCCAATATAGTGTTTTAACCATTTTTATTATTTCTATGGCATTTGGCAAACATTTCTAGGGAAAGAAACTTGTATGTCATTTATACAACTGAACAGTTTTAGGGCCTTGCTCAAGGGCCCTGATTTGGCAGCTTGGTGATTCAAACTCAATCAGAAGTCTAACAGTTTAACCTCTAATCTACCACTTCTCAAACTCCACTATTGTTTTGAGGAGGTTTCTCTTAGTTATTGAAAATGCTAATAAAGCTAAATGTTTGGTTTAGCAATTACAAAATGTTGGCAGACCAGACCGTCTTTTAGAGATAGTTGAAAGTTTTTTAAACACTATACACGTCTTAATGTTTTGTCTTGTGCTGCAGGGAGACAATGCTGCAAGCCCTGAGGTTTGTCATTCAAGGTGCTGGAGCTAAAGTTGATCCTGCCATCAAGAAGAATATCACCACCACATTGCTAGGCATGCTGGGACATGATGAGGTATGACAGCTTGCTGTTGTCTTTAATTTCAAGTCGAGTCAAGAATCTTTTATTGTAATTTCAACCAGATATAGGTGAGGCAGTACACAGTGAAATGAGACAATCTTCCTCCAGAACCCTGGCGCTAGATAAAACAACATAAAGCTATATAACAGAGTTTAGGACTAAACACAGAGTTAAGTACTACAGTAATTTGGCAATTACTGATTGATTTTCCTTTATATAGAAATATATGTGACGGATATACAAGTGAATAAAAAACTTACTTTTGTTACATGTAGCCACATCAGCACGCATAAGAACTGTATAATCGTTAAATTCTTAAGCAGTACACACAATTTATTCTCCGAAGAATCAACAGACTACTTTATAATTATTTATATTCGGGCATTGAGAAAGTAAGAAATACATGTGATGAACCGTAGTAGGTTCCAGTAGATAATGAATTGTTTCTAGTACATTTACATTTACATTTGCGGCATTTAGCAGACGCCCTTATCCAGAGCGACGTACAAAAGTGCTTTAAATCTCTAGTAGTAAATAAATCTTACACTGGTACGAAAGAATGCAAACTCAATATAAATATAACTCGAATTCTACAAACTTGGAAAGTGCTAATTTAAGTATTTCAGGAAGAGGTAGGTCTTCAGTCGTCGCTTAGTACATTTCTGTTGATTGGAATAAGGAGAGCTTGATAAAAGAGACACATCAAAGCAAAGCCAATAAAAAGCTTGATGCAGATGGTTGACAAATTACATGGAACACTTGGATAAATGCGTGCTGTTGTTTCCAGACAGGTATCCTGCATTAATCATTTAAGCAGGTAAAATGCACAGTGGCATGTTAAAAGAAATGTACAGGTCCATCGAACCTTGGACTTTGAAACAGGTTTATATCAACATAATCGTGCTCTCAGCAGGAGCAGTCTGTTTCTTACTTTAAGAGGGATATTATAGTGATGAGGTTATGATCGTATGAGATATTCTTTACCATATTCTTGACTTGGTGCATTTGTACATATCGCAAGTCCATTTAAATTAATTATGACTGATTTGTTATTATCATATAAAGAAACATATACAGTAAACCCCGTTGTACGAGCATAACTCATTCTTGAAGATTGCTCGTAGGTCCATTTGCTCGTACGTTTGAACTGACTTTCCTCATAAGAATGAATGTAAAAGCGATTTAATCCGTTCCGAGATCTCATTCGATCGCTTATTTCTGCACTTAAAAAGTATTTGTAGTCTATTTTAACAAACAAATACACAGCAAATTACCATAATGTAAACATAATTTAACACTTACCCATGTGGTAGTGGATGATTTATGACCATGCTCATAACCTCCTCTGTTTCCATGGTAATTCTATTTACTTTCGTTTTCACAGCACCATCACTGATTTTCTTTGGAGACGTTTTTTTTTAAAGATTTCTAGTGAAATAAAAATATAAAACAAAAAAAAGTTATGTTTTTGCTGCACTAAACAACAAGAGCGGCCGAGTGATACGTCAGTAACTAAGCGACTGATGCGACCCTCGGTCGAAAACGGGGAACCGGCAATGTGGGTTTGCTCGTGCCTTCGAAATTTGCTCGTGAAACAGAGTAAAATTTTGCAAGCAATGTCGCTCGTATCTCCGGTTGCTCGTACTATAGGTTGCTCGTACAACGGGGTTTTACTGTATATCCTATTGTTGGAAGGCAGTGTTCCCATACACAAAGGGCCATGAAATGGGTTAATGAACATGTAAATAATGTTACTAAAACAGTGTCCATTAGAGTTCATGGACCTCAACCCAAATACACTTGGTGATTTTAGACTGACATGTTAGATAGTTCTGTCTAAAATTCTCATTAAAACTGTGAATATCTTTCAGAGGAATGTTGTTTCATTCACTTCCAGAGACTTCTGGAATCTTGTTTAGTGTGCACTTGAAACTTTATTTAATTAATTTTTATTTTGATTTCTTTTAGAAATTGTTGGACTAAATGTATCAATCCCCTACTATGCAGGGGATATTGTGTTTAATGTTTAATTTAATTTTTTTTTTTTGTGTGAAACTTTTTAATTTTAAAGTTTTACTGTTGAAAACTTGGTGTGTGTGTTTGTGTGTAGGATGCTACCCGAATGGCCTCTGCAGGGTGTGTTGGTGTGTTGTGTGCTTTCCTGTCTGAAGAAGAGCTGAGGACTGTTCTGTCACAGCATGTCCTCGGTAAGCTCAAACACACCCAGACACAGATTAAGTTTTGTATAACACCTTTTTGTATAAGCCTGAGAAGTAAAAATATGTTGTGTTTGTACTTTCTTTTCAACCTCTGCCCCCATTAAATTCCTTTGAGCCCCACTGTTTGTAACCAAATGCGCTCAGGAAAGCACGCTTATGTTATATTGTGTTAGGTCACATGGTCTTGATACAGTGATGGTCAGCATCTTTTGTATTCATTTTCAGTTAACACAAAATGAGGCTAATATGAAGCATCACATTAGTGCACTCTGTATGTAAGCATTTCTACTGACTAATGTGAAATCTCTCATAGCTGATATGTCAGGAGTGGACTGGATGGTCCGCCATGGCCGCTCCATGGCTCTTGCTATAGCTGTGAAATCTGCACCTGAGCAGCTGTGTGCTCCAGAGTACAGCTCCACCGTACTGGAAGCCGTGTTATCTAGCGCCACTGCAGACAGAGTAATGTCCTCCTGCTAATTATTTTCTGCATTGTGTATTTTGTGTACTATTTAAATGATTTTGTACATGTATGATTCGGATAAGAATATCTTACAATAGATTGACTGTACAGCCACTAGATATTTTATTTTCATTATTAAAAACTTGTACCAAATTATATTTAGGTGATGATTATTCAGTAGTACATAGTAGTTTAGTGGTATTCAGTAGTTTACAAAGCAGAGATGCATTTTTCTAACCTTGTTGTTATAAACTATTTTATTCAATTGTTCAATCGTTTCAGTTCATCTCCTATTTTTATTTTAACGCCTAAGTTGTTATTCATTATTATTGCTGCCATCTACACTCTCATGTTTTTGACAGTGAAATGTTACCTTACACATTTTGAACATTTCTTGACCATTTTTCTTCTTGTGTGTGGTGGTGGTTCTGTAGATTCCCATAGCTTGCAGTGGGATTAGAGCAATGGGTTACCTCATGAGACACCAACTCAGATCAGCTGGAGATGCTGCTGTTTCACCTCGTATTATCACTCAGTTGGTCAAGGTTAGTGGTACAGTCTGCAATGGTAATAAAGCAACAGTAAACTGAAAGCCCTATATTTGTTATGCTTAGTTTTTGCTTTTATTTGTAATAATTAAAATAATTTAATTTTGATGAATTAGTGTCTAGTCTTCTCATCAAAGGGCTTCTTTAAAAGGAAAAATATGTAAACCATTCTGCTTTGCTTTGTGTAGAACAGGGGTCACCAACCTTTTTGACACCGAGAGCTGCTTCTTGGGTACCGACTAATGTAAAGGACTACCAGTTTGATACACAATTCTGAAATAACACATTTGCTCAATTTACTTTTAATTATATGTTATTATTAATAATTAATGATATTCATCTATATCAGGGTGTCAAACTCAATTGCACAGGGGGCAAAACTCAAAGCACACTTTAGGTCACAGGCCTAAATAACTTTAAATATGTTGGTCTCCATAAAAATATCTCCTGTCAAACACCAGATTTCTCACACCTTCATCATGCAGCTCTTTAGAAACTCTCCCTCTGTAAATAACCGGCTGATGTGCCTCTAAATTTCTCCTCTGTTTTCACACCAGCTTCACTTTGTGATTTTGCTCTGGTAAAAAACGTCTGCTGAAATGTCAGATTCTTCTTTAACTCTTCTACTTTCTGTATCTTCTGCTCTGCATTCAGGTTTTTCTGCTTCTTCTGATGTTTTGTCTCGTAGTGCCGTCATAGATTCAATTCCTTAATTACAGTCACATTCGCTCCACTAGTAAGACACGTGTTTACCGGCAGTGTCAGTAAACATCTACTCAGAATCTCATCGGTTTTGAAAGGCTCTGTTTTCAGAATCCACTTTTCTCTTCGCCACTGTGAAGCGCCGTTTCACAATAACTGTGCAATAGGGTTAAATACATCAACAGAAGCTCGACTTGATTGACGCTGGAATGTTCCCAGGTAGTCTAGCAGCCGTTTAGGCAGCTGGAGAAAGCTTGGATCTGTAGTTTGTGTTATCAGCGCTTCATATCACCCCAACATTAATAACAATAATAATAAATCTTTATGAAATTATCTCCCGGGCCGGATATAATTGTACGTCGGGCCAGATTTGACACTGAATTTGACAGCCCTGATCTATGTGAAGACACTGATCATGTTAATGATTTCTTACAATAATTATCAACAATGATTTAACAAGGTAGGAAACAGCTATTTTTAGAAAAGGCTTGCGGGCGACTCACGTGGTCCTTGCGGGACGTTGGTGACCCCTGGTGTAGAATATCAGTGGAGTTTCAGAATAGTTGATGAACATTTTTTTTTAAAAGAGAGAGTTTTAAATTAATAAATGAAACATTGTAGTCTTTACAATGTGGTATAGAGTGTGTCCTGTAAGGAGGTGCAATAGCAAAACCCATGTTAGATTTTACATATTTACACTGAGAGAACACCTGATAATGTGACTTCTGGGCTTTACTTTAGAATTAAGAAATAGGGGGTAACACATTTATTTTCTACCATTAGGAAAAATGGTACAAAATGTACCATAAGAAAAATAAATCTTGCATGATTCATTATAAATCAAGTGAATTATTACTGCTAATCTCTCTGCCATACAATACTCCCCTAGAGTCTGCAGAATCAGTCAAGTGATATTCGTCTGGTGACTGAGCGAGTGTTGTGGTGGGTATGGAAGGAATCAGACACCCCAGTGCTAGAGTCCAGTCAGATTAAACCAATCATCAAAGCCCTGCTGGACAACACCAAAGACAAGAACACCAGTGTTCGTGCTCAGAGCGAACACACCATTGTCAACCTGCTACGACTCCGCCAAGGAGATGCCATCATGCAGGTACATTCCTTAAACACATAGTGACTATAGTAAAGATATAATGTTTTTTTTATTTAAGAATTGCTTGGATGCAAATCTCATGCAAAATGCAATAAGATGAAATAGTCAAACTGATCAGATTTTCAAATGACAATATTTTATCATTATTTCAGTCCCCTCAAGTCTACAAAAAAACTATTTCAAAATACAATCATAAAATAACTCACTACTTACACTAATATTAAAATGAGTGTTTGCTGTGGCTGCTCATCACAACAATTCTGTATCCCTTTCACCTGCTGAAATGAGAGTTTCTTCTGTCATGTGGATTATAGTATTTCCCTCTGATGGTGTACAATGAAAAAAAGTTATGACCTGGTTTTACTTAAGTAATTAGAAGCCCTCCATCAGATAATTACTGCAGTAATTTTAGGTTTCAGCTGCAACAAGTTATTTAACCCAAATAATAAAATTAGTAGCTTCTCACTTCTTAAAGAACCTTTTATGAAAAAAGATTTAACCATAGGAGATTAGAAGGCTAAAATCTCTAAAATTATGTTAAGAATTGCTCAACACATTATTAAAACCTGGAAGGATAGTGGTGAACCATTATCATCGAGGAATAAATGTAATGAGAAAAATGATTTAAAGATTAGCATGATCAACATGAATCCAATAAATAAACAACAAGGCCAGGCCTGTTTCTAGCCTTTTTTGGCACCCTAGGTGAAAGTTCTGTGGCCCTCCCCAAATGGCTCTGCCCTCCTACCACAATGCTCCACCCCCATACCATACAAATCATTCACAATCTTTCATAAAAAGGTTAAACACGTTTAATAATCATTGCAAAATTGCCTCAGTTCAAGAATGTAAACATATGCTGTATATTAAACGGCAAATAATTTAAATAGGTGAGTGCGCTGGCGGTGGGAGAGGGCACTTACTGGCACCCCTCCAGCTGATTCTACCCTAGGCTACCACCTTGATTTTCTATGCCTACCATACAAGTGTGTGGGGAAGTGTCATGATCTGGGATTGCTTCGGTTGTTCAGATCTAGTTCAGTCGGGTCTAAGTTAAGCAAATTTATGTGCCTACAAAATTGAATATAATGAATGACCAGGTTTTTCCATGACTGGATTTTCTCCCTGATTCCTTGGATATATTCCAATGTGGCAATGCCAGGATTCTTTGGGCTCAAGTTGTGGGCCAAGTGTTATCCCTATTAAAAATCTGTAGAAAGTTTACATAGCAGTCACACTTTCATAAACACCAGATCAAGGCACCATTAAGGTACTATTTATTTTATATCAAGACCTACCAAATTCCCACCCCAGCATCTATATCAGCATAAAAGACCTCTTCCAGTTCTAAACATTTCATTTACATTAAATATATATATATATATATATATTTATATATATAT
>MU559653.1:3877009-3909263 GCA_024362625.1 Silurus asotus | reverse complement strand
TATATATATATATATTGTGTTGATAGAAGAATATCTGCGAGAGTGAAAGGGAAGGTTTATAGGACTGTGGTGAGACCTGTGATGTATGGATTAGAGACAGTGGCATTGAGTAAAAGACAGGTGGTGGAGCTGGAGGTAGCAGAGCTGAAGATGTTGAGGTTTTTATATATATATATATATATTGTGTTGATAGAAGAATATCTGCGAGAGTGAAAGGGAAAGTTTATAGGACTGTGGTGTGACCTGCGATGTTGTATGGATTAGAGACAGTGGCATTGAGTAAAAGACAGGTGGTGGAGCTGGAGGTAGCAGAGCTGAAGATGTTGAGGTTTTTGTTGGGAGTGACGAAGGTGGACAGGATTAGAAACGTGTTTATTAGAGGGACAGCACATGTAGGACGTTTTGGAGACAAGGCGAGATTGAGGTGGTTTGGACATGTGCAGAGGAGGGACATGGGGTATATCTGTATGAGAATGCTGAGGAATGAGCCACTAGGAAGAAGGAAAAGAGGAAGACCAAGAAGACATGCAGGTAGTTGGGTTGAAAGAGGCAGATGTAGAGGACAGAGGGGTGTGGAGACGGATGATTGGCAGTGGCGACCCCTAATGGGAAAAGCCGAAAGAAGAAGGAGAGCCATATATTTAGTTTAATAACATGGGTACATTAAATGGATACGGATACGTTAGAAAATAGTGATAACCCTCGCGTTTTCACAAAGGAAATAGAACTGAGGGGAAACAGCTTCACCCTTGCAAAATATATCTATGAAATATAGTGTAGGGTAAATAAGTAGTTGAGGTGCTCAAGTTACCTCTTGCCGGTAGGATAACAGCCGCTGCCTAAAAATGGTGGAGAGTAACATGGTCACCGGCAGCAGGAAAAGAACGGATGAAGGTGAAACATCATCACGGTAAACAAAAAAAGTATAATCCTCCTCATGTGAAAATGGTTTAGTTTAATGAAGTGCTTTTGTGTATAATGTAACTTCGGGACAGTCGCACTGGATCTGTTCTGTAGTGACTCGCGAGCATCAGGTTGCGCAATCAGCTCGCTCGCGACATAGTGATGCATTCACTTAAACCGGTGCGAACAAACACTAAATCTAAAGGCAGCAAATAACAGCAGCAGTAAACGATGACATTTTTAGTCACTGGTATGTATATTTATTACTTTTTTTAAACGAGTCTGTTAGCTTGCGTTTCTCTGTTCCATTCTCTTTATAGCATTTGTTTACTACAACAGTAACTTTTCTGCTTTCAACCGTGATTTACTGCAACTTTACTACGTTCAAATGCTTGTTTTCCGAATTCATTAAATGTTTGCATTTATAAATCAATTATTATACAAAATTAAATTAATTCTATATTATATATTAATCTGATATCTTTGCAACTGAACAAAATGTAGGTGTATTTATGCACGGTTGTCAATTTGCTATTGTTATTAAAAACAATACAAATGTTGATTTACACAATTTACACCTTGCACACTCAAATGTTTTTTGTTTTGTTTTAGTTTTCTCAGAATGAAACAATCCAGCATGAGTGAACTTGTTCAAGGAGAAATCCCCCATGCACTCCACTATAGGCTTTAAAATGTTAAAATTAAAGATAGTTAAACACAATATCTGGCCTTTCCTTTTTTTTTTTTATTACACTTTTATACACGAATACCCTGAAATAGGGTTTGACATAGTTATACGCAAATCAGCTTATTTTATTTTATCTATTTAATTAAATGAACTGATTAATCGAGAAAGTCAGATTAATCGATTAGCAAAATAATATATGAAAATTTCAGCATCTTCAACTCTTCCACCTTCAGCTCCAACTCCTGTCTTTTAGTCAACACCACTGTCTCTAATCCATATAACATTGCAGGTCTCACCACATTCCTATAAACTTTCCATTCGACTCTTGCAGATACTCTTCTATCACAAATCACTCCTACCACTCTTTTCAACTCCACCCTGCCTGTACTCTGAAGGTTGTTATCCCTGTGACTGTGCGTGCAGCCTTCGACTGCCTTCTGTTGGCGTGCTACAAGCTAGTCTATAATCTTTTTGATAACACCTTGTAAAAAAAGATTATCTCCCTGTCTCAGGGTTGTGGTGGCCATAAGCCTCACCTGACCAAACGCCGGTCTTTGGAGTTGGTACCAGGCAGAGAGTAGGAGACACAGGACTCATCATAGGGTGTTGTAGGAGATGAGCTGGGCAGGTACACTGCAGTCCACAGCATCAAGTTACGCACATGGCACACAGGGTGTTTAACCTGAAGAAATTCTAATTGTTTTAAAAAAAAATTATAAGGCGAATCAACCTACAGCATATGTGAAATGCACCAAATTATTGAAATTAATTTTACACATTAAATTGTTTGTAATGAAAGCTTATGAAATTAGTAAAATCTTTAGTGATTCTGTAAAAAATATGGTATCAGTAGAGCAGCTTATATTTTTTTTTACTTTCTCTCAACACAAAAAACTACAGTTAGTGAAGTCACTAAATTTCAAAATACAATGCAAAATATTTGGGGGGCAGGACCTGGTCTGCAAAGCTTATTGTGCTGCTCCTTCTCAATGCTGTTGGAGTAATAAGAATAAGAGTTAGAATATAATAAATAAGGATTAGAGATAAGAATACCTGTACATTTCTGACACAAAATCTTATAGACAGAGGAGACAAAGGTCACTTGCAGTAAAATGCATAATCAGGGAAGCAACCCAGCATCTGATAATGACTGTCAGCTCCAGGTTTCTAGGAAACTTTGCCTGGTATTTAAAAATAACAATATATCTCCTGATTTGCTTCTTTAAAGCGTTCTATCAAACTAGCATTTTATTCAAAATGCCATTTAACTTGCTTAAAATGTTAAAACTTTGAAGGCCTATTTTCAATCTGCAGTGTTTGATCATCTGTGATCAGGCCGACGATGGCAGAGTCATCCAAAAACTTCTGTTGTGTAGCAGTGTAGATGGTGAAGAGGAACGGAGCTACCGTTCCCTGCGGGGCTCCAGTGTTGCAGACAACCATGTCAGACATACAGTCACAAGTCCTTACATGACGTGGTTGGTTTGTGAGGTAATCGAGTATCCGGGTAAACAGATGATTGTCCACTTTCATGTACACCAGCTTATCCCTCAGAAGTGCAGATTTATAAGCACTAGAAAAGTAAAAAAAAAAAAAAACGCCTTTCACTGTGCTCCCACCCTTTTCCAGGGGTGAAAAAGCCCTATTAAGAAGAAAGATGAGTATCCTCCACTCCAAAGCCAGGCTGGTAAGCAAATTAAAATTAATCTATTGATATGATCACCACAGGTTGGAGATGAGTAAGCATCAGCCTCTCCAACGTCTCATCAGATGCGGGGTCAGTGTTACTGGTCTGTAGTCCCCAAGGTCTTTTGGGCACTTCTTTGGTACAGGTACCATGCAGGTTGTTTTCCACAGCTGTGGCACCTTTTCCAGCTTGTGATCAGATCTTCCCAAGGGGGGGAAGGGTGCTGAAGTATAAGCCTTCTTGGAGTTGGCATAAAATAGGTACAGTGTTTTATTGTCTCTGATGTGGCATGAAACATACTGGGTGAATGTGGGCAGAGTGGAGAATGGAGCCGCAGGATTACAATCTCCAGAGATAATGAGAAGGGCATTTGGACTCTGTGTTAGCAGTCTGTTAACAACAAAATGCAGGACATATCGTGATAACATGCGAGAACTCCCTGGGCAGATAGTACGGCCTCTACAGTCCCTAAAGCAACCTTGAGAGAGGGTACAAACTGGGAAAAAGGTTAAATAACCAAGCAATAGCATTGTATCTACAGCAAGCAGCTTAACATCAAAATAAGCAAAGGGTGACAACAAACATTTTTAGAGCATTTACTAATGCCTAATTGCCTAATTCTGCACATCATTTATAAATTGTACTTAAAAATAAATCTAGTAGAACAGCATGTAGGGATGGCTCGATATCATCATTTTACAGAATGTAATACCTCTGTATAAATATTAAATTGATACCATAAGTGACAGATAGCCAGCCTCAAAGATCAGTGAATAAATTTTTTTTTTTTAAATAACATAATAAAAATATATTCATATAAATACCTTTGTATTGTAAAAACAAACCTACATGGAACACAGGTTAGATTTTTGTTTTGGGAAAAAAAAATAAACAATGAAAATATATTCAAATGTTTTTATCTTTTCAGTGCAAACAAAACGTCTCAAAATATAACAAAAACTTAGCAGGAACATAGGTTACATTTTGACTTTAAAGAAAAAAAATGTAACTGGAGTAACACAATTAATGCATGTGCAAATCTTTTTAATCGTTCAGTCGCAATTTGGTAAGCACCGCCACCTACAGGTGAATTGAAGGAAATTAAGGTTCGGTTCCGGGAAGCGTATGAAATAACAAATTCAGCAAAATTATCCTTTTTACCCTCACACAGTGGTGAGTATACTTTTCTTCCGAAGTTTGGGATGGCCTCACACATTCTTACAAACTTCTATCATTGCACCATTTACAGCATTTGCAGTGACTGCCTCATAGCCAGGTACAGCAATAGTTCCACTGTCAACTGCAAAGACCAACAGACAGTGTTAATTATCAGCTGAGGTTATGTGCCAGAACCTTTGCACTATGCACTTTGCACAATGCACATGTACACGTAATCTTTTTAGCGAAGCCTACACATAACATACGTCACATATTATAAATGGTGAGCTCAGCAGCTCCTAGTTTTATAACCACAAATGGCTGTATAAGACTAAAACTTTCTTCCGGCTTCTCCCGGTAGGGGTCGCCACAGCGGATCCTCCGCACGTTTGATTTGGCACATGGTTTACGATGGATACCCTTCCTAACGCAACCCTCCCCAATTTATCCGCATCTTAACCACTAGACCACCAGGGGACCTCAAATGACTGTAGAAGACTGTAAAAAAGAATATTACTTATAATCTTACATTCCAGTGCTCATGTTAGTTCTCACTCTCCAGTGTTCTGTATTGTTTGAAGATTTATAATCACACTCTTGATGTTACCCAAATGATGATTGGTTCCCCTTTTGAATCTGGTTCCTCTCAAGGTTTCTTCCTCATGACATCTAAGGACGTTTTTCCTTGCCACACTCTCCATGGCACCATGGCACCATTCACCTTAACTGTTGATTTCTGTAAAGCTGCTTTGAGACAATGTCTGTTGTAAAAAAATAGAAATAAACTTGACTTGACTTGACTTGACTATCCACACATTTCCACACATTTCCATTATACACTATCCACACATTTTGTGCATTTCTTCTGGGTTTGTGTATGCTAAAGGTATTGTATAAAATATATTGTTTGATTATTTAAAAAATGAAATTATTCACTGGTGAGTGAACAGTCCAAGAAGCCCACCAAAACAATGGTGAATGACAAACTTCACTTCACAACAGTTGGCTTTGTACTGAACATCCTCCAGAAGATAGGCACAATAATGTCTAAATAAACGAATAAAAAGAGTCTTTATTGGAGTAGATTCAGAGGGATTTTACAAGATGTAATCAACTGGTTAGCCACAAAAGCAGGAAAACCCAATTAGAGTTTGACAATGAGACAAAGATCATCTTATAGATAATAAAAAGGAACCAATAACAAATGTGTTGTGATGATACTGCGCATGTCTAATCCTAAAGCTTTTCTGATGCTGCCATTTTTAATGCAGGGAGCTGTCACAACAAAATAACTAACATACTTTTTTATGTTTTAAGACATATGTTTTTAGACATTTACAAAAGCTAGAAATATATAATAATGTGGAATTACCAGGCTCCTTAAATCGACATTAAGGCGATAACCGTTCTCTCAGAACATTTAACGTTTACCTGAAACATTTTGTCCTACGATGTGAACAATGTTTATCTTGTGTTTGATGAGGGTTGGAGCTCACACACTATTGGGTCGTTGCTATGGTAACCGGGAGGTTATTAGTGCACTTGCATGGCCGGATAAGTCTGTATGTATGTGCTAATAATAAATCACATTGCTAAGTAAACTCCATTAAATTGTAGAGGGTGAAATTTAAGTAAACGATAAACGATATACTAGAACTACTAAGAGAATAGCGCCAGAACTATGATATGATGAATTGGGGGGAGAAAACAGTCTGTGAGAGTGTAGAGAGAGAGAGAGAGAGATGAGATGCACTGTTTAATCCGATGTGGCTAATACGATGGTTCTCAAACCTTTTCTGCATTTCCCCACTTTACCTGTCCTCCATCACACCAAAATTTGAGAATTAAATACTTCAAGTTTAAAGATGTCTAAATTATTGACAACAAATCTAAATCAATAACATCAAATAGCATCAAGTTGTAGAGAACATAATAGTGTAGTTGTGTTAGGTACCCTGACTAATGTTTAAATTTACTTGTATTAACCTTCTGGGACCCTGCGTTCCCATATGGAGACATTACATTTTGAGTTCCCTGTGCATAGTACTTTATTCTGCATAACGCTCTGCAGTGCGTCTGAAAATAAAAGTAGAACAGGTACAAAACCTCATCAAAATTAATGTATGTTTAATTTATTTATGCTTAATAACATTTATAGTTTGATTTGACATAGGAAGAACTTGTTTAAGGACATTGGGTCTTATGATGATTGCAAAGTGAACATGTAAAAGTAAGGGCACATAACTTGCAAAGATTTAGGAAGAAACCAACAGTTTACATTTAGACTAAAAGTTCCTGCATGTGGTACACATAACATTTTAATTATTTGTATTTTTTTTCTTCTGAGCTGCATTTTAAGGGCATATTTTTTTGTCAGTTCCAGAAAGACTGAAATCAATAATAAGAGAGAATTGAGGTGGAGGATTTGTCTGATTGTGATTCTGCTGAACCTGGTGTGAACCAGCTACATGCTGATCATATTATCTCTGATTCAACAGAATCGACTCAGCAGAGCAGTCCACAACTCCACAAGTCCATTTAGGTACATCATGTAAAAATAATAGTCACAGAGTACCTGTGTGTAAAAAAAAAAATGACAGTTAAATTTCAGAAGACATGAGAAAAACTGACAAATTGTGGAAGAGGAGGCCTTTTTTGGATCGCATTCTCAAAGGCTGCTTGCTTCAGGCTCAACCAGAATGTGTGTCAATTGACAGGCAGATGATCCCATTTACAGGATCCCATTTATGTGCCACTAAAGCTCAATCCACTTGGCATGAAAAACTTTGTGCTTGCTTTAACAAATGGAATTGTGCTGGTTTTGAGGTATACTGTGATCAGTTCTTCACATCCATAAAGGTTGTGGATCAAATGCTGGAAAAGCAGGTGTACCTCACTGGTACAGTTATTAAGAGCTGGATCACTAGAGCACTGCTGAAGCTACCAAGTGACAAAACTATGAAACAGCAATCAGAATCAGATTCAAAAGTAGCTTTATTACCAAGTATGCTTACATACACAAGGAATTTGACTTGGTATCAGGAGCTTCAAGTGCAGGAGAAGTACAGACATAATGTAACAGACTAGTAAACCAGACAATTAAATATTGCAATATGTTTAAATGAATGTTCAGATGTTATTTACAAGTGTGCAGTTTACAAATGGACCATTGGATTCTATGTACAAATGTGTCAGTTATGATGGAAAGTGTGTAGTTATGAATATTTCAATTGTTCATGTCTGCTTTTGTGCCTGGCTGTTCTGGTGGACGGAGCTCTGTAGCGCCGACCAGAAGGCAACAGTTCAAAGAGAGAGTTGGCTGAGTATGTGAGGTCCAAATCTTGAAGATTGGGCAGTGGGGCACCTATAATCCTCTCAGAAGTCCTGACCATCTGCTATAGCCTTTTGGAGAAGGTAAGCAAGGAAAAGGTACCTCAGCATCTGTTACCAGGGGAGATGGGAGGGTATGTGTACTAAAGTGGTATGACAACAAACTAATTTTGATGCTTTCCACTGTTCAGGCTGAACAACCAGAGGAGTAAGTATTGTGCTTGAGTACAATTTCAACGATGAGTGGGGTCGACTTTGGTGGACAGGATGATGAATTACCGAATAAGTGTCCAAACCACGAAAAAGAACAATTTGACAATTCTTAGTCTGTACAACTTGTGATAAACATCTTTCAGAGATGGTCAACCTGAACAGCCCAATGCATTTCAGAAAAGGCTGCTCTGGGAAATCTCTTGTGCAGTGTGTTACTTTGTGTTCCTAGGTTTGCAAACTGGACGCAACTGTTTTGCAGAGGATCATACTATAGATATGATGTGACAAACGGATCTTACAGATGTTCTTACTGGCAAAAGGAGCATACTTAATTGAGAGTGTAATCACAGGGCTTTTAGTAGTGTTGCATCGTTTGCAGTGTTTTTGCACACCAATGTTCAGGCTTTAAAATAAACAGGTTCCTACTTTGTAAAACACTGGTAACTTTATTGTGTTATGCAGTAAAATAAACCCAATGCCTCTTATGAAGAGATAATGTTTTATTATTATTATTTTTAAACAATTTCCTTCCTATTTCCTAACTAAGACAATTCTAAGGTTTCATACTTATGGGGTCCTACTAATTGCAAATTAAAATAAAAGATGCATGCATAATTGTTTGTGGGTGGTTTCAGTGTATGAAATTGTTGATATTTTGATATTTTTAATACAGAAAATCATAAATGAAGATGAATGAGTTTTTTATTTTTAATCCTGCCGTTTATTGCACCCAACCTGTCCAGTATTTATTCCTCACTATGCTGGTATGCCTCACACCACTGTGGATAATGTATGAGTTTCACCTTCTGATGTTTAATAAATCGAGTGCTGTGATCTCGATCCCATTTACCAAAGTCGATTTCTTATAATCTTATAGAAGAAAAAATTGTTTAGTAGTTTTTGTATTATTATACATGCTAATAAAATGTAAAATGTAAAGTGATCAGGAAACGTAGAAACAGTATTTGCTGAGGAAGATCTCAAGTCTGTCTGAATACAATGAAGAAATTGATGACACTTCCTCACGTGATAGGCCCAAATACAATATTGTCTATCAATTCATTATAATTTATTAGATGATACTATTAGCTTTATATAGCTGTCAAATATCAAATGACAAAAATGTGGATGAAAAGTGGATTTCTTTTATTGGATGAACCAGTATTTATTTTATCCTCTATTTTCAGTATTGCAATATATTCACTGAGTGTGTATTCTGAGAATTTATCTTTAAACTATCTTTATAGTAATAGATTTACTTGTGTGTGTATACTGTGTACTGATTGTGTGTGGTTGAAGTTGCTCCTCGCGCTGATTCTAGTCTTGCTTAAATTTCTTAACACCAGAAATCGCGCGTCGCTGCACATCGCGAGAGTGTCCATGTTTTTGCGAGTGGGTGCGAGATTACATGCAACGCGCAAACTATTGCGCATGCGCGTTGAGCTTTGCGCGTCGACTTTTCACAACGTCAATTATTTAAAGCACACAGGCACAAATTGGGAAGCAATCGACAGGACGAGGGGTGGCGCTCGCGCTCATGCACTTAGCTTAGCATTCATTTCGAAAAGTAAGACGTTTGAGTTTCCGCCTTCCGTGTCGAGAGAAACCCCGAGAAACAAAAAAAAAAGCCCTGGTATTAAATTTTTTGAGTGGTCGGTTTTATTTCACCGACGGGTCGTCTGTCGATATAATTAAGCGTGAATTCGGTTCATGAGCCAGGACAGGAGGCGTAAAGCGACAGCGCAGGCGCGGCGGGTTTAGCCGAAACTACCGGCATGGCAAGGGACTACGATTACCTCTTCAAACTGCTCATTATCGGCGACAGCGGTAAGCAACTTCGGGGATGTGCCACGGGAAGTAGGCCTGACTGCGGGATCTCGTTAACCTGAGCATTTCAATGGTTGATGGTTATTTAACGCAACACGGGGATCACAATTAAACCGGGGAATCCGATCACTAATAATACTCTTTAATTAATGTTTGCTTTAATATTTTCTTCATGCAAGCAGTGAGTTTTCCCCCACAGGACTGGGCAAATCGGCTAACCAGGCCGGATGTGTTGGTTAAAGCTTTCTCTCAGAAGTACACTTTCATATAGTCGCTTACCTATATGATTAGATTTCTAATAGCAAATTAACAAAACCATCAGCGTGTTTCTTCTGGGAGTCCGAATACTGGACTTACAGGCAGAGCATTGAAGCAATACATAAGAAAAACGTAGTTTCGCGTCTTAAATTGAACTAAAAATAAAAACTTTGTTAATAAGTTACTTGATTTTCAAATCTACAACAGAGAACATTTAGAAAGACCTTCCTAAAA
Organism: Silurus asotus; assembly: GCA_024362625.1. Taxonomy (NCBI): domain Eukaryota; kingdom Metazoa; phylum Chordata; class Actinopteri; order Siluriformes; family Siluridae; genus Silurus; species Silurus asotus. The sequence continues at coordinate 3,898,965 of MU559653.1, read as the reverse complement.
TTGCACGTTTTATTAGTTCTACTTAGTTTTTTTTATGGTGTTGGTAAAAAAAAAACACCACCACAATACCTGCCTAATATGGTGTGGATTTCCCTTGTGCTGAGAAAACATCTCTGATCTGTCGAGCATTGGGCTTCTCAAGGTGTTTCCCAGCAGAACACCACTGATCAGAATATCACTTGCCTTTCAAAAGTGCATCCTTAAACCGTGCACAGGTACCTAGCCGTCCACATGTTATCGATAACATGATCTATCCGATCAGTCCACCTTTCATTACATCATGGTTCAGTTTTGAAGCTTACATGCCCAGTATCCAGCATGGGAACTTTGACCTTCCTGCATCTACACAATCTCATACAGAGCAAACATGTAGTGTGTGATTTGAATCATAGCCAGTATGCACCCTTTTTTTTATTTTTTATTTAAACAGTTTGTGCTGCATTGGCTGTTTTCTTCCTTTGTTGGACCACATTGGTAGGTACTAACCACAGCATAACAGGCACACTCCACAACACCCGCTGTTATGGAGATACTCTAACTCAATTGTTTAGCAGTCACGTTTTGTCCTTTATCAGAATCCTCTAGATCTGGGCAATTGCTAATTGTTTCCCTTTTAACATATCAACATTGAGCGCTGACTGTTCGCTTACCACATAATATAACCCACTCCCTGACAGGTGCTATAGATGATTGATTTAAATCGAGTTAACACTTGATTCAAATCAATCATCATCTATAGCGCCTGTTGTTTATGGCTGATTTAATGTAATGCTGTGGGCATGCTCATCAATGTTATGCTTTTTGTTTAAGATTTTGTTATTGCTTATTGTCATACATTTTGTCCATAAACTTTCCTACCTTCCTGTCATTTAATTGAGGTTACATGAAGGCTTAGTGTTTTAAGACTGGTCAGTTTTAAAAGAGTAATTCAATGCATATGGCAGTTTTAATATAAAGCAGTGCATACTCTTGAAGTTTACTTAGTGCTGAATTTACTTATTTTTTTATTATAATTGTATTTGTATGTTGTTTATCATTGCTGGTTATAGTGTAACCAACTTAAAAGAAAGTTATATCTATAAAGCAATACATGCTAACTAACCTCTTTGAGAATGTGGAGCAAGAGTTATGTCTAATGTTTTCTTTTCTGTGGCTGTTAACCCTAGCAACCGAGCTGTTGTTTTTTTTGTGGTTACTAGTTGTGCAGATTTCCTTGGGTATGCGATGACTTTGAAGTCTGAAGAAAGCTCAATTGTGACAGATGTATCATCAGTGCACAAAAATGCTTTATATTGTTGGACATTCAATTTGTGTGCATTTATCAGGCTTATACATTGGGCCACATTAGGGCTGTGTCAGTCTGTTGTTCATATATTGCTGGCACTGGTCCAGATCCATCCAGAGACTGGGTCCATAGTAGTGAGCAGTTCCTCTCTGCACACGCTCCTGTGCTCATACACAGACCTCAGTGTTCCCAATCAGATGCATGCTATTATTTAAGTCTTAGATGCGATCCAGTTTAATAGAAGTGGCCTGATGTTATGGTTCTTCGTTATATAAGAGATGGAGGCCTGGTCTCAGAAGAAACTTTGTGTAAATAGTAACTGGTGGTTTTTTAATGCCATTATATCATTACTTTTCAAATAAATATGCTGCTTCATTGACTTACTACAAAAGCTTTAAAAAACTTCAGTCATGCATAAAGTTCAGGTGTTTATTTATTGAAAAACCAGCAGGTCTCCAGTAATTGTCTTACATTTTATGACTGTTTTCGAGCTAATGAACAGTGTCCATCATAGCAATACATGGGCTAGTAATAGAGGTCAACCAATCAATCGAGTCGAATTTTTAGCATTTTTTCATTATTCTGCATCATCCGATTGTGCTGCAAATTAGGCCGATTATTAGGCAGGTGCATCTGACCCGCTAAACCGCACCGATTCGTGTAGTTTTCTTAATCATGTATGATAGGTTGCAAAGAAAGGGCAACAATGACAACACGCGGTTCAGTTTTGTTTCTCGTGTGTTTAGCTAAATAGCTAATTGGAGTTCTCGCTGCCGATCGCCGCCGCTGCTCAACATGCAGAATTGTCGAAAAACAGTGTATGCGTCCGAACAAAACGGTGCGGAAGAAAAAACTAACGCCGACTGACACTCAAAAACCGCTTGACATTCCCAGAAGATCAACTGTCAGCTTGGTCTGTTCTTTAAGTTCTTTTCATTCATTCTTAATCTAGCCTCATTTACTTAATTGGTACAATATGCTTTTGGAGACTGAGAGCAAGTTTTTGAAACTGTATTGTTGGCGAGTCTTCAGTCAGCTGTAGTTTAGGCTGCAGGTAGGCACGAGGACCAAAACCTGCTAACGAGTGCACTGATTGGGGAGGTTTGCGTTGTTCAATAAATGTTTAATTTACCAATTTTCTGTATCATGTCGCATATTGGGGGTTATAATAATAATAATAATAATAATAATCAGTATTTGGTGAGACCACCTTTTGGATTAAAAATCTTACTTTTGTACACTTTCATGAAGTCATAAATTTTGTTGGATCAGAGGCAGGTGTATGATTTTAAGCATTTATACAAAGCAGGTAAAAATCAATTTCATATGTAGAAACAAAAAAACTGCTGTGTAGCATAAACCTGGTTGAGGGACACCCTAACTCTGCTACTAAGGTTAGGTTGAGGTTCATGTCACAAGTCATTAACGTAACAATTAAATAAATCATTTCCCTATGGGATCAATAAACTGTTTAGATTCATACACCATGGCAAGACTGTGCACATCAACAAGATATAAGGTAGTTCTACTGCATATGCAAGGTCTCTCCCAGGCAACACAGTTTCAAACTGGGGTTTCAAGATGTGATCTTCAAGCTATTTTTTTTTTTTTTTTTTAGAAGCAAGCACAAAGAAATAGGCAGAGGTCAAGGATGGTAGTTGCAGTGGTTGGCCAAGGAAACTCGTGTGGATGAAAGACACACCATGCTTTCTTCCTTTTAAAAGGGGAAGATATCCAGCAGTTTAGTCAGGATTAATGGTGTTCTCAATCCTTAGAAATACAGGCAGACACTTATCCACCATGCAGAACCATCATGGAGGTGTTTGATTGGCCCCAAATTTCTTCTGCAGCAGGACAATGACCCCAAACACACAACCAATGCCATTAAGAGCTCTCTTCAGTGTAGAGGAGAACAAGGAGTACTGATCTCAACATCATTGAGTCTGTTTGGGATTACATGAAAAGACAGACAGATTTGATGCAGCCTACATTGACAGCTTAGTTTTAGATTATATTTAGATTGGTTAGTTTTTTGAAAGGTTCGAACAGCTGAGTTCCTAAACTGTGTTCCTAAACATTTGCTGAATTATGTTTGCTGTTTCACTATCTACCCTGTTGGAGTAAAAAGGAAGGCCTATTTTTATTTTTTTTTATTTTATTATAATTCCCCCCCCTAGAGATTACTAATGAAACCATCTTAAGACTGGAAATCCTGCTGAATTTGGTTGTGATGTTTTCAGTTTCACTGTAATCTTTTGTTTCATGTTTCCTGATTTGCTCAAATTTATAAAAATGAATTGATAAAAAGAGTTAAGTAACCTATTGATGAGTTTTGATGGTGATTTTAACACTAGTTCTTAAGGACTGGTTTCTTACCTAGTAGTAATTTATTAGTTTTTACAGAGATAAATCTGTGTAATTAAAATAACCAAACACTTAAAAACTAAAACTAATTAGGAAACTTGCTTGATTTTTCAGAATGACAGTACAGACAGAGAAAGTCTTATGTTTGTTTGTTCTACTTAGTTAGTTAACTAATCATCTTTTTTTGCTACAGGTGTGGGGAAGAGCAGTCTTCTACTGCGCTTTGCAGACAACACATTTTCAGGTACCAGTATACTTTATGTATGAGGTGGTTATATTTGTCTTTTTATTTCAGATTGACCAGTAAAATGGCCAACAGACAAGTTTTTTTGGTCTGATTTGAACATGATCATTGACTAAAAAACAAATTTTTTAAAGAAAACTGTACCCTAGTGGAAAATATAATTGAGTGTCGTGTTGTGCAGGTAGTTATATTACTACTATAGGGGTTGACTTCAAGATCCGTACAGTAGAGCTCAATGGCGAGAAGGTGAAGTTACAGATCTGGGACACAGCAGGCCAGGAGCGCTTCCGAACCATCACTTCCACGTAAGTAATGCTATTTAGCACAGTGATGTTTAATGTGATCATATTCATTTTTCCACATACATCACATAGAAAATATGCCTGCTTTACTTAATTATGGGATGGTATGAAAAAATTGCCATTTTGTATTGTAGTAACTTAAACACACATTTTCATTAACCCTTTCTTGCAGTACTCTGGCTTTCCACTCTGAGAGTAAACTAGGAATTAACTTATTTGTGAAATTAATATAATGCAATTAGAAAAAGATAATGAAATATTTTATTGCTACAAGCCTATTATAGGTTGGTCAGGACACTGTTGACTTTGATGTATTGTCTTCACTATTTAGCATAGTGATGGGAAACGTGAAGGCTTTGTGGTCCCTGCTGGGCAAACAATTTATAACTATTTACAATTGCATTAGTACAGAGCTAAAACAGACAGCACAAAGCTTCGGCTTTAGCATTTGTGATTGCTTTTTATTATAAAGCATAGTGTACAACAGTCCTGGGTTCTTTGTTTTATTATTGTTTAATGCTGTGCCGGTTTTTAAATGGTGAAAAGTCTGCACTACAGGTGGGCCAGTTCAGCATCTGGGCTGCTCTACTATGAAGCTATACTGTTGTAATAGATGCCGTATGCGGTTTCGCATTGTCTCCTTAAAAGACCTTGTCAGTATGGAAGCAGATGTTGCTTCAAAACCTGTATTCACAAGTAGGATGGTCTCTCTTCTCTCCTCTCCTCTTGGATGACATGGTACCCAAGATTTCCCAAAATCATGAACACTACAGTTCATCACAGTACAGTTTCCCATCAATTTTTAAATCAGCTATGGCCCAGAGTCTTTCGGGATTATGTTCACATATGGCTTCTTCTTTGCATGATAGAGCTTTAACCTGCATTTCAGCATGGTATGGCAAACTGATTTTACAAATAATAATTTCCAGAGTGGTTTCTGAGCAGTGCAGTAAACCAGTCGAGGTTGCAGCTGTCTGGGTCTTAGCTGGCGAGTAGAGCTCATTCTATCCAGTGATGATTGTAGACCCCTCAGCCTTTGCCAATAGAGATAATAAGAACAAACTTACACTTCTAAAGAACAATCGTTTTTTTTTTTTTTTTTATCGCTATCTGTGTAAAGCTGATTTGAGACGATGTCCTTCGTATAAAAGCGCTATACAAATGCGCTTACCGAGAGAGCCGCGCTCCTTACCGCGAGAGCCGTGCTCCTTACACTGATCTCGCGCTCGTTAAGGAGCACGGCTCTCTCGGTAAGGGTCAAAGTACAATATGAACAATTCTTAATCCCCATGACACTGTTCTCTCTCTCTCTCTCTCTCTCATGCTCACTCATCACAGGTACTACAGAGGAACCCATGGTGTCATAGTGGTGTATGATGTCACCAGTGCTGAATCTTTTGTCAATGTTAAACGGTGGCTGCATGAAATTAATCAAAATTGTGACGACGTTTGTCGAATACTGGGTAAGATGCTGTTCCTCTTTAGCATACATTACACAATTACAAAATAGAAAACAAAAGCTTGCATCCTGATGTTCCTTTGTTGCTCCTTGCTTTAAGTGGGTAATAAAAATGATGACCCGAACTCTAAAGTTGTGGAGACAAATGATGCCCAAAAGTTCGCAGAGCAGATGAGCATCCACCTGTTTGAGACGAGTGCAAAAGAGAACATTAATGTTGAGGAGGTGAGTGCTTTGGCTTTAGGGTTTGTGATGCATTTTAAAACTCACTAAAAGTTTTTTTATTTTTTATTATTAAACTTTTGCAGTTATCATGGAAAACACAATTGTGTGTAGATAATGGAATGCACAGTAATGCTCAGGCAGAATATATTTGCTAAGTGTTATGCCGGTAACAAACCACAAGACCACATAACCATTTTATAACAAAGATGGATTGTACGCAGTTTTGTTAATGAGTGTAACTGAGTTTTGAGGACTGAGCAGCAGAGTGAACTCTAGTAACGCGTGCACATGCTCTTTCTGTCTCTAGATGTTCAACTGTATCACGGAGCTGGTGTTACGGGCAAAGAAGGAATCTGTGGCTAAGCAGCAACAGCAGCAACAGAATGATGTTGTTAAGCTCAGCAAGAACAGCAAACGAAAGAAAAAGTGTTGCTAGTGGATGTCGTGCTTGACCACGACTCTCATTGCAGAAACCCTATAGAGAAATGGACTATGATCACATTCATTAAACAAAGCTTAATAAATATAATAATGAAATGGAAAAAAAAAAAAAAACACAAAAACAAAAAACAAGCATGTCCCTTTTGGACATATACAAATTATGAAGACTTTTTAAAGAAAATGTACAGATTTTATTAGAATTAAGAAATTTTTAAGTGGGAATTCAATAGCTGTGGTATTTAATAAAAGTTCCTCCTTCATTCTTGAAGGACCTGCAAGCTGACATGCTCACAGCAATGTGTAGACTTTTATATGCATTGAGTTACTGTTAAAGCCATGTTTGTCTCATGCCCCCCCCACCATCTCAGGAGTGTTTTTTTTGTTTTTTTCTTGTGGGGGAGGGGGGTGGTTGTTGTTAGAATAGATTTATTTACCAGAAAGAGTGATGAAAGAAAGCAGCTTTTCTCTGAACATAAATTGTAGACACATGCCAACACATGATTTTTCACTTTTATTGAGTGACAAACAATTTGACTTGTATATTCAGTGTTACTGGTCGTGCAAAGTTGTTGATTTAGTTTTTTTGCCTGAAGCCAAAAAAAAAATATCTAATGTTATTCTGGTATTTCAACGCACCCTACCATGTGCCCAGCATTTCTATTTACAGAAAAAACATTTAACTTACTGTCATGCTTCAATGTTGCCATGAAACCACGTTTACATGCTAATGCACTTAGGACTGCCAAGTGAAAATCATTTGTTTTCAATTATTAGAGGTCTGACTACTCATTTTATGTCACTGTTCTTCAGGTTCAGTGTTATAGCTTGCCTTTTAACAAAAACAAAAAGAACACTCTTTACCCATGACTGCAGTATGTCAAGGTGAGATGCTGTGTATTTTTTTTGCATTTACGATTATTTGTCATTATCCTTCGAATGAGGTTGAAATCTACTTTAAGTGTAATGCTGTTTAAGGCACTAACAGTGATCACGTGTCACCAGACTACCAGTTTCCACCAGGTAATTGGAAACAATCATGCAATAGTTGCCAGAAGACTTGAGAAGAAACGTAATCAAGAATTGTCCTTCAAACTGATTGCTGTTCTGTGAGAATTAAACTACATTATAATGTAAAATTAGCAACAGAAGTCTTTAAATCGCATACAAATGGAACTAAATGCCTCTTACTTTACAGCTACAGTGCAATAATCCACTGTAATTAGATCTGAATACACAGACTCATAACTGTAATAACGGCAGGTTGGCTTGCAGTGGGCCATAAATAGACCCAATAAACCAAGTTATGGTATCATGGCAACATGGCTGACTTTTTAGCCATTACATGTATGTAAATATTTAATAGTTTGTGTTTTATGGATCAGATTTATTCTATATGAGGTCCATATTTGCACAAAGCCATGTGAGTGTGCGTGTTCTGGCAAACCTTTTTTAGGTGTATTTCTTGCTGCACACACTGGAGTAAGGACAACATCTCTTCCCCCGTATGAATTAAAATGACAATAAATATTTTTAGTGGATTAACTACTGCCTTGAACATTATTCCTTTATTTTCAACAATCTTTATGTATGATACTTTAAGATGTTCTTACATTTTATTATATCACAGCAGAGGTGGAAAGTATTAAAATATTCTACTGAGGTAAAAGAACTGTAATGTGAAGGAAATTTTACTTGTGCTTAAGTAAAGTTACAGGTCTAAAAATCTACCTAAGCACGGTAAAAAGTAGCTCACAGTACATTTTACTGAGTTATTTTTTAACAGTGGGGTGGGGGATTCTATTGTTGTTTTAAAAAGATAAGCGGATATTAATCTAAAACTTGTTTTTAATTTAAGGAACACCCAGGCTTGGTTTTTCCCCCTTGCATCATTTTTATTTACATATTATTCAGCAACGGATATGATTTAAAACGTAGTGAAGTACAATATTTTAAACAAAACACTAAAGTAAAAATAAAATTGCAGATTTTTAAAACAAAATAAAAAAAAAGTACACACAAAAAAAAAAAAAAAGAACAGCATAGGAAAACGAGCTGATGTGATTCATTACTTTCCACCTCTGTATCACATCTGGTATGAAAAATAAGGAATTTATAGATTATATAAAAACACATCTGAAAATGCCTGAAAGTTGCCAGAACGTATTAAAATGGCAAGTTTTTTTTTAATTGCTATATATTAAAGGTATTTGAGTTTTAGATTAAACATATATTAACAAATTTGTATATTGTACAAATATTGTATATTAACAAAATGAACAAATTATATATATATATATGTGTGTGTGTGTGTTAAATTTTAGCTTTCATTTCCTGATGTATTTAGTTAAACAACTTAGAAAATCATCTTTGGTTGTCTTTGAAGTCAGACCACTCAATTTTAAGGCACAGGAACATTAACTCTTAAAATAATAATGATATAAATAATAAATAGTAAATGATAATATACTTAATATGTTTGCATAATCCCTTGCTTACAATAACTTCATTAAACCTCAGCTAACAATACAGTAATCTAGAAAATTAGAAAATGAATGTTAAAACTTTAATTTAATTCATCTTTTGATCTCAAACCCAAATGTCTTCAGTATGTAGCAAAAACATAAAACACTTGCCATTTTAATACTTTCATAAAGGGACTGTATTTATTATGTCACAAAATATACACATACCTTCTCAAGCACATCCAAAAGACTTTCAATAGGCTTTAGTCAGGACTTTAAGCTACACTTTCACAAGTTTGATGAATCTTGCCATTGTCTTGGAATATTGTTTCATGTAAGGAGGTAACCTGGCCACTCAGCGCATTCAGGCATTTGGTCGACCATTGTTTCGACTTTTAGATTACTGAACCTTTACCTGACTAATTGATTATCTCTCTCTTGTGGCTGCACAGCTGTTTAGTCCCAATCCTGTAATTTAGCAGAGAGTTCTGTCAAAATGTTTGTGACATTTTCATGCAATAGGAGATGTTCCCACAATAATTAAAAATTTTTTTGACCATTTTCTTTTACAAAGTTGACAGTTCATCACAATCCTTTCAAGTTTTCATAATGTGTTGGACATTTCTAATTCAACTACAGTGATTTCAGGGGTCTTTTTCCATTGTATTCCTTGCTTGCTGCATGCCAGTAAATTCAGAATGTAAAATATTTCTCACAACCAGAAATATGTCTTCATATAGAAATTCTATGCTATTAAGGGTTCTTAAGCATATGTTTATTTAAATCCAAACAGTGACCTTTTTTGGCCAGGCAGTGTCCAAACATCACAGCACATAATCGTCATAATCTTCAGTAATTGTTTTGCATTTTAATAAAAAAAATTTTGCATTTAGTTACATTTTGTGTTTTATTACATATAGATTGTCATAGAGTTCGAACGATTTATTGTTCTCTTCAATTTGACACGTGAATGTGTTTTTGCGAGTTTTGTATTTCTTAAATTGTTATTCAGTTTGGATCTCATATTTGCAATAGACTGCTCTGTAAAAGGCCATGTGGCCATGTAAGGTGTGCTGCAAGTGACTCATTGTCACGCCATTCCACATGACATTTTCACCAAAATGTTTCTGATTATTAAAGTCATACTCTTTTGAGTTAGAATGTGTTCTCTTTAGACCTGTTTTCATTCTGTTGTATAACATTGTAGGCTACAGTTTTTGTCTTTCCGTGACTGTAGTCATACAAAACTGACTATAAAAAGAGAAACAAAATGCACGCACATAACTTTAAACAATTTACTTGTTTAAATGATTGTTATTGATAAAGGTTTGAATATTTGGTATGTGAGAAAAGCTTTTGACATACACATAAATTATGAAAAAGAATTCAACAGCAGACTTTTTTAAAAAACAATTTAAATAAGAGAGTCAAATGTTTGACATTTACACAACATTAAAGTAAAGTAAAAGAACAAATTAAAACATATATATGGAGGCATTCACACTACTATCCGTTTTACAACTTTGGAAGCTTAAAATTATTGTTCAATCACAATTGACTCCTGATTGGACATAATGGGTTGCATTGTGTGTAAAAAGCCAGTACTTGGACACTTGTGTTTATGAAGGTAGCCATTTGGGATTCGGCCTAGCAGCTATTCATATTCCAACTGAAAATATAGCACATTATACCATATAAAACATTTCTGGATAGCAAACAAACAGAATCCGCCATTCACAATTGTCTCAATGAAATGCTATTAGCTATTTTTTAATTGATAAGAATGTAACATATTTGTTTAGAGTATGATAGTATCTGAGTGACTGTATATATCCTACTGTATATACCCTACTCAATGTCATCAAAAATGTGATGACTTGCAGCTTAAGGAGAAGTGTGAGTGTAAGAGGTATAAGTTGGAAAGCTTCTGCCACTGGCAGTGATTTTCTTGGCAATTTGTAAACTGCACATTTGCATGCTAAGTCTGCTGAAAAACCCAGCCTGTTCTGCAGAACCACTGTTAGAGTTGGTCAAGCTGATAGATAGCAACAATATTGTGCTATTTTCTTACAACTTGACTACGATGTCATTAGTAAATGTTTTTGCAGACTTTACCAGTTCTGTTTGTGTTTTAGACCAAGTTGTATTTTTGTGGAAAACTTATGAATTTGTTTGTTTTTTAACCTATTCACCACCCCATTTCTTTTTAAATGTTATCATATTACAAAGGGTTCTGATCAAGTTATTTATTTGACTTTAAACTATAGTACTGGAATGCAGACAGTAAAGTAAAGACACCACTCCATGCCATGACATGGAAATTCTCTGCAGCGTGTCAACATTTACTCACAAACAGCTCACAAACTTCTACATGCTCACAAACAAACAGAAATGTAAATTGCTCTATAAAATACTGTTATCATTCAAAACTTTACAGTTACAAATATATTTCTTCCATTTTATTTCCTTAGATTTCCAACATATTATAAAATATCATTCTTTGGGTTTCTTTAAACCTTCGGTTATTTCTGTACTTAATTGAAAAAGAGAAGACATCTGCATAGCTTAACTCAAAATGGGCTCTAAATGGCAAAATTCACCAAAAAAGCCTTTCCTCACCTCCACATGGCCTTTCCCAGGCCCATGGAGAAGTGACAACTCAAATTTGTGTAACTTCCACTATCCATTGCAAGCTCATTACACATCTAAAATCTGTTCTATTGTGTGTGCCATGCACACATTCAAGTTCAGGGGTAGTAAAATGTTTTATGATTACCTGCAACACATATCTAGTATGAGATCTTACACATGTGAAGACAATCGTTAAAAATATTTAACATTTTTGTCAACCAGTTTGAAATCGTATCAGTTAGTGGTGCAAAATAATAAAAACTAAAGTTGCACAGTTGGGTCAACACATTACACCAATCAGCCATAACATTATTATTATATAACTTCCCCCTTGTGTTGCCAAAACAGCCCTGACCCCTCAAGGCATAGTCAACAAGACCTCTGAACATGGTGTGGTAGCACTTGGTGTTACCAGGCACCAAGGCATTAGGAACAAATCCTTTAAATTCTCTACTGTATGTTGCACAGTGGGGCCTCCATGAATTGGACTTGGTTCAACATGCCCTATTGATACTCAATTAGATTGAATGCCAGGACCCAAGGACCCAAGGCTTCCAAACATAACTGCCCATCAACCCACCTTCTTTCTATAGTGCATCCTGGTGCCAGCTTTTCCCCAGGTAATATGCATATGCCATTTACAGTGCTAAGGGTGGTGTACTGCGGTGTACAGTTGGCTTTCTGACCAGTCTGCCCTTATGCTGTTTACATTTACATTTATTGCATTTATAAACTGAGTGGTTAAGGGTTAAAGGACTTGCTCAAAGGCCCAGTAGTGGCAGCTTTGTGGTGCTGGGATTTGAATTTATTTATTAGAAAAGGTCGGCCAAAACAGTTTAAAACAATTGTTGAACATTTTCATAAACCTCAGTGCTCAGAAAAACCCAGGGTTATTTTATGAGGTTAATATCAATGCTTCTACTAGTGATGATGCATGTGGTGCAGCTGTGGCTGCAGTGAAAGGAGATTTGTTGAATTGTTCACTACCCTTCACTACTTGTGTCTTAAAGCTGGCCCATTTCTCCTGCTTTTAACACATCAACATTAAGAACTGACAGTTTACTGTGCCATATATCCCACCTCTTAATACAGAATAGTATTAATAATAGGTGCTGTGATATCAAGACAATCAATGTTCAATTCAGAAGTCATTGGTTTTAATGTTATAGCTGATTGGTGGGTTTCCTTTGGGCTGTGGACTGATTCATGTTTAAATGTTTCCATTTTAATCAAGAAATGGCTCACTTCTTGAATCACATGATTTTGATGAAGAGCTGACTAAATAAGAGTCCTCTGAAGTACCTTTATAAATGCAGCAGTGATTGAATCTAATTCACAAACTAAAACCTGCAGCCTGACTTCAAATCAATGAGAACCCTGCAGAGTTTAGCTCATCCTGAGATAGAGGCCAAAAGAAACCTTCAGTATGACAGAGCTAAATCTGATATTTCCATTTAAACCTTTTGGCAGTGGGGTGAAGAGAATATCTGAGGCACATGGAGGATAAGTTGGCCTCAGAATGATTTAAATGTGGTAATCCTGCACATTTCACCCTGAAACTGTAACATATCCAAGGACATTTTCTCTAAATGGGTTTCTTGAATTTCTAATGATCTCTTGTGCTTGATGTAGAATTATCTGTAGGAGCGTGCTATGGACAGGTAAAGTGCAAAAATAGCTCCAGGATTTGAGAACAAGATTTTGTTGGTTTGTTGTTAACTGTACTGTCTTAGTCTTTGGCTGTGTCAATAATGGTACGCCATTGCTTTTCCTTTTCATTTTTAGCATCTCTTTCCATCTTTCTCCCTCTTTTCACCTAAACAGTTTCAGTTCTTTTTGAAAAATGAGAAAAGGCGCTTGTCACAATTGGAGAGGCTGGATGCTTGCCTGGAAGTGGCTCCAGAGGAGCCATAGGTACTAGCCTTAGCCCCAGAGAAAGTGTTTCGGGAGTCCCTCCGTTCTCCCTGATGCTTATCCATCAACTGTTGATCTAACAATCTGAGCACATCATCCTGTGAAAGAATGACAGAGAAACATGTTTAAAAAAATGTATTAGTGTGTAAAACAGAAATAATCTTAAGTTTATAAGATGCAAATGAATAGTATAAGGAAGGCTGGAAATGTATAAAAAAAAGACTAAGGGAATGAGGGAAGAAATAGTTGTATATTTTAGCAAAGCCAGAGGAGAGAGATCGGCTTAACAATGTTGAGGAGTGTGTAAAGGACAATACACAGTGGATGCTGACAGGAAGATGATAACTTCCTTCTACGATTATGTAGCATCTCTGGATGGTCTTTCCATCTCAGTGTGTACAGCAGTCAAAGACCTTAAAGGGATTATTGACCCCAGTCATGAGAATAACATCTTCTTTCACTATAGAAATATATTTCTAAATATTAGAGATATGTTACAGGATGCAGAAAAACTAGTTCATGCTTTTGTTACATCTAGATTAGACTACTGTAACGCCTTACTGTCTGGGTGTTTGAGTAAGGGCATAAATAAGCTTCAGTTAGTCCAAAATGCAGCAGTTAGGGTCCTTACTAAAAATAGAAAATATGACATCACCCGTTTTATGAGTTTACATCAGTCTACACTGGCTCCCAATTAAATCTCGAATTGATAATAAAATATTTTTACTGACGTATATCCGAGTGAACTTCTATACCAATATAATCCCCAAGCCTACTTAGATCAAAAGGTGCAGGCTATTTGTTGATACCTCAAATAATGAAGACTACAGCAGAGGGCAAACTATCTCTTATAAAGCCCCAGTTTTGAAACAGCCTTCCAATTAGTGTTTGGGACGATGCTGAAAACATATTTATTTAGTTAAACCTTCTATTAGTAGGTTTTTCTGTGGTAAAGCAACAGATCTGGAGGGATCATGGATATAGTGTGTTCGGTGAACTGGGATTTTCATTTGCTGTCGTCCCCTCACTCTCACACGTTCAATCAGGTTTGTTGATGGTGGTGTCGTGGGCCGTCTCTTATCCTAGAGATCCCTCACATCTGTTACCTACTGGCTCTCTCTTTTAGTTATGCTGCCATAACTAATCTTGCCGGAATCCCAAACTGCAGTAACCTTAACTTTTATACAATAAGGATACTTAATAATCCATATCTTTCTGTCCCTGTTACCCTTCTTCTTCTCACACTCTCTCTCTCTCTCTGTCAAGTTAAACATACTCCTGGGGTACCAGTGACCACTGTTCCTGCCCCTCTCCTCTCCTCGGATCTGCTCGCTTCGTCCTGTCCTGCCTCTGGATGGTGTTCTCTTCGATTGGAGGCCACTCTGTGCAGCTGGGGATGGTTTCACATCAACGGCCTGGGGATCCATGAAATTATGGAGTATGAACAGGTACTCAGAGGATTTGGATTGTACTTACTTTTAAACAGTCTGCTACACTGACTCAGGACTACAGTTTGCATTTGATCACCATCACTGCACACCTCAACATCGTTTAGCTGTAATAAATGGATATTCGATGACACCCAGATAAGAATGTTCCGTCTTTAGTCTGGTTCTTCTCCAGGTTTCTTTCATATGCTACCTCAGGGAGTTTTTCCTTGCCACAGTCGCCACTTGCTCACTCATTAGGGACTAACTTACACTTATCAAGAACCTTATTCATTCTTTCTTAGCACATTATCTGTGGAAAGTTGCTTCGAGACAATGTCAATTTTTAAAAGTGCTATACAAATAAACATTTATTAAATTTAATTGAAAATAGATGCAAGATTCTTCGGAATGGATGGATCTCCATGCCATGGCAAATTCCCACAGAATAAAGTGTGGGTTTGTGTATTTGTATGAGTCAAGAAGCATACAAAAGCTCACCTCTAAGGCAGAAAGGGGCTAACCACAGAGGGAGAGGGAGTTTGTATGGAAGCTGAAAAAGGCCACTAGATCAGAAACCACAAGAGCCACACAGTGAACAGCCCTGAGGAGGCAAACTGCAGACAAGGAGAGAGAGAAAGGAAAGCTAGGAGTTCCATAAAGAGGAGAAGGGACACACACACACACACACACACACACACACACTCACACAAACACAGCTGCCGAGCAAAGAAACTGGGAAAACAATACATAATTCTTGAAAACACATTGGGGGGAAAAAAATAAATATATACAAACTGAAGAAATGGACACAGAGAGGGGGAAAGGAGATCCTTATGATCATATTGCATAGAATATCCAGGAACACACCACCACCAATGTACGGAGTAGCATATCTTCAAATGCTTCTCTAAGAACTCCAAGTCCCATATGGAAATCTGATATACAGTAATATATGGAAAACACATACAGTATATTGTGTATATATAATGTAACAAAACTGTAACATTGCAACATTAAACATTATTTTTACATTTTCAAAGCAACATTGTGATATTGCATTGTACAGAAATCAATGTGCAGTTTCTCCTGTTGACTTGAAACACTGCATTTGAGTGATTGTCCCAAAAATGTTGGAATAATGTCACTCCCAAAACTAGCATATCTAAAAGGAAAAAAAGAAAGAGAAAACAAGAGACATTACCCCTTATACAAATAAATTAATTAATTTACTCGCTACTAAATATTTCAGTTAACTGTTAGTGGTATTATAACAAAGTGGAAGTGACTGGGAACGACAGCAACTTAGCCATAAACTTTAAGGCCACGTAAAATCACAGAGCGAGTCAGCGGATGCTAAGATGCACAGTGCACAGAGGTCACCAACTTTCTGCAGTTAATAGCTCTAAAACCTTCAAACTTCATGTGGCCTTCAGATTAGTTCAAGAAGGTTAGTTATAATAATAATAATAATAATAAACTTTATTTTGTATAGCACCTTTAAAAGGAGTTTCTCAAAGTGCTTGACATAAAAGATCAAATTAAAAGATACACATAATAATGCAAACACTAAAACTAACCATACAAAAATAAAAACCCAATAAATAACAAACAAAGAAGTTTTAGCTACCCTAAAAAAGTACGTTTTAAGATGGTTATTAGTTATATTAGTTATTAGTTATAGTTATTAGTTAGTTATAAAAATTATTTATAGAAGGCGGGAAATAGTTCATTTGCCATAACTGTAGTCATGGCAAAACTAAGATATTTAATAAATTAAGATCAATGAAATCATGAAAATAGTTTATATGTAAATCATTTAGAAATATTGAAAAATATCTTACCTTGTAAAATCTTTTTCATCCAAATCTTCCTTGTTGCTGAGTTAGTATTGCAGGAAGTATTCCTCTGACTTGACGTTTTTTGTTTTGTTTCGTTTTTTTGTGACTGTAAGGCACCTAAGCGACAGCTAAATTTGCACCTTATGGCAGCAAATCAGGTATAGTGAATGTAATTTGATTAGGTTGGTTTAGGATCCATTACATTCATGTTATAATTTGGAACAATAATAGTTATTTCATAGCATTTTATATTTTATATATATATATATATATATATATATATATATATATATATAAATAATATCCCGACTAGTTTAATTCTAACAGCAGAGATGGCTAAGATAAACACAAGACTGACCTCTCAGATTATCCTCTACAAGTGTATCAATGTTGAATAGTTTCATGAGAAAATTCTACATTAACATCTATGTGACTAGTTTTACATAGTAACTAATTCAGTATAACTCAACATCAGGTATCTCATATATTATGTTGTATTTCAATGTATCATGAATGGTTTTAAACAAATGTATTAAAGTATATGTACAGTGCATCCAGAAAATATTTACAACGCTTCACTTTTTCCACATTTTCTTATGTTACAGCCTTATTCTGAAATTGATTAAAAAATGTTTCCCCCTCAAAATTCTACAAACAATACCCCATAATGGCAATGTAAAAAAAAATTTGTTGAAATCTTCATTATAAAAAGTACATAAAATAATAACATTTATAAAATAAAATAAAAAAAACCTATATAAGTATTCACAGCCTTTGCTTAATACTTGGTTAAAGCACCTTTTGCCCAAATTACAGCCTCAAGTCTTTTTAAGTATTATCCTACATACTTTGCACACCTATTTTTGGGTAGTTTCTACCATTCTTCTTTGCAGAACTTGTTTCCTCGAATTATTCTTGAGATGATTTTACAACAGGGCATGTCAGAACACAAACTAAGCCATGAAGTCTAAGGAATTGTCTGTAAACCTCCGAGACAGGATTGTATCGAGGCACAGATCTAGGGAAGGGTAAAGAAAAAGGTCCCAATGAGCACAGTGGCCTCCATCATCCGTAAATGGAATAACCACAGGACTCTATTTCTAGAGCAGGCTGCCCAATCAAACTGAGCAATTGGTGGATAAGGGCCTTAGTAAATGAGGTGACCAAGAACCTGAGGATCACTCTAAAAGGGATCCTGCATTTCTCTGTGAAGAGAGAAGAAACTTTAAGAAGAATGACCATCTCTGCAGCACTCCACCAATAAGGCTAATATGTTAGAGTGACCAGACAGAAGTAATGTAAAAGGCACATGACAGCCCATCTGCACTTTTTATCAAAAGGCACCTGGACTCGAAGCTCATGAGAAAACAAAGATTGAACTCCCTGGCCTGAATGCCAAGCATCAAGTCTGGAGGAAACCAGGCACTGCTCATTACCTAGCCAATACCATCGCTACAGTGAAGCATGGTGCTGGCATCATCATGTTGTGGGGATGTTTTTCAGTGGCAACACCTAGGAGACTAGTCAGGATTGGGGGAAAGATAAATGCAGCAATGTACAAAGACATACTTGATGAAAACCTGTTTCAGAGTGCTTTGGACCTTAGACTGGGGCGACGGTTCATATTCCAACAGAAAAACGACCCTAAGCACACAGCCAAGATAACAAGGAAGTGGCTAAAAAACTCGGTGAATGTCCTTGAGTGGCCCAGCCAGAGCCCAGACTTGAACCCGATTGAACATCTCTAAAGAGATCTAAAAATGGCTGTGCACCAACACTCCCTACCCAACCTGATGGAGCTTGAGAGGTTCTGCAAAGAAGAATGGTAAAAACTGCCGAAAAATTGGTGTGCAAAGCTTGTAGCATTATACTCGAAAAACTTGAGGCTGTGATTCATCCAAGTATTAAGCAAAGGCTGTGAATACATATGTACATGCTTTGTTTTGTTTTTTTAAATAAATTTAAAAGATTTCAAACACACTTCTTCCACGTTGTTATTTATGGGTTATTGTTTGTAGAATTTTGAGGAAAAAATTTATTAATCCATTTTGTGAATACATTCCAGATACACTGTATATTACATATGTGTAGAAACATTAGATAGTAAGTTAGACATGTTTTCCACATATTGTATTTGTACATATACTTTATTATACATGTCTCAAGCAACCAAAGGAAATACAAAAATTTTCATAAATGTTCATATATATTACTATCATTTAATATTTGTTCATATATGGCCATATATCAGATTTCCTTATGCATTATGTTTGTACTTACCTTAGTCCTCTACTTCCAAGATAAACCAACACATACTAGGTTTAAAAATATGTGTGAAAATCGTGTCTTGATTTGTGTGTGTGCAAAGCGTACATGTGCTTGTAGTATTCCTGACCCACCTGCCATGCTTCTAACTGCTGGGACAGATTAAACTTCTGCTGGATAGCATCAAGAAGCTGGCTGTTCAGAGACATAATGTCTACCTTACACTTCGCCAACTCCATCTCCACTGCTTTCTTTCTGAAGTATAGATATAGAGAAGGTTAAAAAAATAGTTTAATCAAATGGAAGAACATGATTTTCTTCATGAAATTAGGTCATAAATATAAGTTTATGGAAAGACATGGCACAATGTATTTTTAGGAGCAAATCCACAATAACGTAAACTATAAAGGCAGATTCTGTTTCCACATTAACAAACTAACTTCTCTGCACCACTGTCATTATTCAAACTCTACCCAAGATATTAGGCCAAAAAAACAGTATGCGTAAAGTTAATTCATACTGTATGTAAAATAATATGAAAATAATACATGGTGTAAACTTGACTAGTAAGCAAAAAAACCCTAGGGCACTAAGTAGCTGCATATTGGTTAAAACCTGCAAAGCTTTATGGCTGCATGACCTATGATCTAAAATAAAAGAGAAACAAGGTTCTTAAATAAAACAAGAGGATTTCAAGTATTTCAGACTTGGCTCCCTAAAATATGTGATTACATTATATATGAAATTACATTTTTTTTTTAACTATTTAAAATTTTTGCAGTGGTGGAAAGTAAGAAGTAATTAGCTTTTTCGTGTATCTGCACTTTACTAAAGTATTTCCATTTGGGGAGATGTTTAATTTAACATTACTACATTTCAAAGTCAAAAATCAGACGTCCAGACACTTGTTTTGATTGCTGCTTGGTGGTATCTATCTTATCACCAGCATAAAGTTCAACAACAAGCAAAACATTTTCAGAGTAATAAATGATTGAATAAATTCCTTGTTCTAACTTGCCACAACACCTGTGGTGTAATTTTTTTTTTAAATAGTTCCCTTTCCTAGTATTTTGCAAATAAAGTGGGAAGCGGTTTGTGTATTTTTGCTTTATAATATGAACAAGTCTGTGGAACAAAGGCCTACTTGACAATGGCATCATCTCTGTCTCGGATGGCATTTTGAAGTTGTTCGCTTGGCTCTTGAACCTCTGATGCTCTGAGTCTCTCATTTTCTTCCCTTGATGAGCACACTTCTAAGGAAAGAAGTGCAATCTACAAGAACATATTGGAACATAACAATCAACTGAATAATAAGGCTAAATGTGTTTATGCCATAAGGCATTTTAAACTACACTATCCTTATTTTACTTTCTGTTTCTGTTTGACTGTCAGTAAGTGTGTGTGTATTTAATATGCACCTGATTATGGAGTTGCAGCATGTCTTCCTGAGTGCTCCGTACCCTTTCCTGTTCCTGTTTGTAAAGTTCTTGCACTTCGTGCAGTTCCTCACCCAGTTTTCGCACCTGCTCTTCCAACACATCCTCATCACTGCGGTGTGATCCCTAATCCCAAACACACACGCGCACACACACACACACACACACACACACACACACACACTACAGTAAATAATGAACAAACGAAACAGCACAAATGTGTTTTTAATATACTAAATAAAAACATTTTTTTTCTTTTCACATTTGGGTGACTTAAAATTATACTGTGTCTTCCTTTACTGACTTTTTAATTCTCATAAAAAACTTTGTAAAAATATTCAACATAAATTACATAATACAAATTAATAGATACGTTTTTTGTTAAATAATTAATTAATTCAATTCAATTCATTTTTATTTGTATAGCGCTTTTAACAATGAACATTGTCTCAAAGCAGCTTTACACAGATAATGTGGTGATTAAATGTAAATATGTTCTTTGTAAGTATGTTTGTCCCTGATGAGCAACTGTGGCAAGGAAAAACTCCCCGAGATGGCACAAGGAAGAAACCTCGAGAGGAACCAGACCCAAGAGGGAACCCATCCTCATCTGGGTTGCATCAAATGTCCATTTGAAGCATATATACAAAGTTGCGGGGTGCAGTGATGATGATCAGAAGCAAACTGCACTCCCGAGTCAGGCAATTAAATTACCTTTTTTTGACTAAATATTTTAACTTCACATTTTTTTAAAATAGTTGTTAAATATATAGAAACATCTATGTTACGTGTCTGCTATATATATTTTTTTTCTACTGCTCTCCCCCTCCCCCCCTTTTTCCTCAGCACTATACCGGCTACAGGTGGAGCTACCGGGTAATTGGAATGGAGGAGAAAAAGGACCAATGATGAGCAAGAGCTGACCAGAGGAGGCCGGAGCCCTCCATTTAAAAGCAGCTCCGGAAGTCCCCGTAGGAGGAGGTAGGAAGGAGAGAGCCTGTTGTTTGCTAGTTGTTTGGGTTATCCTAGCTCACCTGGTTTAGGAACAGGTAAGAATGTGCGCTCACCTACATTCCACCACGTAGGTTTTTCTATTGTTTAGACACCCTAGTTAGAGGGCAGGTGCCACCCACTGTAGCCAAGGTGGGTGCCACCCACCCTAGCCAAGGTGGGAACGTAACAAGTGGGGGCTACGTGGGGGTTACGTTCCCACCTTGGCTAGGCCTAGGGGAGTGTGGAACAATAACCAGTTAGATGTTACGGGCCGTTTGAACAAAAAGCAGGACCAGAGTTTAGAGTAGTTATTGTTTAATGGACACGTGCAGTAAGGTAATACTCAAATCCCAAGCGTGCATTACAGAGTCAAGAAGACTAGACTCACACTGGCAAAAGAACATGGACAGTGCCAAAGAAATGAACACAACAAAAGGGTCTACTCTAGGCTGTATTTTGGGAAGCTTAACCTAACTAACAGACAGGAACAGTCTAGCTGACTACTCTAGGCTAAGCTACAAAAAAATATAGTGGGTGGCACCTGCCCTCTAACTAGGGTGTCTAAACAATAGAAAAACCTACGTGGTGGAATGTAGGTGCGCGCACATTCTTACCTGTTCCTAAACCAGGTGAGCTAGGATAACCAAAACAACTAGCAAACAACTAG
>MU559653.1:3774945-3872329 GCA_024362625.1 Silurus asotus | reverse complement strand
TATATATATATATATATACACATATATATGTATGTATGTATGTATGTATGTATATGTGTATGTGTAAGTGTGTACCTGCTCCCTCTCCTGCTCGAGCTCCTCCTGCTCCATGCTCTGCTCTATCTCACAGAGTAGCGAGCGACTGTTTGAGCTGAAGCATTGAAGACTTCTCTCCTCAGTCATCTCTGCCAAACGTACGCTTAACTGCCGATGAGACAAACGCACCTCCTGCAGATCCGAATGATTCTGCCGCAGCTAAGGACACATAACATACACACTTAAATTGATAGGCTAGGGAGAACATAATGGTTTACCTGGTCTATTTGCAGACTCACCCATTAGAAGCTAACGGAGGAAAACAAAAAAAAAACGTATGATCATAGACTAAATACCTGATTCTGATTGACTGAAAGGTGTGTGTTCGCGATGCTGATAACCCAGGTAATTCCGGTCAATTTACTCAGCATTTTAAATTAATGCGCTGCCTTATAAACAACTTTAAACATAATATTACAGAGTTACAATTGCATACAGAGTGAGATAGCTATTTTAAACAATATAAGTGTTTAACCTTTGAACTATCAATATTTCTTACCTCACAGCGACTCTATTTTTAAAAGCATTAAAAAACACAAAAAGCAAGCTTAGTTGAATATATTGTTGGTTATTATTTGTTTATTCACAAATAGCATTTTTCATGCCGAAATTACTCACACAGAATACACACAGAATCACTTACACAGAATAGTTTAAACAATCACTTGCCTGTAAATCCTTCTCATGGCATAGTTTTTCCAACACAAGTGTCCGCTCTTTTAAGTTGTCCACAGTGCTCTGCAGCTGCTCATTCTCCTCTTGCAATGTGGTTAAACATCGCTCAAGGTCCTGCTTATGCTTAGACAGAATCTTTATCTAAACAAGATAAGTGAACAGAATGCGCTGGGTCAGATACAATGCCACAGACAGCCTAACCAACAGCACTTTTAAAAACACTTTCTGTTAGTTTGAAATTTTCTATAAACCAAACAGCAAAAACTGCATAGCTTCACGGAAAGGCCTACAACCACCCACAGTTATAGAAATGTTAACCTTGAACCACTGCCTAGAAAAAGCATGCGAAGTCAGTGACACTGCCGTAGGAATTTAGGATTGACTACTTTAATAAGGTGCCTAGCAAATAAGCTGGTATTAAAAAAAGACAAGCCGTAGCTGATATTCAGTTTGTGACCCAAAATACCCAGCCATTATGGTTGCACAAGCCAGTGCACTCTTAGTGCCGGTCCCAAGCCCGGATAAATGGGGAGGATGCGTTAGGAAGGGCATCCAGCGTAAAACGTGCCAAATCAAATATGCGGATCACGAATCAGACTTTCATACCGGATACAGGCCTGGGTTACCAACGACCACCACAGGTATTGTTAGCCAACAGGCTACCGGTGTAAATTGGGCTACTGTTGGCCGAAGGAGGAGAAGGAGAGGAGGAAGATGTCTACAGAGACAGCAGGAAAAGGAGTGGAGGAGAGTGGAGGTTAGGGTGGGCACTTTAAATGTTGGTACTATGACTGGTAAAGGAAGAGAATAGCTAACATGATGGAGAGGAGAAAGATAGATATGTTGTGTGTTAAGGAGACCACGTGGAAGGGGAGAAAGGACAGAAACATTGGAGTGAAATTTAAGCTATTCTATCATGGTGTGGATGGAAAGAGAAATTGTGTTGGGGTGATTCTGAAGGAACAGTACAGTAAGAGTGTAGGGGAGGTGAAGAGAGTTTCTGATAGGGTGATAAACGTCAAACCGGAAGTTGAAGGGGTGATGATAAATGTTATCAGTGTCTATGCTCCACAAGTGGGTTGTGAGATGGAGGAGAAGGAACAACTCTGGAGTGAGTTAGATTGAGCAGTAGAAGGTGTACCCAGGAATGAACGATTGATGATTGGGGCAGACTTCAATATCCTGTTGGTGAAGGGAACAGAGGTGATGAGGAGGTGATGGGTAAGTATGGTCTTAGATAGAGGTAGAGTAATGTGGAATGGCAGATGGTGGTAGTTTTTGCTTAAAGGGTGGAAATGGCAGTGGTGAATACGTATTTTAAGAAGAAAGAGGAGCATAGGGTAACATATAAGAGTGGAGGAAGGTGCACACAGGTGGACTATGTTCTATGTAGGTGATGCAACCTGAAGAAGATTGGAGAGTGTAAGGTGTTGGCAGGGGAAAGTGTAGCTAGACAGCATTGGATGGTGGTCTGAAACAGAACTGGGAGCGGCAGAGCGTTAGGAAAATTAGGCAGAGATACAAGGAGATGCAGCAGAATGTGAAGAGGGATGTTGCAAAAGCTAAGCAAAAGGCATATGAGGAGCTGTATGAGAAGTTAGACACTAAGGAAGGAGAAAAGGATTTGTACCGATTGGCCAGGCGGAGGGACCGAGCTGGAAAGGATGTGCTACAAATTAGAGGATGGAGATGGAAATGTATTGACTAGTGAGGAAAGTGTGTTAAGAAGATAGAGCAAGGTTTTTAAGCAGCTGATGAATGAGAAAAATGAGAAAGAAAGAAGGGTGGATATTGTGGAGATGGTGAAGCAGGAAGTGAATAGGATTAGTAAGGAGGAGGTAAAAACAGCGAACAAGAGGATGAAGATCCTCTTATAAGAGGTGATAAGAGTGGAAAGTTGGACCGAATGACATACTGGTAAAAACATGGAGATGTTTAGGAGAGATGGCAGTTGAGTTTTTAGCCAGGTTGTAAACCAACATTTAGGAATTTGAGAGGATGCCTGAGGAATGTAGAAGGAGTGTGCTGATACCGTTTTTTTTTTAGAAAAGGGAGATGAGCAGACTTGCAGTAACTACAGGGGAATAAAGTGGGAAAGAGCAGTAAAAGCCACGCTGAGAGAAGAGATGACTATCTGTAAGCAACAGTATGGTTTCATGCCGAGGAAGAGCACCACAAATGCATTATTTGCTTGATGTTGATGGAGCAGTATAGAGAAGATCAGAAGGAGCTGCATTGTGTGTTTGTGTATTTAGAGAAAGAGTACAACAGGGTACAGAGAGAGGAGTTGTGGTATTGTATGATGAAGTCAGTTGTGTCAGAGAAGTATGTGAGGTTGGTGCAGGACATGTATGAGGACAGTGTGACAGCAGTAAAGTGTGCAGTAGGAAAGACTAAACATCTGCGGGACTCCAGTGGAAAGAGTGGTCAGTTTCCGGTACCTGGGTGTTCACATCACACAGGACCTGTCTTGGTCCTGTCACATCAACACCCTGGTGAAGAAGGCCCGGCAGCATCTGTACCATCTGAGACGCTTAAAGGACTTTAAACTACCCTCTCAGGTGCTTAAGACTTTTTACACTTGCACCATTTAGAGTGTTCTGACGGGTAGCATCACTTCCTGGTTTGGGAACAGCACCATGCAGGACAGGCGAGCCCTCCAGAGGGTGGTGCGTTCAGCTGAAGGTACCATCCACGCCGAGTTTCCTGACCTGCAGGACATCTACGGCATGCGGTGCAGGACCAGAGCCAGGAAGATTGTGAAGGACCTCAGCCATTCCAACAATGGACTCTTTTCTCTGTTGCGTTCGGAGAAACGATTCCGCTCCTTGAAGGCGAAAACAGAGAGAATGAGGAGGAGCTTCTTCCCGCAGGCCATTCGGTGTTTAAACCAGGAAACACCCAGGATCTAAAAACTGGCCCACTCTCTCCATCATCACCCTTTTTTCCCTGCACAAATTTTCCCTGCTACGGCACATTATACACTTGACTTGCACAACACAGTGCACTTTACATTTCATATTTTCTTTTTCATATTTATTTCATATTTCTATATTCTTAATTCTATACCACACCATTCCGCAGAAGGACACTTTACACCACACCTTACTGCACACGGACACTCATGGACAATCAAAAACCATGCCTAACTTGTTTACTGTTGTTTACTGTTTAACTGCACACTGCCATAAACATTTTCTGTGTATGTGTATATATATGTATATATGTATATGTATGTACATATATATTTATATATCTTTATATCTATTTATCTGCCTTTTTTTTCTTATTATATTTTTCTTCTAAATTTTGTTATTATATTTATAATTTTTATTCTCCTTTTTACCCCATTTTTATTCCCTCATGCCGGACCGTCGTTAAAAGCATTTCACTGCATGTCGTACCCTGTATGTATGTGTATGTGACAAATAAAATTTGATTTGATTTGAATTGGTTTGATTTGAAGACAGACTGGTTTAAGATGGAAGTTGGACCAAGGATCAAGGATCGGCTCTGAGCCCTTTCTTGTTTGCAGTGGTGATGGACAGGTTGACGGACGAGGTCAGACAAGGTCTGACAAGAAAAGTCTCCAAGCACTATGGTGTTTGCGAATTATATTGTTATTTGTGGTTAGGGTAGGAAGCAGGTGGAGAAAAATCTGGAGAGGTGGAGGTACATGTGTGTAAATAGAGTACATGTGTGTGAATGCAAGGGAGGGCAGTGGAGTGGTGCGGTTGCAGGGAGAAGAGGTGGTGAAGGTGGAGGAGTTTAGATACCTGGGGTCAACAGTGCAAAGTAATTAAGTGTGTGTTAGAGAAGTGAATAAAAGAGTGCAGGCAGGGTGGAGTGGATGGAGGAGAGTCACAAGAGTGATTTGTGATAGAAGGATATCTGCAAGAGTGAATGGGAAAGTTTATAGGACTGTGGTGAGACCTGTGATGTTGTATGGTTTAGAGACAGTGGCATTGAGTAAAAGACATGAGGCGGAGCTGTAGGTAGCAGAACTGAAGAGGTTGAGGTTTATATTGGGAGTGACGAGGATGGACAGGATTAGAAATGAGTTTTTTGGAGGGACAGCGCATGTAGGACGTTATGGAGACAAATGAGGGAGTTGCGATTGAGATGGTTTGGACATGTGTAGAGGAGGGACATGAGGTTTATCAGTAGGAGAATTCTGAGGATGGAGCCACCAGGAAGGAGGAAAAGAGGAAGACCAAGAAGGAGGTTTATGGATGTGGTGAGAGAAGACATGCAGGTAGTTGGTTTGAAAGAGGCAGATGTAGAGGACAAAATAGTATGAAGAATGGTGATCTGCTGTGGCAACCCCTAATCGGAGCAGCCGAAAAAAGAAGAAGAAGAAAATTTTTATATATTTCAGTTAGGTGGTAAACTGTGCCAAATTTATCAGAGAACTTTCACAGATGTATCTGCTTCTGTTGTTTCCTGCTCATTAGTTGTCAATGCAGTGAAAAGTCAAACAGATAATACTGTGCTTACAGACAACGTCTACATTATAATTCATACCTAGTTCTGTAGAATTTGAAAAATCTTCCAAAAGTAAAAACCTGTCGCTTATATAATTCAGCACATGCCTGAATTTCTTTCTTTATTATTAATTAGTCTAGTTGATTCCAAGCACAAAATAGAATACCTTATATGTCAGATTTAAATCATTTGACATATGAAGATTAGATTTGGATTTTACTGAATTCTGTTCTAAGGTCATGATTTAATGCCATCTCCTAACAGAACTAGACAAAAGCATATGTAGTAACTTTTTGTATAGCCATTAGAGAGTTCTTACACCATGAGACTTGACACCTTGATATAAATGTAGTATCATCAATATAAAATATTTTTATAATTCCAAAAAAAAAAAAAAAAAAAAAAACAGCCATTAGGGTTGCAGAATATATATATATATAAAAAAGTATGATAAAACTGTAGTATGATAAAATTTTTAGTTAAATTAAAGTCTATGAACATATGAAATGGCATCTCTATTTCTGTGATATTTCAATGAATGGGTCTCTATTATGAATAGACTATTTGGTTGAAGTGCTGTTTCTCCTTTTATGCAATGAAAATGAAACAACAATGAGTGATATGTAAATAAATGAATTGTAGTAAATGCCTACTTACTTCTAGCTCTTGCTGCTCCCCAAAAAATAAAATAAGCAAAATAATTAACAATAGCAGAGAAATTATGGTTTTGCAAAAATCTTTTTAAAAGTACAATAGTTACTGTTGGCTACTATGTAATTTTATTGCTCTAAATAAGAAAAGATCACATGATTCCACTGTCCTTTACCTCTGCTTGTAGGCTTTCTAATTGTGTCATGTGCTGGTTTTTTGAGATGTTCTTCTCTCTGAAATCATCTCTCAATGAATGGACCTGGGTGCACAGCTGTCTCTCCACATCAGCAGCCTGTGGAAAATATATATTACAGAGTGACATACTTAGCCAGCCTAAACCCTTCAAAACTTTCCCCCAATGAAGTCGTTAGTTGTTATTGGCATTGGTGTGGTTTGGGTCTTTGTCATGATTAATTTGATCCCAATTAGGCTGGATGTATTTCTCTGTAAATTGTCAGACAGAATGTTTCTGCAGATTTTTTACTTCATTGTGCTGCACCGATAATCATTAAAACGCACTGGTGAATACAGTACACGATTCCTGTATTCGAGTAAAACTACAAATAATCTGTTTACACATGAGCCCAGTAAATGTACATTTAAAATTTTTACTTGAGCAAAAGTACAAAGCCAACTTGCTTTTAAAAGTACTTAAGTATCTAAAGTAAAAGTGCTGATCTATGAGCACTGTATATTAATCATTCATACAATTCAATATTTTAAATTCATGCAAATCATATCTTTTTATAGAGACAGTTTTCTACTGTTATAGGCACACAGTGAGAGAACCCTTATTTTACACAAGCTCAATGTTGGTATGGCTGTGATCTTGCAACAGGCTTTCATTTAACACAATTTATGTAGCAAGGAAGTGCATGTTTACTCTCAAATGTATTAGAGTAAATATAATTTACATGAAAGAGTATACACATTAATGTGTAATAATGAAGAAAAAAAAAATAATTCCCAAAAAGAAAATAATAATATATTAATATCAAAAAATGACAGAAATACAGTAGAAAGTTCAAATGTCCACTTTACTGTGCACAATAATTGATCAAGATTGGTAAGCCTCTTCCAATCTTTTTGTCTCTTTCTTCTTTGCTCTTGATGTAGCCTTTGAATGAGATTGTAATATGAGGTGGTGGCAAAAGGTTTTGAGACTAGTTTGTAACACACCAACAGATTGCAGCACAAGGATGCACGCACAGTCACAGGAAGTACCAACCTTCCAAAATCGGAAGCTGTGCAACTGGTGCTATTCTGACCACATGCATTACCATGTCTGTGATTCCATCATGGACAACAAGTTAGAACAAAGAGAAAACATGGCATTTTGCAGTCACAAACATAGAAAAATCTAACCTCTAACCTTTAATTTAAGCATTCAGTGGCAACTGATGTAGGTTAAAAATGTTTATTTAACTTTTCATTTCTCAATGAAAACAATCCAGTCATTTTCAAAACTGTCATTTTAACAGAGACACAAGTTGTCTCTTAAAGCACACACAGCTTTTAAAATGATTCAGTTTCATTTTGGATCAAGAGTAATCTCTTTTTGTTTTTAACTGCTGTATTTCTTTAACACGATTCTTTATCATAACTTCACATTCCATGATTTGCAGATATAGGCTTTGTGCTAAGCCTCAAATTAATCTCTAAGTTTAGAGTATTTTTAGTAGTTTTTTCTATCCACATCTAAACTAAAGGATAAAAATATTTTAGTTCTTAATTTAATATGCTAATCAAATTACTAGGCATTACTTGTCAGTCGGGATAAAACCATAATGTGAACATTACACAGATTAATAGATTAATAACATCACATTTAACTGTGACATTTTGCGTAGAACTGCCTACAGAGTATCTAGCTGGCATAAAATGTAAAATTTGCCATTCTTGTGCATACTGACATCAGTTTTACTGCACATCTGAAATATGAGTATGATGAAGATATATGCTACAAGAATGTACCAAGAATGGCATTTTAATTAAATTTCTATGGGGAAAAGTTAAACCAAATGACTCCCACTTAATGCGTGTATGGTAGTGACAAGAAACGTTCAGTACACTCAGCATGTCAAAATTTCATATGCTTCTGCCAAAAGTTCTCAATCTGCAAGTTTGTATTATGTGAAGATGACTGATTGATAGGAAATACATTTCAGTACACAATACATCACAGGTTCATGCCTATTCAGAAACTACAAGATGAATACACCAAGAGATTTTGTACTATATTATATCCAGTTGCATCTTACTTTTGCAGCAGGTATCCAAACAAATTTACATTTACATTTGCGGCATTTAGCAGACGCCCTTATCCAAAGCAACGTACAAAAGTGCTTTGAGTCTCTAGCAATTAATAAATATACACTGGTACGCAAGATTACAAACTTAATATAAATATAACCCTAGAATTCTACAAAGCAAACTTGGAAAGCGCTAATTTAGGTGTTTCAGGTCTACAATCGTCGCTTGAAGATAGCCAGGGCCTCCGCTGTACGGATATATAGGGGAAGTTCATTCCACTACCTCAGTGCCAGAACAGAAAAGTTTAGTTTAAAAGTTTAGTGTGACTGCAACTTCAGCTTTACAACACCCCCACCACCACTGAATAGATATCTGGACCTGCACATTAGAGGCAGAGTGCTGTCAGAATTATTTAATTTACTATCATTTCCCATCAGCTAGTGCACATTTTCTATCAGCCACTGGACCTTAATGTTGCAGGTCGCATGCTGCATCTACCTGTTGCAGTTTTTAGCCAATACACACACACACACACACACACACACACACACACACACACACACACAAACATGCACACAAATAGAGGGCTGCAATAAAAAAAATCCATAATATTTTGTGTTTTAAATCAGTAATGCTTGACTAGCTTCAAATTACTTTTCCATAAAATAATAAAAAGTTGTCGCCCATGTTTTTTAATGACACAATGTATACATAGGCTGGTTACTCAGTCTCTCTACTTAGTCTTTAATCACCTGACAATGCTCACTGATAGTCTGCACTATTCTACAGCTATAGCCCACTCCTGTTTTTTAGCCCACAGTGCTACTTCATTTTAGCCCACAGTGCATCACTTACATTGCTGTTCTCTCAAAATATGAATTAAATGTCTGTCAGTGAACTTCAGATTAAGGTATTAAAAAGTCTCACCAAATCCACTGCAAACCCCACAAAAACATAAGCAGTATCTAATTTATATAAATCCCACAAGAGCTATAAATAGTATTTTCCTCTCACACAATCCCAAGAACTGGTAAGGAAATTCTCAACTTGCATAGTCTGTACCAGACTTTTTTCTGCAAACCCCACTTACATTTACATCATTTGGCAGATGCCAAAAGCAAAGCAACTTACAATTATTTTATTTATATAACCCCAATTTCAAAAAAGTTAGGACGCTGTGTAAAATGCAAGATGCAATGATTTGCAAATTTCAGAAACCTATATCTTATTCACAATTGTATGTAGAAATTATATCAAATGTTTAAGCTGATGAAATAATTAATTTAAAAATAATGCATTTTTTTAAATCATTTTTAAAGAAAAAATATTTCCAAATTCTTTGGAATTGGGGATGTAATTGGGGTTGCTGGAAATTTTAACAAACAACCTTTTATTCATATGCTCAATATATTAACCACTTAGCTACCACTTTCCCATAACACTTCCCATACTTTTTCTATCACTTTGTGCAGAAATATCAGGAAGTACTAAAAACAACAAGGCTGTTGTAAAAAGGAATTCCATTCACAAATTACACAAAACAAACTGCAGAACAACTTATCTACTCCAGACCCACGTATATTTTGGAAAGCTTTATATTTTTTTGCTATATATTTCTAATTTCTGTTTGCTATGTTCCAGAAGTTTAAAAAGTTTGTTGGACTTGCTATCAGTATCAATTATAAAACTGGTACATGTAGCATTGCTGTATGTCAAAGTGGATGGAAAGAAGGGATCCTTTAAGCAGAGTTTTATTTAAATGCCCATTTAGCAATTAAAGAATAAAGAAAACACATTTAATTACCATTAAACAAAACATTTGTGTTTGGTTACACTCCTAGTAAGTACTGTAAACTACTTATATTAATACAGGCCTGGCCTTAAGTCATTATTATGACAATACTCACAATGTCTTCTTTACAAGTGAAATTCTATACTAACCATAAACAACAAATCAACAAATACCCAGTTTAATTGTACTAGTCATAGTCTTATCCCTTAAAATCTTTAGTTTTTTTGTAGAATCACCCACTTTGTCAAACTATTTAAATGTGCACTTACTCTTCTGAGCCGCTCGAGCAGACTGTGGTTTTGTTCAGAGAGTTCGGTAATGGTGCGGGTCTTGTCCCGATCAGCTTCACGTAGCTGTAACTTGTGCTTCTCCAGCTCACCCTTAAGCTGCTGCACATCAGTCTCCAGCTCAGCCACTCGACCCTCCCACTCACCTTCTCGTCTCTCCAAGCGCTGCCGCAACTCATGCTTTTCCTGCTCCAGATTCTGCAAAGAAAAGAGAAAAATGCTAAATAATGTCAGACATTTTCGCACACCTTCAGGTTTGTGAAGGTACCTCTGGCTTTTCATGGGACATGATCCTGAATTTAGTATATAAATGGAGTTTTGCATTTCCAGATTCACCTTGACCCATGAGCAGAATAAAGCAGTTACTGAAGTTGGATGAATGAATGGACGAATGATGTTATAAATGTGATAAATCAACATTTAATCTTCAATTTCCTGTGATTATACAAACTTTAATCATAACATTTACCTATCAACCATTTACTTAAGATAATATAATATATAATCCTTATAGTTTACATGTAGGTCAAATCAGTGGTACTATTAGGTCAACTTCAAATAATAAATTTTAATGAATAGTTTAAAACAAATGAATACATAATAAGGCTACTGTATATACTATTGAAAAAGTAGAACATGCAGACAAGATATAATGGGTAGGTTAAGGACGTCTGAAAAATCCCTTCCTGTACCCAAAAAACTTAAAAAAAAAAAAAATACAAAAATCAATAACCTTACAGCATTTTATGTAGTGTAATTTTATGTAGTGTTAATGCCTTGCTTGACAGCACAGCTTAAAGTAGATAATAAGAGAGGATATGAGGTCATAGTACAAATCTGTAGTAGATGTAGGCATAACTCCGCTTTTGGTATTGCTGAGGATTAGACTTTGTTGCACTGTACATTATGCACTAAACGAAAAGAGGGCTTTGAATAGCCAAGATAACTAAGACATGCAAACATTGCAAGGTAACAGTGTCATGAAGCATTTTGTTGTCAATCATATAGGGTAGCATTTTGCCACCATACAGAACCAATGTTCCCATTTTGATTTTGCCACCATACAGCACCAATGTTCCCATTTTGATTGGGTGACTGTCTAAATGGAGTTTTTTGTGTTCTCCCTGTATCTTTAGCAGTTTCCTCTGGGTTATGTAGTTTCCTACCACTTTGAGTAGGATACTGGTAGGCGCCTGCTAGGTGTGAATTGGTGTAAAAAGAATGCCCTGGCTTTATTTTCCATCTAAAGTATTCTGTGTTCCTAATATAATATATAGATCTCCTGCAACAAGGATAAAGCAGTTACTGAAGATTGAATTATTAATAAATAGGAACTACTAGAATGAGAGAGTATGGTGGTAAGAAATCCTTATTCCAATTTAATTAACAGCATCTAACAGTATTAGGGGATAGCTCATCTTATGCTTTATCCTTTTTGTGTTTTTAATATCCTAAAATCTGATCAACATGCTAAGGGTATCTTTCTAATCACACGAGAGGTTATAAAATTGCAGAATATAGAAATAAATACATTTTACCATTTTCTTTTGGTTTCTGTAAAAGGTAAATTTTTAAGACTCATAAAGCTGAAGGCATAAATATATAAGCATAAATATAAGTATTAACTTTCTCAAATTATGCACAACAAAGACTACATCAGGTACTTGACTGCCAGACTTTTGTTATGTTAATTTTGTTATGTTATCTTATGTTAAGATTCCTGGGGATTAACAGTTTTTGAAATACTTAAACCAACCCTTTTTCTACCAACATCCTTTTCATGATCAAAGTCACAGCCATCACACTTTTCCGATTCTAATGAAAATGTAACTGACCATTTATTGCAATATTTGCCAAAGGTGTATAGAGCTGGGCTGTTCCCAAATACCATATTCATAGTACCTATATTTCCTAATGAAACACGCAGAGGCCCCATAGTCCTTTTACTGTATGATTATAATGATTCTTTTTGTCCAACTGCAATGCAAGCATTCAAAAAACATACTGTACATCTTTTCTTAAACTCTCTCTTAGTACATTGTATCTTTAAAAGAAATAGAAAATAATGTAAAGTCAAGGCGATTTCAATTCCAAAATCTGCAAAATGTTCAGTTTTGATGTCAGTAAACTTAAATGTTCTTCTTGCTTCTTTACTTCTAGATCTTATTACAATTGAAAGTGCCTTACTTCTAGTTTCTCATTCAGATCCTTGGTCATTTTTTCATATTGCTTCGTGAGGTCTTGGTTTCTCTCGAGCAGCGCTTTCCCGAGTTTTGCAGCCAAAACCAAGTCCTTCTCTTTTTGTCGGAAGAGCGCTAAAAGATCTGCGTCCTGCTCGTTTATGACCAGTTCTTCTTCCCGTTCCCGTGTAAGCATGGTCAGTTCTTCTTCCAGGACCGTGCCAAGGCCTCCGGACCCGGCGTTAAGAAGTGATTGATGCAGATGAGTTAGTGGGGGCGGATGAGTGAAGGTTCCTCGTGAAGCTGGAGGATTTTGCGAGTCGCAATCCGCGCAGGCGCTGTCCAACTCAGCTTGTGCTGAAATCTCGGCCGCAACGGACGAAATGGTAAGTGGATTGAGGCCGAAAGCTGACATCGCAAAATAAACCGAAAGATCGAACTGCTTTATAGCCTCTGGCCTTTTAGCATTTGCAGCAGCTCTGTAAGATCTGATCCAATAGGTGCCATGGGAAATTGAGAGGAGATGATGGAATACGCATTGCCTCCAAATTATTTCATTGCCTTAAGCAAACATTTAGCCATATCGTGTCATTCCTTCTTCAGGACGTTTCTCGATTGGAATATATATCAAAACCTCGTGTCTGTGTTAATCTCCCCGGTAATCCCAAGGAATAATGCCGCGTCCACAACTGAAGAATTGTTTTTTTCCGTACCCGGTTCTACGTTATCCACCTTGACGCACACTCTCCACCGTTCGATGTGTCCATCTTAATGCATCGGGGTCGTGTGTCGCCATAACGGAGGTCCCTAACCTCTGATGCGTTTTATCTAGTCCCCTGACCTAAAACACCAACACTGGATACCGACGTTTGTGCGCGAGCTCTGCGTACGTCCCACCTTCACCCTGAGCGCGCCCGCACTCGTGACGTCAGACTTACAAACCGTTAACCCATTGGTTGAATACCATAACGCCACATAGTGCGCTACGTGACCGACACAGACGTGTTCATATTAATTATATGGGGTGGGTTCCGTCCAAAATTGATCATAACTAATTAAAATTAAAATGTCCATAAACCGCCATATATTTTCATCCACACACACACAAGATTATCTTAATATTTTGATGATATTCAACAAATTTTAATTTGTGTAGCGCTTTTAACAATGAACATTGGTAATGTGGTGATAAAAACGAATAAGATGTTTTTTATAAGTGTAAGTTTGTCCCTGATGAGCAAGCCAGGGGCAACTGTGGCAAGAAAAAACTCCCAGAGATTGCATAAGGAGATTTATTACAGATGTTGCGGTGTGCAGTGATGGTGATCAGAAGCAAACTGTAGTCCTGAGTCAGTGTAGCAGATTGTTGATGTTAATTCAAATCCATCCTCAAAGCTCCAGTTCTTACTCCGGAATTTCATGGAACCACCCAAGGAGTTGATGAGAAACCATCCCAAGCTGCACAGAGTGGCCTCCAATCAAAGAGAACACAGGCCGGCCTAGATGAAGTAGAAAATCCGCGGAGGGAAGAGGGGCAGGAACCAGAAGGTAACACAGACACGAGTCGACCCACCACACCACCGTCAACAAACCTGAGTAAACGTGTGAGAGTGAGGAATAGATTCTTTATAAAATCTGCCCACTGCTGTAGTCTTTATTATTTGAGGTACCAACAGCCTCAAGTAGGCGTGGAGGACCATATTGGTACAGAAGTTCACTAAAAGACTGCGGCGTGAGACCGTTAAGTGCTTTATACGTCAGTAGTACACAGTAAAAACAGAAGTGTTAATTTAACTCTTAAAGAGTTGAATTTGACTCTGTTTCAGATAACATTTGATCCCACTCGAAATCAGTGTAAAATTTACTCTTTGGTCAGTGTCAAGTTTTTAGAGTTAATTCCACTCAATATTGTGTAAAAAATAACAACGAAATGTGAAAAATTATTTAACACTGTAGGATAATCACACTGTTAAGAGTAATATAATTACACAGTATAGAGTTAATTTATCTACAATTTTACTTAAAAAAAATGACACTAAGTGTAATATTTACTTTTAATTTCTCTAGTGTTTTGAAAAATATATAAATCATAAGATGCAGTGTTACTGAATTTTAGAACTATCAACTACTATTCAAATAAAAACAAGCACAATAACACTAGATAACAGCACTCACAATTTATTGTAAATATAAAGCATTTCAATGTCACTGAATTTAGATTGCAAACACATTTCCTTGTCTCTGACCAAAACATGGATAACATAATAAAAATGTTTACCAGAGAAAGCAATATGGCACGACAAGGAGAGTGTTATTCCCTCCATATGACATTTGTATGTCAAAAGGCCTAGGGTAATGCAGGTCGTCAACATGAAAAAAAAATAAAAAAATCACCTCATATGCATGGAAATGTTCCTGAAAAGTTACTCTACTTAAAGGCACTGTGAGTAGCAACAGTTATTCACACATTATCAGAACTGACTCAATCTGATCAAACACAGGCACTTCAGATTCAACCTTGCCACAGATAACCAAGTTTGGGTGATAAACAAAATCATTATGTTTAGTCCAATTAACCTTCATAACCTGAATGCTACTGGGCACTTGCATTGCCATAGCGATTTCAGAACATCCTTTTACCATTTTTAAAGACACCATTTTTCCTGGACCAATGTCTAACCGACCAAAAGTTGTTGAACTTCGCCAACTATATGCCATATGATTCTAATGCTTTTTTTGCCAGTGTTTTGGTAATATTTTTAAATGATTTAAGCTGTTTTTTTCGAAAAAATTATGTTTGCCTTCATACACCAACTATGAAGGACAAGCCCAATTTTCTGGATGCAGCGGGGATAGTGGATAAGAAAATGGTGCTTTGGTAAAAGGTTTTTCTGAGGATACAACTTCTTAAACAGTGCGTGGTGATCCACAATTAAATATTTTAAATATGCACATAAACCTTCAGATAACATGGGCGAGAATATAATGTTTATTATTTGAAGTATTAAAAGTAGCAGGCCCCAGTGTTGGTCAGTAGAAGTTACTAAATCTCCAAAGATAAGAGGAACATTCCGAAGTAAGCACCAGGACTGAACTGCATTCAGTCCCAGATCATTACATTTACATTTACATTTGCGGCATTTAGCAGACGCCCTTATCCAGAGCGACGTACAAAAGTGCTTTAAATCTCTAGTAGTGAATAAATCTTACACTGGTACGCAAGAATACAAACTCAATATAAATATAACTCGAATTCTACAAACTTATTTAAGTATTTCAGGAAGAGGTAGGTCTTCAGTTCTCGCTTAAAGATAATCAGGGACTCTGCTGTACGGACATCTAGGGGAAGTTCATTCCACCACCTTGGTGCCAGAACAGAGAAGAGCCTTGAATTGTATTTACCTCTCAATCTGAGAGAAGGTGGTACCATTCGAGCAGTGCTGGAG
The DNA here is from genome assembly GCA_024362625.1 of Silurus asotus. Taxonomy (NCBI): domain Eukaryota; kingdom Metazoa; phylum Chordata; class Actinopteri; order Siluriformes; family Siluridae; genus Silurus; species Silurus asotus. The sequence goes on along the minus strand of MU559653.1, from coordinate 3,856,464 downwards.
GATCTCAGACAGCGTGGTGCAGTGCGAGATGTGATGAGGTCACTGAGGTAAGATGGTGCTGGTCCATTTTTGGCCTTGTAGACAAGCATCAGTGTTTTGAATCTGATACGTGCAGCTACTGGAAGCCAGTGAAGGGAGCGCAGCAGTGGGGTGGTGTGGGAAAACTTGGGCTGATTGAACACAAGTCGTGCAGCTGCATTTTGGATCATTTGCAGTGGACGAATAGCGTTCAGGGGGAGACCTGCCAGCAGAGAGTTGCAGTAGTCCAGTCTTGAAATGACAAGAGACTGAACAAGCACCTGGGCAGCCTGTATGGACAGAAATGGTCGAATCCTTCAGATGTTATAGAGAAGAAATCGACAAGAAAGAGCAACATTAGCGACATGTGGGAAATTAGATCCTTCACCTTCACATTAGATCCTTCACCTAAATTAACAGCTACAAGCCTGTTGTTTCTCTCCATGAAACCATAATCAAAACTTTCTATTCTTGAAATTATTTCTGCTGATGTAACAGGTTTTTCCTTCAAATACAGAAATTATAATTTAAATTCATACTGGCCCACCCCTTCTAACACATCATGCATCACATCAACTGAGAAGTTCTCTGTTGTGTAAAAATACTCCAATGAATTTAATATGCATGACCTTTATACACCAAATACGTATGGAAGGGATGGATTACAAGCCATTTCTTGACAGTGAGCAGTGTGTATATCTTTGGTGCGCAAAACTACTTTGAAAGAATCTTCAGAGAATTCTGTCTGAAAATCCTCCTTTTCCGCTAAACAAAACCTGCAACAGTACCTTGCACTGAAAGACTCCACCAGACCAAACAAACTATGCAAACCCAAATTATCCCCAGTAACCTGTACTACAGTGCCACGAACATAACCAATGTATAATGGAATCTCAATACCATCACTCTCTAACACTTTAATGTCTCGAACAATGGGAGCAAAAATTTCACTAAAACCATACCGTTTAACATCTTGAGTATGAAATAAGGCTCACAGGTGTATGTTAGCTAAGAAAGAATTCCATTTTGGAGAGAAGTTTCTTAAAGTAAAATATACTAAACCCAATTTATGAATACCTCGCTTAGGACCCAGAGGATTGGTGACCTCAAAGTCATCATAGAACATCTGGATCTGTATTGTCTGCTTCTTAGTTGAGAACAGGGGGTGACTTTTAAAATAAGATCCATCACAAATATCTCTCAGTCTAGAGTTGCTGGTAGCTGAGCTTTGCAACATTTCTGCAACATACTGACTGCAGTGTAGATAAAATTGGAATATACATGAATTTATCTTGAACTACTACCTGATCATAGGTTCCAGTCTTTTTATTTCGTCTTGTGTCAAATCTTGAACCAATCACACATTCAACTGGTTCTACTATTTCCCACTTGTCAGTCATAAATTTTGATCGCTTGTATTCCAAATTTAAAATTGTGAAAGGATTCTCTAACCCCTCAAAACACGCCACAACTTTCTTGCACATTTCCGTTTCTCTTTTATTACTAAACACATGCTTTATCACTGTCTCTTTGACATGCTGATGGATATCTTGAACAATCTCTTCCATGGAAATCACTACAGAATTCAGTGTACTTTGACCAACACCTGCTGCCTTTAGATCAGAAATTACAGCTGAACAACTATTTACAATGTATGGCGAAGATAACTGTGACTCAGCCTCTAAATATTCAGTCGACTCTTCAACATGAGAAACATTACTTGTATTGAAGGTACTTTGAGGATATGAAAGATCATATTCTATAGAATCAACTAAACTGCTTCCATGGCACTTATTAAGATACTTTCTTAAACCAGAAAAACTACCGAAAGAACGTGAGCATCCTTCTTGACCACACTTCAGAAAAAGAGTCCTGCCTGTACATAGCCCATGAATTACCTTAAAGTGCTTAAGGTTGTTTGGACTTCCATGGTCACTTTTGCAAAGAAAACACTTAATAGCTTTATCTCAACTAACGCACCATCTTGCCCGCAACTCTGCAACTCTGGGAGTCTCCTTTGTTTCCCCCATGTCGATGTTATAGATGGTTGTTTGGACAAAAGTGAAAAAGCTGCTCAGGGAAGAACTGTATGACGTACCAAAGACTTAAAGAGACTTAAAGAGTTCATCAAAAGCTCCAAGTGAACCTGTTGCCTTGCATGGAAGTGCATACTTGTCAACCACAATGAAGTAGGAGTGAATGGTGCTCTGTGTGGATCCCTGGGCGAAAAGGTAGGGCTGACTGCTTTGGGTGATGTTGTCTAGATGCTGCTGCACACTGGTTCCAACCTACAACAAAACACATTCAACAGAATTGTTTTGGTGAATAACTTCTGACAGTAGATCAGATCACCTCCAACTGTGCAGAAGATTGAGGTGATGGAAGATATATTTAAAACAACTTGTTCACTTTGAAAAATGTTTTTGCTGATAATTTACTCACCCCCATGTCATCCAAGATTCATGTCTTTCTTCAGTCAAAAATAAATGTAGGTTTTTGAGGAAAACATTTCAGGACTTTTCCCCATTTAATAAATTTCCATGGTGACCAACGGTTTGAGCCCAACCCTTTAAGCATACCTTTTGAAATCTAATGAGCTGATCTACAGCTGGAAGCGCAGAAAGCTTTCCCGGCCTCTTTCTACCTTGTGCAGATGGTGGTAGCAGATGTAGCAGCAGCAAGATGGCAGACATGTCACTGTCCCAGCCTACAAATAAGTAAATAAAAACCTGGTTTACCTTATGCCATAGCATAGCATTCAACATAACAACTTGCACCATTACGAAAATGTACACTACACACCAACATAACCCTAAATAACAAGTAAAACAGTTCCATTCATAACATTCTCAACTTCAGCAGCTGACTCAGCATTGCGCATCAAATCCAAGAGTTCTGTGGTGGGTACAAGTCCCTAGGCTTTCCTTTATTACTTTTGCTTTAAAAGTGGTTGGCCAATTCTCCAAAAATGTGTTGGCCGTGGCCTCACCAAACAGAAATCTGAAATCTTGTTCTATCTGCAATGTAACACACAAAAGTGATAAGTAATACATAATGCTACATTGGATATTTTGGTGATGCTGTGATTTAAGATGTCATACCAGTCCTGGTGTGTCCAGGAATCGTGGGAAGACCAAGATGACATTTGATGATTTGGCTTCATCGTTGACAATTGCTTGCCGATATATAAATGTCATTTTTATTTTGTCACATACAGTCTTTTCATCAGCAGAGTGTCTCAAATCAGCAATAGCTGCTTCCACATCCTTATCAGATGGCTCTCTGTCAAAGGTGGAGGGCTGACGAACACGACCTGGCCCAACTCTTAAGACAAAATAAAATGTTAAAAACTTTCTGTACAATTCACAGGTCACCAATATAATCACATCACTGATCAGTAAACATACCTTTTGGAGATTTGCTGACTAAAGCACCTCTTTACTCTGCTGTTTTTCTTTGTTTGGTCTTTAATCGCCATGCAAGGTATCTTGAACCACTCATTGGATCGTATTAATGTTCCTAAGTGATTATAAATACATTTTAAAGGACTATTAACATTTTAAAGAGTAAATATGTGCATAATGCTGCAATAACCCATTCACTTACATATCCATGTTGTGAGTATGGGTCTTCTAGATAGGGAAACAAAGCTACTATCCCCTGTGCATACATCACTCTGACACTTTTGGGGGGGGATGTCCTAGCATATGAATTCAAAGTTAAAATCACACTCAAATGTCATTGCGAAACACAATTTACATAATTAATATTTGTAAAATAATATCAATGTTTATTTACAGCCCAGCAATATGCATAATGCTTACCCATGTGTTTCTGTCATCTCAGCAGCAAGTATGTTAATCATCTGTCTTCTGGGGGTATCTGTCAGGGATTTGGTTTTTTCATACTCTTGCATAATTTGTTCACCACCAGGCTTTGATGTTAAGATTTTTTCAATCAACTATAGGTGGAAATGTGCTTTCTGTTATTGTAAAACCATATGTAATAATGATGGGAAAAAAATGTCATTTAAAGAACACTTTCCATGGTGAAACAACATTCAGATTGGATTTAACAATTTAAGCAACTTGGACTTAGCAATTTCCTACACTTAGCGCTTTTGCCTCGTAGTTTCCGTGGCGTGGCCTTTTAGGCTGGCTTCCTTCGGCAGCAGCTTCTTCTTCAACAGGGTCACACAGCGTGTAATTCAGGATGACGGTGTCATCACATGTACCCGAGCATGATGATAACTGAGAGGCACCTGTTCATTATGAAATTAAAACAAAATATAGAAACATATTACAAGAAAAAGTTACCGGTATTTTAAGACAATAAATGTTCTCATTCTGGCCTCTAAACTAAACAAACTAATTTGTGAATTGTCTAAATGAATACCAAGTCCTCCATTTCCCAGCATGATTTTCAGAGTTCCAGGTGACTCCTTCGCTATTTCTTCAAAAACCTCCATGTCAACTTCTGTGTCTGACTGGTCATACACCTTAATACCTGGCTGCCTGCTTTCTGGTATGCTGAATTTAAGACATGCTGTTTAAACAAATTGAATAAAAAAAACATCCATTCCCTTCTTACAAGAATCAAGTTCATATATTTAAGTTTGCCTCATGTATTCAATAAATGATGAAAGACAAGTATTTGCAGCCAATTTTATGTGAATGAAAAAAAAAAAAAGAATATTGACCTAACTAGATATCATAACATAAATGGTTAAAGCTGTATTATTTTGTCATTGCGTGATGTATTGGCTATAGCTTTAACCTAATGTACCCACCTTCTGTTAAGAAAGCATTGAATGTCAGCTCAGACAGCTTGACGTATTTTTGCTCTTTCCCCAATTGAACACGCAACAGCATTTTGCCCCTGTTAACAAAGAAAATATATATTCAAAATCATAATTTAGGGCTGGTTCAACTAAGAGTTACCTATCAATTTCTCACATGCACTATACATTACTTGTTACATATGTTATATGTTACACTGCAATTACAAAGGGTGGCTGAAGAAGACAAAGTTGTCCTGGTTGAATATAACGTTTATTTTCTGCTGCAAATTAAAGCTAGGTAAAGTTAAGAGGCACGGTCTCAAATTAGCTACCAAATAAGTGTGCCAAAGTTATCTAGCTCTTTGGCTATTTTAGTTTGAACAGTAATCCGTTAAAATTGTTAAGCCATGTTAAACACGTCATGCAATCAGTGATCTAAGTTATCGTTATATAAGACCAACATTAACTATCAGATGCATGCTAACATTACCAGTATATATAAAAAAACCTAGATGAACGTTGCCTGGGAAGCTAAAAAATACATTAGCTAAGAATAGCTATTAACTGCATTAAATCTTTTGTTGTTATAGTGACGGAGTTAAAGTTATTTTACGCATAAAACAATCTGACCAACTTCATTCTTGAAAATATTGCAACAAATAAAGGAACAGTTTGGCAGAGTACGGGTTGCTATAACTTGTAAAATGACCTGAACTAATAATCAGCACACTTTAAAATTATGTAAAGTTAAAAAATACTGTTTTGGTGTGGACAACAAAGGATATTACTTACCTAGCAATATCAGTGACCTAGCATTGCTCCTTCACAATCTTGTAGAGTTAAAATTGTCACTGCGTTTCTGCAGATTTTTACACTCACTTTTCACTCCATTGATAGAGCAACTTTACTCCCCAAAGTGTTGAAAATACTCTATCTGGGTTAAAATCACTTTACTCTGAAATATTAACACCCCATTTCTTACTGTGTATAGTGCTTTATAATCAATGCGAGATTTGATTGGGAGCCAGTGTAGACAGATTTAAACAGGGGTGATGTGGTCATATTTTCTAGATCTAGTGAGGACTCTTGCTGCTGCATTTTGAACTAACTAAAGCTTATTTATGCACTTACTCGCACACCCAGACAGTAAAGCGTTACAGTAGTCTAATCTAGATGTAACAAAAGCATGGACTAGTTTTTCTGCATCCTGTAATGACATCATATTTTTAGCAATATTTCTAAGGTGAAAGAAGGCAATCCTGGTAATATTATTCACATGAGACTCAAAGGAAAAACTAGGGTCAATAATAACACCAAGGTCTTTGACTGCTGTACACACTGAGATAAAAACACCATCCAGAGATGCTACATAATCGGAAAGTGTACTTCTAGTTGCATGTGGTCCTAGTAAAAGTACTTCCGTCTTATCCGAGTTGAGCAGAAGGAAGTTATCAAGCATCCAGTGTCTAATGTCCTTTACACACTCCTCAACTTTTCTTAACTGATCTCTCTCATCTGGCTATGCTGAAATATACAGCTGTGTATCATCAGCATAACAATAGACGAATACCATATTTAAGTATAATTTCACCCAGAGGCAGCATATATTAAGAGAAAAGCAGTTGGCCTAAGACAGATCCCTGCGGAAAACACCAAACTTTACCTCAGAGAGTGTGGTGAACTCACCATTTACATCAACAAACTGATAGTGATCAGTCAAATAAGACCTGAGCCAAGAGAGAGCTGTTCCCTTTATTCCAACAAAGTTCTCGAGTCTAGCAAGCAGGGTAGTATGATCAATGGTGTCAAAAGCTGCACTAAAGGTCGAGCAAAACAAGTAACAATTTGTAGATGCTGGTCTGTATTTTTGCTGATTGGTAAATCTCTCTATACTTTTAAGAGACCCTGCCATGTTACCAACCTGTTGCCTAATTAATCTAATTATTCTCATTAGATGGGAAAAACCTTCCAGTGGTTTTCCTTTTAGTAACTTACATTTCTAGCCTTTTGTTGCCACTTTCCTAAGTTTGTTGAAATGTGCCGCAGCCATCAAATTTACCATTAAATTTTTTTTCCCTTTATTTTTTTTTTTTATAAGTTTAAAATTTTACATGTTCTATTGTGTTTTTATTTTTATTTTACACAGTGGCCCAATTTTTGTTAAATTAGGGTTGCGCATTCACATAATTTATTGCAGTTTAATCTATATCTCACAGAGCTATCAGTGGTAACATTCCACTGTGCCTATACTTCCCTATACTTCTATTTAGTACTGTAAAATTAACTAGGACCCCCACAGCATTAAGCTGTAGCTGTGATGAGTTCATGACAAATAACAAAATGTACATATTAAATAAAATACCCAGCCAGGTCAAGATCTCCAAATAACTCTTCATGCTCTCCCCTTCAGCCAATGCTCATAAAAAACTATGGACAATGAACTGTCCTTCTTCCCACATGTCGCTAATGTGGCTCATTTCTGTTGATTTCTTTTTCTACAACATCCGAAGGATTCGAACCATTTCTTTCCACACAGGCTGCCCAGGTGCTTGTTCAGTCTCTTGTAATTTCAAGACTTGACTACTACAACTCTCAGCTGGCAGGTCTTCCCCTGAACGCTATACGACCACTGCAAATGATCAAAAACGCAGCTGCACGACTTGTTCAATCTGCCCAAGTTCTCCCACACCACACCACTGCTGCACTCCCTTCACTGGCATCCAGTAGCTGCACATATCAGATTCAAAACACTGATGTTTGCCTACAAGGCCAAAAATGGACCAGCACCATCTTATCTCAGTGACCTCATCACATCTCGCACTGCACCACGCTGTCTGAGCTCCTCCAGCACTGCTCAACTGGTACCACCTTCTCTCAGAATGAGAGGTAAGTATAATTCAAGGCTCTTCCATGTTCTGCCACCGAGATGGTGGAATGAACTTCCCCTAGATGTGCCCACAGCGGAGTCCCTGATTATCTTCAAGCGACGACTAAAGACCTAGCTCTTCCTGAAACAATTAAATTAGCACTTTCCAAGTTTATAGAATTCTAGGGTTATATTTATATTAAGTTTGTAATCTGGCATTCCAGTGTAGATTTATTCATTACTAGAAATTTAAAGCACTTTTGTACGTCTGGATATGCCGCAAATGTAAATGTAATATGGGAGAGAGGAAAGACGCAAGGAAGGAAGAAACGAATGTAAGAACAGTAACTAAACAGTAACTTAATAGTCCCACTACTCTGACTAAAAAGAGAAACAACACCCTCTGGTGGAACTTAGGAGACATTGTCTCAAAGCAGCTTTACAGAAATCAACAGTTAAGGTGAATGGTGTGCATTTATTCCTGATGAGCAGCCATGGTGGCTGTGACTAGGAAAAACTTCATTAGGTGTCATGAGGAAGAAACCTTGAGAGGAACCAGACTCAAAAGGGGAACTCATCATCATTTGGGTGACATCAAGAGTGTAAATATAAATCGTTAAACAATACAGAACACTGAAGAGTGAGAACTAACATGAGCACTGGAATGTAAGATTATAAGTAATATTCTTTCTTCAGTCTTATACAGTCATTTGTGGTTATAAAACTAGGAGCTACTAAGCAACTTATAAGATAGCTCAACATTTGCGATCATCACAGATCCAACACCAGCTTCTCCATGCCATTAAACTGTCCAGGAGGTCCAATGTCAAAACTCCTCACATGTAGCAGGATCCAATTGGCACTGGTACGTCTCTAGATGGTATGGGAAGTTTGTGAGTTTGGCATCTACTTCTTTAACCTTCCTCTTGTGTTAGGGTTGGCACCGACCCGTTTGTAGTTTAAAATGCACAAAAGTACCACATAAATTTGTTTATTGCATCAAGGTATTTTTACTTTTCTCTGGAACCTCTATTTAAATAAAATAAAACAAAAAAAATCTCTTTAACTAAATTTTAAATTTCTCTAATCAAAATTATGACCTTTGTGGTGTTAGGGTCAGTTTTGACCCAGTTATAATATAACATTTTAAAACAATAATTAGTGCTAAACCTAAAATCATAAACACACTGTCAGATCACTAACACTGTCAGACAACAGCTCACTGACAGTCAGCTCCTTTCCTAACCCTGTAAGCTTTACTTAGGGGCTTCTCTTTTTGACTGTTTGTTCGCCTTCCCTGAACAGGCAAAACAAACAAACAAGAATGGACATGTAAGACATGCATAAGACCAATTCAGTTTAGAGTTGGTGACTTGCAGAGTGCATATATCCAGTTTGCAGCATGCAAAAAATTAGAAGATTGCAGATGTGTCATCAGGAAGTGAGACAAAGCCCATACTTATCCTGGACTATAATCAAAACAAAGGAGGAGTGGACAACCTGGATAAGGTGACTGTCACCTACACTTGCCAGTGAATGACCAGGAGATGGCCAGGGGTTGTGTTTTTAACATCCTAGATGTGTCTGCATACAATGCATTTGTGTTGTGGCACCACATCCAGCTAGGGTGGACCTCAACCAAAAAAAAACAAGCGATGAATCTTTCTTGAGGAGCTAGGAAGTTCCTTAGTCAAGACACCCATTGAGCGAAGCTGAGACCCAGCCATGGTTAGACAGCTGCAAAGTTCACCTAGCACTCTATCCATGCCATCAGCAACTCAAGGAGCATCAGCACCAGCATCCTCCTCAGCCAGCCCTGCCACAACATCAACCAGCACAGCAACAGCCACAACCCCACTGAGGCAACCTGATTCTAAAAGAAAGAGGTGTCAGGTCTGCCCTAGCAATAAGGACAGAAGGACAAACATATTGTGCTTCTACTGAAAAAAATATCTCTGCAAGTTTTTTGCCACACATGCATCTAAACACACACATACACATGTATGTTTTTGCAAACAAAGACTTTTTTTAGGGCTAGTACTTGATTTGCTTGATTGGTTGTTGTTTGCTGTTTGTTTGACCGCAAATCTATATTTTTATTATTAGTAATTCTAATTTTAATTCAGTAGTTCTACTAAAGCTCTATTTTTAAAAAAAAATAAAAAAAAAAATAATAATAATAATTTTGTGCCTTTTTTTTTAGTAAAAATATATGGGTCAAAATTGACCCGAACACCATAGATGTTACTATAGTTAATTATATTAAAATAATTTTAATTTTTAATTTTTTTTTTATTTAGAGATGTTTTCTAATACCCCTCAGTAATAGTCAAGCAACATAACAATCTTTAATTTATTTATATAATTCTCTTGAGGTTCATTTTACACTTTTTTTTTTTTATTGAAAACGAGATTTATGCTATCAAATGAAAGGCCCAGGGGGCCAAACCCAAAATATTAAAAGCAATATTTTCATGAATAAGGAAACCTAACAAGGTAACCAAGAGGTAGAAAACAGATTGGATGATAAATAATAGTTTAGAGGGTATTTTATGACTGTTTTAAGACACGGGTCAAAACCGACCCGTTAACATAAGAGATAGTAACAGAAAGCTAACATAAGACGAAGGTTAAAGGTCCATAATCTTGGTGGGATGTGACTGGGGCTGGAGCAACCTTAGGATGCCTCGGGTTGGGCAGAGAAAGAGAAGCAGTGGAGAGAAATAAGTGTAGCTGCTGTTCATGATATTAACAGCCCCAGTTGATAATGTGCATGTGATCAGATGTATTGAAGCACAAGTTTGTGTTATGTGTATGCTTTGCTAAAAAGATACGTTTTTAATTTGCACTTAAACTGGGAGAGTGTGTCTGAGCCCCGAACACTGTCAGGACTATTCCAAAGTTTAGGGGGTAAATGTGATGTCCCCTGGTGGTCTAGTGGTTAGGATGCAGCTCTCACACCCCGGGTTCGATCCCCGGTCAGGAAACCAACCCCAGCCATTAGGGTTGCCTGAATAAATAGGGAGGGTTGCGTTCGGAAGGGCATCCAGCGTAAAAACGTGGCAAATCAAAAATGTGAATTTTCTGCTGTGGCGACCCCTAATAGGAGAAGCCGAAAGAAAGTAAATAGGAGGTATATGTGAGAATGCTTTACTGCCTTTAGTGGACTTTGCTAGCAAATTGTGTGTATATAGATATATATATATATATTCATTAGTGCTGTCAATTGATTAGAATATTTAATCAAGATTAATGTCATAAGTTTTTAATATCCTAATCAACATGGGCATGGTCAAATATGGATGCTTTATGTACTGTACATGTATGTTTATTATTATTGAAACCATACTCAACACAAAATATTCTTGTAAATGTTTTAAAGTCATTAAGGTATTTTAAAGTATGTTAATCATTAGGACACCAAACAAAACTTTTGCTATGCTTTCACTCGGACAGTTTTTTGGCATTTTGGCAATTTTGGTGCTTGATATGAGGCATCAGAAAACAAAGGATTAGTAATTAAAAATTATTTTTCGGTTTATAAGCATGAGCCCCGTCAGACTGGTCGTGGGGGTGGTGCAGCAACCATTTATAGTGCCTCTCTTGATGTTAGTCAGAGATTAGGATTCAGTTTTAAATCATTTGAAGTGCTCGTTCTTAAAATTGTACTTTCAGACATACACAGAAAACTCACTCTGGTCACCGTGTACCCTCAGGGCCCTACGCTGATTTTTTTAAAGAGTTTGCTTGTTTTTTATCAGACCTCTTGATCAATTTTGATAAAGTGCTGCTTGTAGGAGATTTTAATATTCATGTAGATGATGTAAACGATGCTCTAGGATTATCATTTCACGACTTATTATACTCTTTTGGGGTTAAACAAAAACGTCACCGGACGAACTCATCGCTTTAACCACACATTAGACATAAAAATATCCCACGGAGCAGACGTCACTGATATAGATATTTTACCTCAGAGTGATGACATCACAGACCTCATATTGTACACACTACTGTTAGAGCAGATTAGCCGTGTTGCACCATGTTATCGACCTGGTAGGACTATTGTTCCGACCACTAAGGACAGATTCATAAATAACCTGCCTGATTTATCTCAATTTCTCACTAAACCCATAACTGCTAATAATCTTTATGAAATGGTTAACAACATAGTCCTTATGCTCACTAGCACATTAGACACCGTTGCCCCATCCGGTTAAAAAAAGGTTAGACAACAAGCACCTGCACCTTGGTATAATAGTCATACGCATGCCCTCAAGAGAACAGCATGTAATCTGGAGAGAAAATGGAGGAAAACTAAATTGGAGGTATTTAGATTTGCATATAAAGACAGCTCAGCTACAGACAGGTGCTAAAAGCTGCTAGAGCTGAAAACCTGAGCAAACTCATACAAAACAACCAAAACAATCCCAGGTTCCTTTTCAGTACAGTAGCTAAACTAACTACAAATTAGGGATCTGAAAAATGTGTTCCATCACAGTTAAGTAGTGAAGAATTTATGAATTTCTTCACTGACAAAAAAGGTAACATTAGAAAAACAATTGTGGCGGTCCAACCTCTGACAGCATCTCCTGACATTATCTCGCATACAACTCCACATCTACACTGTTTTACAAGTATAGGACAGAAAGAGCTGTTTAATATTATTACCAAAGCTAAATCAACAACATTTCAGTTAGATCCCATTCCAACTCATCTATTGAACAAAAGTGTTATATACAGCTGGTGAGCCTCTTCTCAATATTATTAACTCCTTACTATCGTTAGGTCACGTCCCTAAATCCCTCAAGTTAGCAGTTAATAAACCCCCGCATTAAAAAACCTAATCTGGATCCAAACACGCCATCGAATTACAGACCAATTTCAAATCTCCCATTTATGTCTAATATTTTAGAAAAGATTGTTGCTGCCCAGTTATGTTCCCACTTGCAAGAAAACAATATCTTTGAAGAGTTTCAGTCAGGTTTTAGGCCCCATCATAGCACAGAAACTACCCTAGTTAAAATCACTAATGACCTGTTTTTAGCTTCAGACCAAGGCTTCATCTCGCTGTTGGTTTTACTAGATCTTAGTGCTGCATTCGACACTATAGATCATGATCTCCTCCTAGATCGTTTACAGTATTACATCGGCCTTCAGGGACAGGCATTAAGCTGGTTTAAATCCTACCTGTCTGATCGTTACCATTTCGTAGACTTAAATGGAGAGCTATACAGGTTAATGCTAGTAAATTATGGCGTGCCACAAGGTTCAGTTCTTGGACCCCTGCTCTTCGCAATATACATGCTTCCAATAGGAAATATTATTAAAAGGCATGAAATTAGCTTCCATTGTTATGCTGATAATACCCAGCTTTATATCTCAACAAAACCAGGCGATACAGCTTAATTAGCTCGCATAACTGAGTGTGTTAAAGAAATAGGAGATTGGATGACCCATAACTTTCTACTACTAAATTCTGATAAGACGGAGATTTTGCTCATCGGCCCACAAACAAGTATACAAAAGCTCCAGCATCTCAGCCTGCATTTAGTTGGATGTTCTGTACCTCCTAGATCGTTTACAGTATTACATCGGCCTTCAGGGACAGGCATTAAGCTGGTTTAAATCCTACCTGTCTGATCGTTACCATTTCGTAGACTTAAATGGAGAGCTATACAGGTTAATGCTAGTAAATTATGGCGTGCCACAAGGTTCAGTTCAAACAAGTATACAAAAGCTCCAGCATCTCAGCCTGCATTTAGTTGGATGTTCTGTTACCACTAGTTCAATAGTAAAAGACCTGGGAGTTACTTTAGACAGCGACTTGTCATTTAAAAATCATATCAATCAAGTTACAAAAACAGCCTACTTTCACCTTTTTAAGAAAAATGTTATCTATATACGATGCAGAGAAGCTCGTCCATGCGCTCATGACCTCCAGAATAGACTACTGTAATGCATTACCATGTGGATGTCCTGCATCATTAATAAACAAGCTTCAGTTACTTCAGAATGCAGCAGCAAGAGTTCTTACAAGGTCAAGAATATATGACCATATAACCCCAATTTTATCGCCCCTGTACTGGCTTCCTGTTAAGTTTCGAACAGACTTCAAACTACAACTTCTCACTTATAAAGCACTAAATGGTTTGGCTCCCATGTATCTTTTCAGTCTTTTAACATGCTACAATCTGCCATGATCCCTGAGATCTCAAAACTCTGGGCTTCTAGTAGTTCCTAGAATAGGAAAGTCCACTAAAGGCAGTAGATCATTTTCACATTTAGCTCCTAAACTTTGAAAGTCTTCCTGACAGTGTCCGGGGCTCAGACACACTCTCCCAGTTTAAGTGCAAATTAAAGTGCAAACATATATTTTTAGCAAAGCCTACACATAACATATGTCTCACATCATAACCTTGTGCTTCAAAACATCTGATCACATGCACATTATCAACTCGTGCTGTTAATATCATGAACAGCTGCTATGCTAATTGCTCTCCACTGCTTCTCTTTCTGTCCCCATCCAGTCACGTCCCACCTCATGAAGATTATGGACCTTTGAAGAAAATAAAGTAGTTTATTTTGATACATGGTGTGACTGCTGTATTTTGTCATTTATTTGATAGACTTAAAGTTAAGGTATTTATTTATTTTTCCTTAAATACTTTGCCCAACCCTGCCCATCACTGTACAGTTGACTTCGACAATGATGAAACTGTAATGAATAGACATTCGGTGTCATTCCGTAAAGCAGCTTTTTGACAATGCCTTTTGTTGAAAGGCACTATACAAATAAAACCCACTACTAAACTACACACAATTGTCTTTTTCTTCTCTGTTTTCTATGTGATGCAAAAATAAAATGCAAATTAAATACTTTGTTTCTTATTTATATCATAAAATGATTTTTTTTGTAACCTGTTGCTTTTATATTAGCTTTATTTAACCAGGTAGAAACTCACTGAGATTAAAAACCTCATTTACAGGAGTGACCTGGCCAAGATGAGCAGCAATACATTGAGTTACAGACTTACACTTCACAAACACAGTTAAAACAATTACATTTCACAGATTCGTCTTCCAGTTGCCAAATAGCTAACAGGAGAGAAGATTTTGCAACTTCAATTTCGATTGAATAAGATTCCAGTCGAACGATGCTGTGTACGCAAAAGATTTCTTACCCAGTTCAGTTCTAGCAAAAGGAACTGACAGCGTATAGCAGTTTTGAGAGCGTAAATAGTATTTCGTAACAGATTTCGGTTGCGTTAAACTGCAAAGGTACGAAGGTAACATCCCCAAGATAGCTTTATAAATAATTATGTACCAGTAAATTTTTCTCCTACTGAACAGAGAGGGCCAGCCCATGCTTTTATACAAGGTACAATGATGCACAGAAGATTTACAATTTAATATAAACCTTAGGGCACCATGATAAACAGCATCTAAGGTAGAGAGAATAGAGATTGGAGCAAACTGATATACTACGTAACCATAATCAAGTACAGATAAAAAAGTAGCAGAAATCAATTTCTTTCGCGCATTAAATGACAAACAAAACTTGTTCCTAAAATAAAACCCAAGCCTAATTTTCAATTTTTTCTTTAGTTGAGTATTATGAGAGCCAAATGATGGCAAGGTATTTGTACTCTTTGACTAACTTAATCATTGAAACTTGTAGTGTATGAAGAGAAATCAAATTACCTTCGAGTTTCTTTGGACCCGAGAACACCATCTATTTGACTGAATGACATTAAAAGCTAACTGAAGTTTACACAGAGCTTGCTGCACAGAGGAAGCACTACAGTACAGGACAGTGTCGTCTGCATAAAATGGAGATTAACATCTTGTATTGCATGATCAAGACTGTTAATATAAATAGTGAATAAAAGGGGCCCCAACACAGATCCTTGGGGAACACCTTTAGCAGTAACTGATGAACCAGATAAACATCTTTCAATTTGGAAACATTGAGTTCTTCCACTTAAATAATTTTTAAACCAAGAAATTGCGTAACTTAATAAAAAAACACTTTTCAATCTATGCAACAGTATGTCATAATAAATCAAACAAATTTTATATAGATAAATTGCTGCTCAATCTAGTATACTTAGGGCTACCACACTAGGAAAAACACTATTTTATCTAGTGAGAATGAGATGTTTCTGAAATAAAAAAAACAGACACACAACTAAAATAAAAACTACTGAACTGTATTGTGAATCACAGAATTAAAGCTTTAGTCACTAATTACTGAATAAAGGATAAAATGCAAGAACGGAATAAACAAACAGAAAACACTTCTGTATACAGAAAAGCTAGACCGTTAATACAGACTTCTTAGATCTAATTTAAAATGTTTGTATTGACAGAGCAGACTCTTTCTGCTTAGGAGACTATGGAGAGCTACTGAAGACCTTTTTTGACTCCGTGGTGGCCTCAGCCATATTCTATGGTGTGGTCTGCTGGTGCAGCAGCATCTCTACTGCAGACACAAAGAGCCTGGACAAGTTGATCAGGAAGGCCAGCTCAGTCCTGGGGATCCCCCTGGACACTGTGCAGCAGGTGGGAGAAAGGAGAATAGTAGCTAAACTATCATCATTGCTGTAGAAAATCTCTCACCCCCTGTATGAAACAGTTTCATCATTGAGCAGCTCCTTCAGTGACAGACTATTACATCCTAAGTGTCTGAAGGAGTAATACAGAAGGGCTTTTCTCCCTGCTGCTATTATACTTTACAATTAGACCTGCTCCCAGTGAACCAGTCATTATAATACACACTGTTTTTACTGTTTAACTGTAATAATAACAAAAATGTTTTTTTAAACAACATGTGCAATAACAATAATTTAAAACTAATATAATCTATGTACAATATGTCTGATACTTCTTACTCATGGTCTCGTTTGTCTTTTTTTGTATTTATACATTGTGTTGTGTATATACTGTATTATGTCTCAATTCTTTTATATATTTGATCATTTCTTTTTCTTTGCTGCTGTAACAAAGAAATTTCCCCACTGTATGACGAATAAAGGTATATGGTATCTTATCTTTTGACAATTTTAGGTATTTAGTTAGATTTATTGCTTGATATTCAGATGTTTATATTAAATGCACTAAACGGAATGTATGCCCAAACCCTTTTCACAGATAAAACTGTAGAGTAAATGTAAAGTAACAAACTATACAAATAAAAAAAAAAAGACATGAGTTACATAATGGCTACTTTTACGAGTCGTCACAAAACAGGATACAAATCTTTTTCTTTTTTTTTTTTACATACATGTATGAAGTAGTTTTCAATGCTATATAAAAAAAAAAACATTTCAAGATTGTCTTAGTACTAAACACTTTTCAAATGTGCTGTTATACCCTAAATTCATCAAATGCTTATATCAGCTGAGCCAACATGAGTGAGTCAGCAGAACCATATTATTATTTATTTTTTGGTATTGGGATCTGTGCACAGATAACTTCTCCAATTTGATTATATTATTATATTATCATAGCATGGCTTCGATCACTTCTTCTCATATTGAACTCGTATTACTTACACTCAACATTAATGCTAAACTTAACAGCTTCTTTAATTTTTTTGATGACCTGCAAGTCCCATTCAATTAAATCAATAATAAACTAGTTCCTTCAGTTTGTACTGAATCAGTGAAGTCTTGTTCGGTCAAACACCAAGTAAAAAAAAAATGAATTAGTACATGAAAATTAATGAAAATTATTTGTTCACTTAAAATATTTTGTTTAAAAATAGAATTGTTTGTGAACAAAACACCATCACAGTCCTGCAAAGGCCCCCACATACTGTTAAAAACAGAGGTACGTTATCTGCTGACTGTCCTTCCTCAAACTCCATTTAACTGATTTTTTGTTCTGTAAAGACTTAAAATAAAATAAGATTTTAATCCCCAATAAAGACACTTTACCCCCAATTTGGGCTTCCCATGTCTGTGTTCAGCTTGATGCAGCGGCGAGTCGCCACATAAGAAAAACAACCTGCTCTAACCTTTTACTGACAAATGAAACTACATCCACATAAAATGTAACTGCTATCTGACCAAAATGTCCATGCATGCATTCGTTCTAAAAAAGTATTTAATCAGCAGACAATGTTAATCTGTTTTTATTTTTATAAGAGAGGCTTTGCAGGCTTCTTTTAATTTTTAGCCTTACTAAAAATATTTATACATGGGCAAACTGTCAGGTGTAGCACTTTCTAACCACTAGCCAATGTTGGCATAAATTCCATCTACTAATGTTTACTGTGTATGCCAGTTCTTGTTTTCTAATAATTTCCTTCCTCAAACAACTTTTACAAATTGTCTTAGAAATGGTTATATGTGTAACGGAAACAATTATTCTCGTATAGTAAGGGAATGAATTAGTGCTGCCCTGGAAGACTGAGTAAAGAAAGGATCTTTGTCCCTGCCCCCAGTGCTTTTAGTCTCTGTACACAATAGAGTATGTATGTTGTTTCCTACGTTATGGGTGAATGGCCCTACAGACTGACAAGGGTAGGCTTCAGTTAGTTTAATATCATGAGAAAGCCTTCTGAAGTAAAAATAGATGTGAGACAGAATTATATATAGAAAAGTTCACATACTCCTCCCTCCCCAAGTCTATTAATAAAGACGCCCTTATGCCCTGACAGACTTCACTTAAAGAATACATTTCAGGAAAGTATAAAGAAATATAAACCTTGTTTATTTACTATATATCATTTCTTAAACAAGAATTTGTCTCAATTACTTGAAAGAATAAAAACAACAAAGAAAAATAAAAAAAAAGAAAAGGTTACATAAACAAATGTATTGCGTGGATTTCTTTGTACTGTCACCCAAACACAATCACTTTCAATGTATTCAGTATAGAGTCAATCACTTGAGTAAAGAAAACCCCTTTTTTTCCCCTTTAAAGAAAACTCTTATTTTCCTTCTAATTCTAAATTCACTTAGAACTAAATTTATTCACTTAAATTGACCTTTTGAAACACAATCGCATTCAAAACAGTGAGAAAAAAAAAAGTTTTCAATGAACATTCACAATTATACACACAAAACACTTGTGAAGTGTCCCTGTTAAATGTGCAACCACAGTTCACTTTAAGTTTTATAACTCAACTTGAGGTTTTAACTGTACCGTCCATCAAATCAACGATATCCCAAAAGAACAAATGGGAAATACCAGTCTGTAGAGTGATGAGTGGAAATAGGTTGTCTTGACGTAGCGAGCGTTGAAATTAACTCGAGAGATTTCATTTACTTGCCTCTTTCAATTGCACTATCCCAATGAATCGAACAGATGAATACCATAGGAGTGACCAACAAACGAATCACTCTTGAGACGAATCAGCTGAGATGTCGTTTGGATGGCAGAGAAAAACTCAAACTTAAATCTTCTTAAAACAGTGCTTTACATCACGATTATATACAGCAGCCGATATTGAGCACTCACGAGTGTGCTTGCAGCCAGCATAAAGTTACTGCGGCACTCCAGCAACGGCTGAGCTTCTCAGGAACCCATCGACACAAAACGCAGTCTCCAACTGTGAAACACTTACAGTCCACAAAACAGTGAGCTTCTCAGACGCGACGCGACACTCACTTCTGCTAACTTTTTTTACTTTCTGCCGCGCGCTCTTCCTCGCGCACTCTCACCAGTCTGCTCATCAAAATAAAAGTCTCTCAAAAATAATTAATATAAAAATAGATACCGTTACATATGTCTACATTTAGGATTACCTTTTGCATTTAAAATAGCAGTTATCAAACTCATAATTATAAACATAACCCTTTTTAAATATAGACCAATTTAAACCTTCACTTTAGCACCAAGCCCCTAGAAAACCATGGCAGTTATGCTCATGTCTAAAAAGGCATTCATGAAATGTAACAGACAAGTCAAGTCAAGTCAAGAAGCTTTTATTGTCATTTCAACCATATATAGCTGACGTAGTACACAGTGAAATAAAACAACGTTCCTCAAGAACCCTGGTGCTACATACAACAACAATCACAGAAAAACAAAAAACAGAGCTAAGGACTAATACGTGTCCTCACCACATAAAGTGTATGTGTGCAACCTGGTGCAAACAGTGCAAAAACACAGTTAGTGTCCTCACTATCCTCTGTAGAGTCTTGCGATCCAAGACGGTTTAGTTCCCAAACCAGGCATTGATGCAGCTGCTCAAGATGCTCTCAATGGTCACTCTGTAGAAAATAGTCAGGATCGGGGAGCGAGATGGGCTAACCACAGCCTTCTCAAGAAGTAGAGACGTTGCTGGGCTTTCCTGGTGATTGAGCTGGTTTTGAGTGACCAGGTGAGGTTATCCGCCAAATGAACTCCAAGGATTTTGGTGCTCTTGACGATCTCCATGGATGATCCATCGATGATCATTGGAGAATAGACGCTCTGTGCTCTCCTGAAGTCAACAACCATCTCTTTAGATTTGTCAACGTTCAGAGACAGGTTGTTGGCTCCACACCAGGCTGTTAACGGTTGCACCGCCTCTCTGTATGCTGACTCATCGTTCTTTCTGATGAGACCAACCACAGTTATGTCATTGGCGAACTTGATGTGATTTGAGCTGTACATTTTTACACAGTCATAAGTCAGCAGAGTGAACAGCAGTGGACTGAGCATACAGTGCCTCTGTGCTCAGTGTATTGGTGCTAGAGATGCTGTTTCCGATCCGGACTGACTGAGGTTTCCCAGTCAGGAAGTCCAGGATCCAGTTACAGAGGGAGGTGTTCAGGCCCAGTAGGCTCAGCTTTTCAATCAGGTGCTGAGGGATGATTGAGTTAAATGCTGATCTGACATGGCATCATCCATGGAGGGGTTTGGACAATACACGAACTGCATGGGGTCCAGTGCGGAAGGAATCTGGGTAGACAGCACTGATTAAAGTAGTAAATTAGTTATTTCTGTCAGAGTTGTGTATTCTTGCTTGTGTTGCTTGACCTTAGCTTTTGTCACCAGTGATAATACTATTTTTCTTATAGATTTAAAAATGCTGACCACATCACCCCTGTCCTGTTGTTTGTACTTTGATTAGTCAAGTTTACTGGAGGGGGGCAGAGTTTTTCATACAAGCACCAACGTTTCAAAAAGTTTTCCAATTAATGTTTGGGACTCAGAAATTGTCTCAATGTTTAAGTCGATGATAACATATTTGCTTATTCAGTACATTTGTGAAAAATTGTTTCTTATGTAAAGAACAGATCTGGAGGGTTCGTGGTTACAGAAGGTTTTGTTGAACTAAGATGTATGGATGCTGTCTCCCCTATGATTACCAAGGATGGAGCCACTTGGATGGCTTTGGGCTAGAATTAGTATAAACAATTTTACTGTGATGGGTTGGTACTATAATTGCCAAGACCAATTAAGCACTCAGTGAGCCACTTTATGAAAGTAGTCTTCATGATGAAACCATAATGAATTTCTTGGTTACATAGTTATATTTAAAGACCATAAAGGACATAGTTATATATCTCTTAAAAACTCTTTTAAGCAATGTCCATTGTTAAAAGTGCTACACAAAAATAAAGTGGGAGAAGTGAAAGTGTGGTGTGTGTGTAGCGTCATGCTGACCATAGGGACAGTTCACTCTGTCACATCACCTTCCCCCTCTCCAAGCCGCGAGCTTGCCGGGTGGCGAGACAGGTAGTGGCCGGTCAGGTTCTATTCCCCTGGACGATGTCCGATTCTGAAGTGGTATGGCTGCAAGGAGAGGTACCACCTGGTCACCCGAGCATTGTGGTCCTTCATGGTGTGGATCCAAGTTAATGCTTTGTGGTCTGTTTCCAGGGTGAATTCTCTTCCTAGCAGGTAATACTTTAGGCTCTCCAAGGCCCATTTGATTGCCAAGCATTCTTTCTCAATGGTGGAGTACCGGGTTTCACGTGGCAGCAGTTTCCGACTGCTCCAATGCCCACCGAAGATGCATCAACCTGGACGGTGAACCGCTTTGTGAAGTCTGGATTGCTTAAGACAGGCTCTGCACACATTCTTTCATTCAGCATGACGAAGGCTGTCTCACAGTCGTCAGTCAACCGTATTGTGTTCTTCACTACCTTTCCCAGCAGGTTGGTCAGCGGTCCTGCGGTGGTGGAGAAATTTGGGTAAACCGCCGGTACCATCCCACCAGTCCTAAGAAGGACCTAACATCCTTCTTAGTTGTAGGCTTCGGGCTATTGCGAATGGCCTCCACCTTGTCCACTTGGGGCCTCAGCTCGCCCTCACCCAAGCGGTAAACCAGGTAGTCTGCGTCAGCCTTGGCCCACACACATTTGGCCACGTTCAGTGTCAGGCCCACCTCCTGGATCCTCCTCAGGGTCTGTTGGAGGTGACTCAGGTGATCAGCCCAGGTCTCGCTATGGACCACCACATCATCCAGATACACGGCCGACCATTCTTCCCCGCCTTGCAGCACCTGGTCCTTCAACCTTTGGAATGTTGCTGGTGCCCCGTGCAGGCCGAAGGGGAGAACCGTGAACTGGAAAAGTCCTAATGGGGTCCTGAACGCTGTGTAAGCTCTGGATGTCTTTTCCAGATACCAATAGCCCTTATAAAGGTCTAAGGTGGTCACGTATTTGGCTCCCCGATCTTTTCCAGCAAATCGTCAATGCGTGGCATCGGTTGCGCGTCGGAAAAGGGACTGGGAGTTTAATTGACGGAAGTCAATGCAGATGCGGAGGGTGTTGTCCTTCTTCAGTACGATGACCACCGGACTACTCCATTCACTACTTGATGCCTCAATTACTCCCATCTCCAGCATAGTCTTGACTTCTGATTTTAGCGGTGCCACCAGCCTCTCAGGTACCCGATATTGTCTCTGACGAAATGGGGTTGTATTACTCAGGCGGATCTTGTGGTGTACCAGGTCAGTCTGTCCAGGCCTCTTACGAAACAATGCCAGGTATTGACCAAAGAGCGTTTGCAGCTCAGCCTGTTTGGGTGTCTCCAGGTGGCCGAGGTCTACCTCTGCTGGCTGTGTTTGCCCGCTAGCCTTTGGTTCCGAGTGATCCCCCTCCTGATCTTACTCCACCTTTTGAATGAGCACAACCAGTTCTGCCTTATCGCTGGGTGGCTCTTTCCACTCCTTCAGCAGGTTGATATGGTATGTTTGTGTCACCTTGCCTTTGTCAGGATGATAGATTTCGTAAGTCGTCTGCCCCATCCTCCGTACCACACTGTAGGGCCCCTGCCACTTCATAAGGAGCTTACTCGTAGACGTTGGCAGCAATAACAGTACCGTTTGACCTGGTCGTAGCTCTCTGGGATGGGTTTGCTGTTCATACCACACCTTCTGGGCCTTTTGAGCCTTTTGGAGGTTCTCCTCTGCCAGCTTCCTGTAGTTCTCAAGTCGATCCATCATTTCTAGGATGTACTGGACTATGCCTTTTTCAGCCTTCTTTTCTGAAAACCGTACAGGAGCTTAAAAGGTGAGAATCCAGTTGATGCTTGCGGCACCTCCCGGTAGGCAAATAGCAAGAAGGGTAGCCATTTATCCCAGTCCCTTCCAGTTTCCAACACAAATTTCCACAGCATGCTTTTGAGCATTTTATTGAAGCGCTCCACCAGTCCATCTGTCCGTGGGTGGTATGGACTGGTCTTGATAGCGGTGATACCCAGCTGTCAGTGTAACTGTCTCAACAGCTTTGAGGTGAAGTTGGTCCCTAGGTCAATGAGGATCTCTTCCCGGATTCCCACCCGAGAGAACAGCTGAATGAGGGCATTTATGATCTAAGGGGTGGTGATGCAGTGGAGAGGAAATGCCTCCGGGTACCTAGTGGCGTAGTCACTGATGACAAGGATATACTGATATCCTGTACTGCTCTTTTCCAGTGGCCTTACAATGTCCATAGCGATGCATTTTAAACTCCGGCACTGGGGTACCAAGTCCTTTCTCTAGCCGACATTGGCGACGTGATTTTCTGGGCCCCTTGGTCCCGCCTTGCAACAAACTACTGTCCATGTCAGCGGCTGCAATGGCTGCAATCCCGATAAAACAAACTTTTATCAAGTGGACAGTAGACAGTCAGAATGTGTAACATATATTAGTAGTCAATGTTAAAATATAATAATATTAATATAATAATAATAATAATAATAATAATAATAATAATAATAATAATAATAAAATCCTCAGATGTCAAAATCTAATAATAATAATAGTCATAGTTAATGCCCCTTATCTGTTAACTGAAGCAAGACTTACTGTAACTAAATTAATTAGCAGGAGGGGCAGCTCAGTGAGGAAATGTCCAGTAGCTAATTAAACTAATAACTGTTAGATTTTTATTATGCCCAAACAAAACTTTATTCTTGGAGAGGATTTTCATGCAATCTATGATGCTCGTGGTGCCTTTTCTGATCAGGGAAGAATTACACAGCATGGTGCATATATTTTTCTTTAGTTTAATACAGATAACAAACAAGTAGTTATTTCCACACTCTGGAAAAAACCTGAGCTAAAACTGTTTGGGTAAGAAGACATAGTAACCAGAGATGTGTGAGCCCAGATAAAGACTTCATGTATACCTCACATACTCACATTGTAAAGAGCCTATATACACTGTACAGATAACAGGAATGTGTTTAGAGATCCAGTGTGAGAACCATCTTAACACTAAAATATACAGTCATCAAGCTAAACCATATAATAGCTGCTACAGCTCCATTGTTGCGCAACGAGGCGCTTCCGAGCAAAGAATGCAGTAACGTCAGATCTGTTGTTATGCACTTAAATGCTCCCCTGCCACAGACTGCCCCAACATTTAATTTTTCTCTTTGTGAATGAAGGGTTGATTATCATCAGTGCTTATGCTACACAAGTGGGTTGGGAGATTTGGGAGAAGGAACAATTCTGAAGTGGTAGAAGGTGTACCTAGGAATGAAAGATTGGTGATTGGGGCAGATTTCAATGGGGATGTGGGTGAAGGGATCAGAGGGGATGAGGAGGTGATGGGTAGGTATGGCTTTAAGGAGAGGAATGTGGGAGGGCATATGGTGGTTAATTTTGCTAAAAGGATGGAAATGGCAGTGGTGAACACTTAATTTAAAAAGAAGGATGATCATAGGGTGACGTATAAGAGTGAATAAAGGTGCATAAAGGGGGACTATGTTCTATGTATGAAATGCAACCTGAAGGAGATTGTAGACTGTAATTTGTTGGCAGAGGACAGTGTAGCTGGACAGCATCGAATGGTGGTCTGTAGGATGGTTTTGGAGATGAAGAAGAAGAGGAGGAGAGTGAAGACTGAAAGAAGAATAAGATGGTGGAAACCAAAGGAGGAAGAGTGTAGTGTGAGATTCAAGGAAGAGGTCAGACAGGGGCTCGGTGGTGGTAAAGAGGTGCTGGATGATTGGGCAAATACTGCAGAAGTGATTAGGGAGACAGCTAGAAATGTACTTGGTGTGACATCTGGAAATAGAAAGGTAGACAAAGAGATGTGCTGGCGGAATGAGGAAGTGCAGGAGAGAATAAGGAGAAAGCGGTTGGCAAAACAGAATTGGGATTGAAAGAGTGATGAGAAAAGTAGGCAGGAGTACAAGGATATGTAGCAGCAGGTAAAGAGGGATGTGGCGAAAGCCAAGGAAAAGTCATATGAGGAGATGTATATGAAGTTGGACACTAAGGAGGGAAAATAGTATTTGTACAGATTGGCCAGGCAGAGGGACCGAGCTGGGAAGGATGTGCTGCAAGTTAAAGCAATTAAGGGTGGAGATGGAAATGTGTTAACTAGTGAGGAGAGTGTGTTAAGAAGTTGGAGGGAGTACTTTGACCAGCTGATGAACAAGGAAAATGAGAGAAAGAGAAGGTTGGATGTTGTGGAAATGGTGAAGCAGGAAGTGGATAGGATTAGTAAGGAGGAAGTGAGAGCAGCTATTAGGAGGATCAAGAGTGGAAAGTCGGTTGCACCAGATGACATACTGGTAGAAGCATGGAGATGTTTAGGAGAGATGGCAGTGGAGTTTTTAACAAAATTCTTTAACAGGATTTTGGAAGGTGAAAGGATGTCTGAGGAATGAAGAAGTGTGCTGTTACCGATCTTTTAGAACAAGGAAGATGTGCAGACCTTCGGTCATCCCTTTGGCCTTCATCTGGACAACCTGCTGCTTTGAGTAACTTTAGAACGGCCCACCATCTTGCAGAGTCAGTGAAACTGGAAGTTAGGCTGCCAGTTAAATAGGGGTTGACATATAATCGAGGAAATTAGCACCAGGTACCAGATTAACACCAATAACTGGGCGGTATCTGAAAGTGTTCTCTAATTTTGATCAATGTGTTTTCTGCAAAATAATGGGTTTTTTTTTTGGAAATGCCTTAGTTAATTTGTTGAAAAGGTGTTCTGGTAGCATGGTATAGACAGGACAAAAACTCCTTCAACTGTTGAGTAGTGAAGATGACATTATTTTAGAATTGTTCAATTGTTTATAAATTGTTCTCTAATTTTGATCGCCAGTGTGTGTGTGTGTGTGTGTGTGTGTGTGTGTGTATATATATATACACACACACACATACAGTAAGGAAAATAAGAATTTGAACACCCTGCTATTTTGCAAGTTCTTCCACTTAGATATCATGGAGGGGTCTAAAATTGTCATTGTAGGTGCATGTCCACTGTGAGAGACATAATCTAAAAAAAAAAAAAATCCAGAAATCACAATGTATGATTTTTTTAACTATTTATTTGCATGATACAGCTGCAAATAAGTATTTGAACACTTGAGAAAGTCAATGTTAATATTTGGTGGAGTAGCTTTTGTTTGCAATTACAGAGGTCAAAAGTTTCCTGTAGTTTTTCAAAAGGTTTGCACACAATGCAGAAGGGATTTTGGCCCACTCCTCCACACAGATCTTCTCTAGATCAGTCAGGTTTCTGGCCTGTCGCTGAGAAACACAGAGTTTGAGCTTCCTCCAAAGATTCTCTATTGGGTTTAGGTCTGGAGACTGGCTAGGCCACGCCAGAACCTTGATATTCTTCTTACAGATCCACTCCTTGACTATCCTGGCTGTGTGCTTCGGGTCATTATCATGTTGGAAGACTCGACCCATCTTCAATGCTCTAACTGAGGGAAGGAGGTTGTTCCCCAAAATCTCACAATACATGTCCCCAGTCATCCTTTCCTTAATACAGTGCAGTCGCCCTGTCCCATGTGCAGAAAAACACCCTCAGAGCATGATGCTACCCATGCTTCACAGTAGGGATGGTGTTCTTGGGATGGTACTCATCATTCTTCTTCTTCCAAACACGTTTAGTGGAATTATGACCCAAAAGTTCTATTTTGGTCTCATCTGACCACACGACTTTCTCCCATGACTCCTCTGGATCATCCAAATGGTCATTGGCAAACTTAAGACGTGCCTGGACATGTGCTGGTTTAAGCAGGGGAACCTTCCGTGCCATGCATGATTTCAAACCATGACGTCTTAGTGTATTACCAACAGTAACCATGGAAACGGTGGTCCCAGCTCTTTTCAGGTCATTGACCAGCTCCTCCCGTGTAGTTCTGGGCTGATTTCTCACCTTCCTTAGGATCATTGAGACCCCATGAGGTGAGATCTTGCATGGAGCCCCAGTCCGAGGGAGATTGACAGTCATGTTAAGCTTCTTCCATTTTCTAATGATTGCTCCAACAGTGGACCTTTTTTGTCGGCAAAATGGCGGCAATATATTAACGTGCTTGAAATTTCTCTATGTACATGATGTGTGTTAATAAAAGAGAATGTGCATGCATGTGTTTTTGAAGGGTTTTTTTACACAACAGCGTTGCTGTGATTTGTTTGATGAAGGCATGCTATAAAAATCTACATACATGTTTGTTAACTGTCAGGAATCCACCTGCCACGCCCCCTTCAGCGTGTCAGGTGCTTTCTCAGTCACTTTCTCTGAAGCTCCGCTTCAATCGCACACATATGGTGCTTGTTTATCATCATCACCAGCTCCTATTTAAACTTCCACACTCTCACTGTCCGTTATTGTTGGTATAAGTTGATTCATGGCGGTCTTTGTTATCGCGCATGCGTATCCCGGTACGTGCCTTTCCACCGGCACTCTCTCAACGGCTGCGCTTTGGGAAGAAATCCCCCCCAATGCAGTCACACAAGTACAGTTCTCCTGGCAACCGCCAAACCCAGACTCGTCAGAGAGCGAAGCGTGATTCGTCTCTCCAGAGAACATGTCTCCACTGCTCTAGAGTCCAGTGCTTTACAGTGACCTTTCTTTTACATACTTTATATACATATATATATATATATATATATAAAGCCAATATTCACTAATATTATTTACTTTTAACATGTTATATTAAAATCATACCACATAAAAACATACAAAAGAGGAAAAGATCTTTAGCGGGTACTTTCCCTTTGAGAAGACTCGCTGCAGGAGACGACGTTCGTAGAAGGAGGGGGAGGAGAGAGGGATATTGTTACGCAGGAGAGTCTGTATACTAGTTTTTATTTATATATTATTATATATTATATTATAGAATATTAAAGACAGTGTTATTAACACGAACGCTGAAACAATTGTTGCATTAGAGGGAAAATGAGAGCTGTTTCTTTAAGGCTACTATAAGTTGGTATTAAAGTCCAGAGTGAAATTCATTATGGGTATTGTACTTTGGAAAAGACTGTAACCCTGCTAATCTATCTTCATAAAAACAAGTAAAGTGGTTATGCATCGGATAATGTTGTCCATCTCATCATTCCACGAGCATCAACTAATGAGTTGTTACGCTGCCGCCGGGAAAAGTTCAAGCGGATAAGTAACACGATGCTCTCGCTAGGGACACAGGACGCTAACTGATGTGACGAGCTATGTGAAGAGAGCAAAAACAACCAACTTGCCTGCGATTTTTTGGCGAGCGATGTTCGTATCCCGATATATTGTTCGTAACCAGGGGCAAAAATTTTGATGAACTGCGATTCGTAACCTAAATTATACGTACGCCGGGGCGTTCGTAACCTGAGGTTCCACTGTATAGCAGTACAATGTGACTAGCCAGATTAATCCAGGTTTTTCGTATATTTTTTATTGCTACGTGGCAAACAAGTTACCAATTGGTGCAGTAGATTCTCAGAAAACAAACAAGACCCAGCTTTCATGATATGCACGCTCTTAAGGCTGTGCAATTGGGCAATTAGTTGAAAGGGGTGTGTTAAAAAAAAATAGCAGTGTATGCCGTTGACTGTACAAATTCAAAACTATTTGTACAAACATTTTTGTTTCTAGGATTTAGCAATCCTGTGAATCACTAAACTAATATTTATTTGTATGATCACAGTTTTTTAAAACTGCTTCACATCTGTGTAGCATGGAGTCAACCAACTTGTGGCACCTCTCAGCTGTTATTCCACTCCATGATTCTTTAACAACATTCCACAATTCATTTACATTTCTTGGTTTTGCTTCAGAAACAGCATTTTTGATATTACCCCACAAGTTCTCGATTGGATTAAGGTCCGGGGATTGGGCTGGCCACTCCACAACATAAATTTTGTTGGTTTGGAACCAAGACTTTGCTCGTTTACTAGTGTGTTTGGGGTTATTGTCTTGTTGAAACAACCATTTCAAGGGCATGTCCTCTTCAGCATAAGGCAAGATGACCTCTTCAAGTATTTTGACATATGCAAACTGATCCATGATCCCTGGTATGCGATAAATAGGCCCAACACCATAGTAGGAGAAACATGCCCATATCATGATGCTTGCACCACCATGCTTCACTGTCTTCACGGTGTACTGTGGCTTGAATTCAGAGTTTGGGGCTCATCTTACAAACTGTCTGTGGCCATTGGACCCAAAAAGAACAATCTTTTTTGAATTCTTGAAAATAGATTAGGTTCACACAGACGTCTTCTAACTGTCACAGTACTTACAGGTAACTTCAGACTGTCTTTGATCATCCTGGTCATCCTGGCCAAGTCATCGCAACACCATTAAGACCACTGCATTGGCTCTTTATTCCGGGCATTTTCCTTGCTAATGTCCAGTCACTGGTCAACAAAATGGACGAACTGCGATTATGCATCACCAACAACAAGAAGATTATGGAGTCTAACATCAGGATTTTCACAGAAACATGGTTGCACAGTGGCAATTTGGGCAACGCTATTGAGACAGCTGAACTCTACATTATCTGGGCAGACAGGACTGCAGAATATTCCGCTTAAACTAGTGGCGGAGGGCAGAGCATTTATATAAACAAAGCTTGGTGCACAAACTCTGTAATCATTAGAAGGCACTGCTCACCTAACCTGGAATTTTTTATGGGTAAGTGTAAACCCTTTTATCTGCCCAGATAATTTAAATCAACTATATACACTGCTCCATATATGTCTCACTGGATGCTAATGCCAAACTTGCAATGAGAGAACTACATGCAGCCTTTGGCAGACAAAAAATAACACATCAAGAGGCTACTTTATTTTTTGCGGGTGACTTTAACCACACAAACTTAAAGACAGTCTTTCCAAGATTCCACCAGCATGTTTCCTGCAAAACCAGAGGAAATAACCCTGGACCTTGTTTACACCACATACTGTACCTGATGAATACAAAGCTACTCCCTCCACCACCTGTGACAATCGGATCACCTTTCTTCGTTCTTCTCCACCAAGTATTTACCACTCATCCAACATGTAAAATCCACAGTGACGATGATCAAGATTTGGCCAGAGGGAGCAGACTCTGAACTGGTTTTGACATATCAACTACAATAATTTTGCCACTCAGGCGACCTATAACTCCCCCATGGACATTAAAAGCTACACTTCCTCTTTATTGGATTATATAAACAATTCAATTCAATTCAAATGTTTATTTGTATAGTGCTTTCAAAAATGAATATTGTCTCAAAGCAGCTTTACACAGATAATGTGGTAATTAAAAGTGAATATGTTCTTTATAAGTAAGTTTGTCCCTGATGAGCAAGCCGGTGGCGACTGTGGCAAGGAAAAACTCCCCGCGATGGAATAAGGAAGAAACCTTGAGAGGAACTAGACTCCAGAGGGAACCCATCCTTATTTGGGTTGCTCCAAATGTCCATTTATAGCAGATATACAATGTTGCAGGGTACAGTGATGATGATCAGAAGCGAAAAGTAGTCCTGAGTCAGTGTAGCAAACTGTTAAAATTAACATAGAAAGCTGCAGGGCCTGATAGCATTTCTGGACACATCCTCAGAGCGATGTGCTGAAGAGCTGGTGGGGTTCATAACTGATTTATTTAACCTGTCCCCTGCTTAAACTATTATGCCCACCTTCTTGAATATCACCTCCAATGTGCAAGTGCTAAAACACTCCACTGCATGATTACCACCCAGTAGCACTCACCCCATCATTACCAAGTGCTTTGAGCAGGTGCTCCTGGTACACATCAAAACTTCCCCCAAAAATCTTTCCGCCACCCTGGACCCACACTAATTTGCATCATAAGAACATGAGCACAAAGGATACAGTTTACACAGCACTGCACTCTGTCCTCTCTTACCTGGACAATAAAGACATGTATGTCAGAATGCTGTTCCTTGACTGTCATCCCCTTCAACTTTATCACCAAACTGGAAGACCTAGGCTTTAACACATAACTTTGCAACTGACTACTCTGACCAACAGGCCCCAGTATGTCCAGGCAGACCACCATTGCTCTTCCATCTTTCTCCAGACACCCTGGTGGACTTCTACTGTCGCACCACTGAGAGCATCCTGACCAGCTGTCAAGCTTATTTCTACAGCGCTTTTCACAACAGACATTGACTCGAAGCAGCTTTACAGAACTTTATTGTTAGTGTTCAGATTGTGTCTTTCTTTTTCATTTTAAACATAACTTTTTTTTTTTACCGGAGTGTTACTTTTTATTTTAGTTTAAATGCATGTCTTTTATATTCTTCAATATTTATTCATAAAATTAATATATTCATTTTTATTTAATTTAATACATTTTCATGATTCAGTACTGCTTTTTTTTATAATAAAGTCCAGCACTATTTTACATGAAGTGTTTGTTTTTTCATCCAGTACCCTTTTGGTTGATCGGTTGATTAATCGATTATCGGCAGGTACAATCTGACTTAGCTATCTATATCAGTAAAATCGGACGACCTCTAATCACTAAACCTTTATGTACATGCTGTTACTAATAGTCTTGAATGAATGATAAGGCCTGAGTGTGCTGCAGAGAAAACAAACAAACAAAAAACCATATTGTTTTAGTGTTTGAGAGAATATATGTGTCACACGGAGGTGGTGTACTCTGTACTCTGTACCTCAACCCCTACCCACTACCATGCCCCATCCCAGAAACACACACACACACACACACACACACACACACACACACACACACACTGAACTGATTACTACACACTGCATCACCCTACTCTATGTTGCACTGCTCATAATACACTCTAAAGATTGCCCTATAAAAATTGCGATTGCATATGTTGCACACAATATACACAAAATATATAACTTTTCTTATTTCATGCTCCATAACATTTTGCACATGTACATAACTTTTTCAAAAACAATGTATACAATATCTTCTTCATTCTATTATCACCTCTCTGTGTACTGTTTATTTATACTCATATTGTTAATTTCATATTGTTCATTCATATAGCCTTACCAACCTTTACATATGCTAATATTTTACACTATAACATGTACACTTCTGGTTAGATTTTAACTGCATTTCATTTCCTTGTACCGTAACTTGTGCAATGACAATATAGTTAAATCTATGTGGTCCTTGCAGGCGACCATGTTTGTGACCCCTGCTTTAGAGAATGAAGAGAAGGAAGGTCTGCTTGTCACATTGCACAAGTTGGTTCGCATGGCTGACATCCCAGCAGGATGCCTCTTCTGAAGCTGGCGCACAAGAAAGCCAGCACACAGTTTGCTGAAGACAACCTGTCCAAAAGGATGAATTACTGAAACAATGTCCAATAGTCTGATAAGACTAAGATTAACTTGTTGGCTCAGATGTTGTTCAGCATGTGTGGTGAGGAGTACCAAGAATATTGTGTCTTGCCTACTGTCAATAATAGTGTTAGCATCATGGTCTCGTGCTGCATGGGTGCTGCTGGTAATGAGTAGCTGTGTTTTATTGAGGGAAACATGAATTCCAACATGTATTGTGACATTCTGAAGCAGAACATGATGCCTTCCTGTCAGACACTAGGCCGAAAGTCAGTTTTCCAACATGAAAAATACCCCAAACACACTGCCAAATGACCACTGCCTTACTGAAGGTGAAGGTGGAGCAATAAAGTATGTCTCCAGACCTAAACCCTATTGAGCACCTGTGAGGCATCCTCAAGTGAAAGGTGGAGAAGCGCCATATGTTTAACATGCAGCAGCTCATGATGTCATCCTGAAGGAGCAGAAGAGTTTCCCAGCAAGAACCTGTGCATCTCGGGTGAATTCCATGCACAGGAGGATTCAGCCAGTGCTAGATAACAATGGTGCTCACACAAAACGTTGACACTTTGGACAAAGTTTTGACATGTTCACTTAGGGTGTACTCACTTTTGTTGCCAGTTATTTAGACAATAATGGTTGTATGTTAAATTATTTTAAGAGGACAGTAAAATGGGAAAAGGGGAAGCTTAAAAAAAAGGAAACATGCTATCAGTTTCACCGAGAACAGAGTGAGTGAAAAAAAAAAAACAGCTGAAGACAGAGACAGAGATCCAACAAAACTGAACCAAAGTTCTCCACACTACAAGACAAACCCATGCCTACTGACCCAGGCAAAAGGTCCGCACCACAAACCCAAAAGGCTTGGCTGGCTGGGTACAAAATGTATTCAATGGCACAGCCCCATAGTAGGTTTGATCCCTGACCTACGTAGACCCTTGCTCATACTATAGGTAAGGACTGGCAGTATTCCTGGACCAGCCACTGCAAAAAAAATAGCGCTAAAGGAACAAAAGAACTCTTGCCAGAAACCTAGACAGACTAGCACTAATGGCCTGTAAGACTGACATGAATGACACAGGAGTGAAGGGGTGAGTTTTATAACAATACTAACCTCGCTTCTAATGTGTGTCACCAGGCAACCCACAAGGTCATCTTCAAGCAGGAGCAGAAAGAGGATGACTGCCTGAAACACTGCTTGAGCCAGGTGCTCCAAATTGAGGCGAAAAACCAACAGCCAGGCTACCCCACTTTCACTTCATGATAAAGAACGGACTTTAATATTATCACACAAACCAGCGAGGCTAATGGTGTTACCACCTCATAGTCCTGTGAGCAAAAACTGGTTCAGTGATGCACCTGGCACACAAGTAAAAACATATTTTTCATGGTTGACTATGCCACCCAATACCCAGAAGCAGTTTTCTTCCAAAAGGCCACCTCAAATAACATTGCCCAGGAGCTTATGTTGCTCTTCAGCCGCATGGGAATTCCTAAGGACCTATTAACCAACCAAGGTACACCGTCTGCATCAAAGCTTATGTGAGATTTCTGTAGGCTGTTGCAGGTGAAACACATGAGCACATCAGTCTACCAGTCGCAAACAGACAGACTGGTCTAGCAGTTCAACCAGACGATGAAACAGATGCTCTGACAGGTGGTTTACAAGCAGTGGTGGATGAACAACATAAACCATGTATGTGAGTTGCACTAGGTTAAATATTCTCCAGTAAAAGTGTTCCCTTTAAACTTTCACTTAAGTAAATGTACAAAAGTATTTGCCTTTGAATGTACTTAAGTATTTGAAGTACTACGATTTATTATGTCTATAATTTCATATTACTTAGTAATACTAAATACTACTCATTGTCAGGAAGCACCGTGCTTCTCCTCCCGTGCGCGCCCCGCCCGCACAGAGCTCCTTGCCATCGTACCGATTGCGCACACCTGTCAATCGTTTCATGCGCACATATAAACACCTCACTCACTCCTCTCCGGCGTCCGATTTTTGTTGCTATTGGACTTATGTACGCGCTATCACTCGCTACATATCGCCTCAGCTTTTCCAAGTCACGCTCCCCCCCACCCAAAGCGCTCCCTGGAACTTCCTTCTCGGACTCACCCTTGTCACTTTGGATTTCCCTGCACGCCGCGGCAAAACCCCACTGCGTTCACCGGCAGTCCCATGGCGCTCCCAGCGGATTTTTTTAGGAGAAGCTTCCGAATGCCGCGGCTTCCTGCTCCAGGTGAATTTATATATCAAGATGCAAACACAGCGATTCCCCACCGAACGATCAAAGGTGGGCTTTCTCATCTCCCTCCTCTCCGGGAGAGCGCTGGCTTGGGCGCAGTCACTGTGGAATGTCACCAGCCCGGTTAAACACTTCTACGCTCAGTTTACAGTACACTTCCTGTGAAGAGTTTTGCGCCACCTCCGGAGTCCTTACCACGGCCGACCAGCTGCTCAGCTTACGTCAGGGGAATGAAAGCATTACGGACTGCAGCCCCGTTACTGCACCCTGGCGGTATCTAGTGGCTGGAACAAGACAGCGCTGCTCGGTGTGTATCGGCTGAGTTTAGCTTCTGAGATTAAACAGGCAATGGCGGTGCATGACAACACAGTGGGGTTACAGAGCTTTATACAGACATCCTGGAGTGGAGTTTCCACTGCAAGGAGCTCGTCTTTCCGGGTCCATGGGGCCATGATAGGCCCCACCCGGGTGGAGGAGGCCACGACCACGATGCAGGTGGAGATTCCTGAAGAGTACCAGGCCTTCGAGGATGTGTTTAGTGCCCAGGCCACCACCCGCTTCCCCCTCATCGACCACAAGAACCTATAGTACCTCCAGGAGGCATGAAGGCTCAACTCCTGACAGGCACGCTGGGCTCTCTTTTTCACCCTGTTCCGGTTCCACATCACCTACCGGGTCGGTGCGCTGAATGGCAAGGCTGACGCCCTGTCCTGGATGTACGGGGCGGACGAACCCAGTGACCCAGAACCCATCCTTCCTCCCGCACTCATCCTGGGGCCTATCATCTGGGAGATTGACTGCGAGATATGCACGGCATCACGCCAAGAGGCTGCTCCTGCGGGGTGCCTGGAAGGGCATATCTTTGTCCTGACCTCATAAGGTCAGCCCACGAGGGACTGGGCACGGGCCACCCGGGTGAGAAACAGACGGTCCAGCTCATCCAAGCACGATACTGGTGGCCGGAGAGGACGGAGGAGGTGCTGCGTTACGTGCAGAAGTGCCCCACCTGCGCTGTGTCCAAGGTCCCGCGCCACCTACCTGTGGGCAAACTGATGCCGCTCCCCGTCCCTCAGCGCCCCTGGTCCCACCTGGGAATCGACTTTGTTACGGATCTGCCCTGATTGAAGGGCCACACCTGCATCCTTGTAGTGGTGGACCGATTTTCCAAAGCCTGCCGATCCGTCCCCATAAGGAGCCTGCCTACTGCCCTCGAGACAGCGGAAGCCCTGTTCCATCACGTCTTCCGAAACTTCGGACTCCCGGAGGAAATTTCTCGGACTGGGGCCCTCAGTTCATGTCTCGGGTATGGAGAACCTTCTTCAAACTCCTGGGGGTGTCGGTAAATCTGACGTCGGTTTACCACCCACAGTCCAATGGCCAAGCCGAGTGAAAGTTTCAGGATTTGAGCCACTACCTGAGGACCTATTGCGGCCAGGACCAAGGGGAGTGGTGTCAGTTCCTGCCGTGGGCCGAGTATGCTCAAAACTCGCTCCGCCAGGACTCTAAGGGGCTCACCCTTTTTCATTGAGCGCTGGGGTTCTCCTGGTCGGACGAGCCAAGCAACATGCCTGCAGTAGATTCCTGGTTCCGGGAGAGCAGTCGGGTTTGCGAGTTGGCAGACACCCAGCTGCGTCGGGCCCTCCTCAACGCCCACCAGTCTCCACGTTTTAGTCCCAGGAACCTGGTGTGGCTGCCCTGTAATCTGAGCCCCCGGTTCATTGGGCCCTTCAGAATCCCCGACCAGATCAGCGACGTGTCCTACCGGCTGGAGCTGCCAGCGAGGTATTGTATCCACCCTACCTTCCACGTGTCATTACTAAAACCCTGTGTTTTTCCTGTCTCTCGCCCCCCAGGTGGCCCCGCTGCACCCACCCAACCGAAGGTAGTGGACCAGCCTGGTGTCTATGCGTTGAGTGAGGTCCTGGATTTCAAGCAGCGCAGGGGTTGCCTCGAGTACCTGGTAGACTGGGAGGGGTACGGTCCAAAGGAGCGGTCATGGGTGGCCAGACAGGACGTGTTGGATCCTGTGCTACTGGCGGAGTTCCACACCTCGGATCTGTGCCGCCTGGCGCCCCGGGCAAGGGGCCGGCCTCGTCGCTGGGTCAGGGCGTCTGGTGCCGTCCCTGGGGGAGGGGGTGGTGTCAGGAAGCTCCCTGCTTTTCGCCATCATACTGATTGCGCACACCTCCCACTTGTTTCACGCGCACATATAAACACCTCACTCACTCCTCTCTGGCGAGAGATAGTAATAGTTATTTATAGCAATAGTTATTGTTGCTATTGGACTTATGTACAGGCTATCACTCGCTACATCACGCAAGTCACGCTTCCCCCCGAATCGCTTCCTGGAACTTCCTTCTTGGACTCACCCTCATCACTTTGGGATTCTCCCGAACGCGCCCCGGATTTCCCTGCACGCCACGGGTATTTGTGTGTTTCTCTGTTTATACAGATAAAAAGGAATGACTGATTTTGCTAAATTTAGTTGAGTAAAAATATATTTGAAGATATTTGACTTTGAAATGTAAAAGTGGAAATACTTCATTAAAGTACATATAAGCTACTTAAATATACAGTAATGGACCACATTTACTTCATTACTGTCTGCCACTGTCACTCGCTCTGAATAAGGGCGTCTGTTAAATGCCGCAAATGTAAATGTAAACTGTGGACAAGGAGTGAAGAAATTCATAGGGAGACATAGGGAAGGACCTCCTCCTTCCCTATGTCTTCTTAGCACTAATGACAATGCCACAGGCATCAACATGGTTTACACCTTGTTGGAGCCCGCTGCATGATGATGCCACCATCATTCTTCACTTTTGGGATGGTTGTGGGCAGGTTTATGAGCAGTGCCTGATTTACTTCAGACATAACATTTAAAATTGAGGCCAAACTGTTAAATCTTGGTTTCATTAGACCGGGGACTCTTGTTTAACATAGACAGTCCCTCGGGTGTCCTTTTGTAACTTTCTCCTATCTCCACACAAGAACTTCAAAGCTCAGTCAGAGTGACCATTGGGTTCATAGTCACCTCTCTTATTAAGGACCTTCTTCACCCCATTGCTCAGTTTTACCAGGCGACCTGGTCAACTTGGACGAGTCCACTTCTTTAATTTGAGAATTATAAAAGCCACTGTGCATTGTCAGCTGTGAAGCCTTCTATATAGAGGTGTGTGCCTTTCCAAATCATGTCCAATCAATAAACTTTTCCACAGGTGGACTCCAGTCAAGGTTTAGAAACAAATCAGCAATGATTAAGAGAATTTGGAGGTACATGCTCTCATTTTCAAGTGTTATTGCCAAGTGTCTGTATTCGTATGTACATGTGATATTTTAAGTTTTCTCATAAAAAATAAATACAGACATTTCTAGAATTCTGTTTTGACTTTGTCATCACTGAGTATTATTGGGTACTGAGATTGATGAGAAAAAAAAAATAATTTGAATGATTGTAGTAATGATTGATGCAACATTCTAAAATAGCAAAACAATGGCAGTCTAATTACTTTTTGATATGTATGTATGATGTGTATTACATATCATATACTATACTATGATGACACTCACAAAAACACACAAACACAGGGGCTTACCCTGCCAAAAACTGTGATCTGATGCTGGTCCTGATGTGATAGCTTCTCTATGCACAGCAACAATTGGAGAAGCTGCATGCAGATACCCCTGAATGAAGTTAAGAGCTTACAAATGTTTTTGCAACACTGGCTGCATCAAGAATTGCACCTGCACCTGCACTCACACGCAG
The DNA here is from genome assembly GCA_024362625.1 of Silurus asotus. Classification (NCBI taxonomy): domain Eukaryota; kingdom Metazoa; phylum Chordata; class Actinopteri; order Siluriformes; family Siluridae; genus Silurus; species Silurus asotus. The sequence continues at coordinate 3,817,836 of MU559653.1, read as the reverse complement.
CACAGCCATACTGCCGAGTTAAGCTCAAAGCCAGCCAATGGACAGGAGTGAGCAGGGTTGTACAAAGACCTGAAGGTGGTGCTCTTGGAAAAATTCAGCATATGACCATGATTCCAGGCAGTAGTGATTCCTATACTATAATGTCAATTAATGAGGGCCATCATCCGGGCAAGGGAACATGCGCCAAAGACACAAATGACACCAGCTAAGAAAAACACTCACCACAGGGGTCCACTCTTAACCACTCAAAGATAATGTTCATGAGATACCAGACACTGTTAAGAGTTGGGCCAGTGCAAACTTCAGCTGAGGGTGCAGTTGAAGTACTTTATTATTTTTGTCAACATCCATACAAAAAGCAACTGTGGGTCCTGTCTGAATAGCAAATTTAGCATTGTTTTGCTATGCTCCTAAAAAGAGGCAGCGTTAATGATTCTGGAGATGAGAGGCAGGTGTGTGATGGATGGTTGATGGATGGTTGATGGACATTCTCTTAAAGCATTGATAGATACTGGTAGCTTCCTGACTCTTTAAAAAGCCAGGCTATGTTTCCATGTTAACTATGCAAAAAGTACAACTGTCCAGTGTGTGCATATAAAGCAGTATCCACAAGCTGAAGCAATTGATCATATACAAGAACAATTGTTTCTCATGAATGCGGTGATAATAATATATAATTTGCATTTTGAGATGATTTTATAATTTGTCTAGATATTACAGAATTAGTAATTTTTGTATGATTAGTACATTTATTAGTACATATACATACATATTAGTACATTTAATTACTACATTAAGTCAAAAAATATCTTTTTTTTAAAGAAATGTTCAGAATGCAACTTTCTGCCTCCAAATGGAGACTCCAGTTTGCATAGCAATGAACAAGAACCACTGAGTTTAGGCAGTGACTCAGTTGCTATGTAGAGCTACTGCAGTGAAGGGGGAGTGTGTGTGTGTGTGTGTGTGTGTGTGTGTGTGTGTGTGTGTGTGTGTGTGTGTGTATGTGAGTGTGTGTGTGTGTGTGTGTGTGTGTGTAGGTGTATGTGTGTGTGTAAGAGAGAGAGAGAGAGAGAGAGAGAGAGAGAGAGAGAGAGAGAGAGAGAGAAACATCGTGCGAGAGTATATGAGGGAGAGAGGGAGTGCTTTGCCAAGCTCACTGTGTGAGTGTGTGTCTGAGGTGCTTGTGAGTGTGATTTGCTGCTCTACTCCAGGATGCTGTTTCTGTCTTTGTTCCTCACTTGCAGCACAGCTCTTAATCGTACTCAGCAACACTGCACTCTACTCTAAAGATGATTCCCCTGCATACATCCAAACATAAACCCATCTCACTGCATATGGACATCCAAGAAGCCATACCACTGGGCATGCTTCCTGAGGACCTGCCCTCTTTGAAGTGGAACCTCAGTCAGTAGTCTTCGCAAGTGAGTATTAGACGGGAAATAGACTCTGACTGCAAGGCACAATAAATTGTTAGTCAGCTGCATATATGTCCAAGTGTACTCTGCATGAATTAGAAAAAGTGTTTGTGTGAGGGAGAGCAAGAGAGACAGCGAGAGCATTTATTTTCCTGATTACTGTGACTTCAAGTATGTGTACACTGAAATCAGTCATAAGAATTCATATATGACATGACACAAAAAGTTATGAAATCTCCATTCTCCATATGTCTCCATTCATATAAAATTAAATGGAATTGCTTATGCATATTAGAAGTAGTTTGTTTTAAGTGTGATTCAGTTGTTGCATTTTGTTCAGCAGAAAAGACAGTCAGTGCTTGCAGTGTTGGAAAGTGTTGGTTGTCACGACATTGAACTCTTAATCAAATTACTTATCCATTTATAACTTATACATGGATTTACTCCATTCTCTTTCTGTGACACATGGAACAGAATATCATCTTTGTTTGTAATTTTTTTAATTTCCACATTATTACTTTTACATTTAGATATTTCAAGAGCTCAATCATAGAAATAGTTGCTGGCTGGGTGTGATGTAATGGCTGGATGCCTGTGGCGTATGCTGAGATGGAAAAGTACTATGTGGGTGTAGAAGCATGTATCAGAAAAAGAGCAGTATGAAGAGATAGTGGATGGAACTTATTTCTATGGAAACAGCACATCTCCAGCCCCTCAACTTGCCCAGGTGCTTTTTATAGCTACAGGTAAAGGGGCAAGTTGCATCAGATCCGAAAATGCCAACAATTACATCTTACACTGCCCCCCTCCCCCTATAAGTAGATTGTCATATGTGTAATGGAAACAGTTGACCAATGAAGTGTAGTATGAGGAGGCACAGTATGAAATTCTCACCAATTCACCTTAATTGATCACTGCTACTACTAGTTAATTTTATTCATGTGAAACTTTGTGCAGTCATGCACAGCTCAATGTGTGCTTTAATCTGTATACAATCTGTGAGATGGAGCAGAAGGCAGCCTGGCATTTCCACTGCGCCACATCAGTGCATGTTATTAGGAGTCGTGAGGAGCTTCCAGCTTTCAATAATCCCGAGTGCTTTTCTGTGTGTTTCATTACGAGCGCAAAACAATCTGCCTTTAAAATGCCTCCCCTGTCACCTAAATCTTACTGTATATTCCAAGTTTTTCATTCTATATCTGTCAATACGGTTATTTTCTTGGAGTCGTGACTGAAACAAAAAAAAATGCTCATGACGCTTCGTGACCATGGATACGGTCGATGGACAAGAGTGAACCAGACACCACGCGCAGTAGGAATATATGAAAAGCTATTAGGGTCAATCAACGTGAAATTATGTAAACAATACCTTTCATATTAACATGACTAATATTAGGATGGTAATCCTTCATATGTGTACAATCAAGTTCTGTTGTTACATTTGCCTTATATATCATTTATCCATCATTTTACACCTAAATTTGTTTTCACATTTTATTGAAAGAAATATGGTTCTATCAGCAATCCACTTAAATATTCCTCTCGGGAGCTGGAGATTTCCCACGACTTTTTTATACAATAACATTTTGAACATACATTTATTTATTTTTTTAAGTATTTTATATATTTTACACTGTAGAGTGGTGAGCCAAAAGGGTCATGATGCAATAACTGCATTAATGCAGCTGCTGCTTGAACATCTCGAAAGCTGAATGTTTATTTTAACTGTTCAATATTTATTTATTTTTTAATTCACAACCCTTAACTAATAATTATTTAAAACGTGTAACCCTTTGCAAAGCTCTAACTTAAACCCACACCCTACTCCTAACCCTATGGAAAAGTGTATAGTGTGGGGTAGAATTGCACAGATTCAGTACCCTTAATTGGATCCTTCAATCAACCTTAGTCTGTAATACATAATCTGCCTAGCACCTAGGGTGTGTTAGCAAGTGGTAAACTGCTGATGGCAAAAAAAAATCTGAAAGATCCGCCTCCATTTTGTGGTAGTTCGAGTGAACACCAGAAAGAAAAAAAAGATTAGGCATCCTATCCAGCAGATACAGAGTTGATTAGTTAATTTTCAAATATAAATTGTGAAATAATATTAACCTTAAAGTATTTAAGGTTACTGTGAATAACATCTAATTTGAAGTTGTATACCATCAAGCTGATCTTGATGAGTAAATATAAAAGTTCATTGAGGTAAACAAAGTAATGATACTGTAACTCTTAAATGGCTAAAGGGTGAGATACATTTTGTTACATAACATACATAACAAAACCAATGCATGTATGTAATTAACAATAATCTTTCAGAGTTTTAGTAAAAATGATATTGACAATGTTGAGCAGCCATTATAATGCCTTGTTGAGACATGTGGTATAATCAATTAGAAAAATAAAACATTGTATAAATAGATAATAGGAATACTGATTAGAAAAATTATTAATTTATTAAGTGTGAAAGTCACAGTGTTGTCACAGTTAGATTCTGTGTATATAACTCATTTTCATATACTGTATTGAGTGAATGCGAAAGAAATTTTGTTAAATTGAAATTCATTGATTGTATCATGTAACTAATCATATTATACACAAAAGTCCACACCCTAATATAAAAATTGAGTTATATGATATCAATTTGCCTGTTTTATTGTGGGCCAGATTTTTTTGTATGCAACTGAACTCTTCTGGTGGAAAGACAGTGAGCCGACTGTTGTAATTCATGAAGTCATTAGACATTTCCAGATAATTTTTTAAGTGGTACCACTGTATCACTTAAACAATGCACTGCATTTCACTGGACCCCTAAAGGCACCCTTCTGATAGTTTGTCTTTTTCCTTTTACTCCTAAAGTCCTGATTTGGAATCAGCTTAAACACATTTTTGTATATTTTGATCTGATATATATATATATATATATATATATATATATATATACACACACACACACACACACACACACACACACACACAACCAGGCCTTATAACCACTGATCAGGCATAGCATTATGACCGCCTGCTTAATATTGTGTTTGTCCCCCATTGTGTTGGCTTCGCTTTATATCCATTCGTTCCATTGAAATATCAGCTCAACGAGGCACATACAGCATCAATAGTTTATATGCAAAATGTGTTACACATGTTTTGCTTGTAATTCCCCACTCAGTAGTTTTGGGCATTATATCTTGAGTTAGCAATTTTATTTGACATTTCCTTGCAAAAATGTTCCAGATTTGTAAAATTATAAGGAGATCTCCTCTCTCAAGTCATTCCACTGGTTTTTGGTGGAATTCTATCCTGGCTCTGACTGGAAATTGCAAAACGTTGAGCTTCTCCTACTAAAAAAAAAGAAATAAGATCAATTTTTTTGAGCTACACATGATTCCTTGTATTTTGACAGGCAGTCCATGCAGGAGAAAAGCAGCCCTTATTGTACAATGCTGTCAGTATTATCCATTGCTGTGTGGGTATGGTGCTAAATGGGTGGAGCTACTTTTTTTGTCCAGCACTTTAACAATGGTGCCCAGATAGTTTAACTTTTCCTTACTCAGACCGTAACATATTTTGGTTTAAGTTATTTATGACAGTGATACAGAAAAGTAAACACCTTAGTTTAAAAATTCAGTGTTCTGTGTTTTTACATTACATTCAATGCACATTATAAAGAACATTTTTAAACCAGCTCCTGAAGGAGCTCATATTATATATGTTATGAGTGACAGATGTTCAAGCTAAACTGGTTTACATTCATTGAGATGGAGAAATGTTAACTTTCATTTGGACATCAAAAAATAAATAAATAAATAAAATAACAACAGGCACTATCATAAAGCACTTTAAAGAATCCTAATGCAGATTTAAATTCTTATTGAGCAAGCCAGAGGTGACAAGAGCAAAGAAGAATTTCTTTAGATAACATTAAATGTTGGGTATGGGCCTGTATTATTTTGTGAGATTAATATAGTGTGTATCCAGGAGAGATTATTTTTTAAAGAGAGAAGTGAGACTTCATAGTTCATTCATAGTGCCTTGTATGTTGTAATGTGCAAATTAAAATACTGTAATTTCTGACTTAAACGCATTAAATTAAATTAAATTATATAAATTTTTTTTTTTATAAATTTAACTGTTTTATCTGCATTTTTCTTTGGCTTTTACAAGTTGTAGACCTTATATTATGAGTTACAGTAAACTCAAATTCTGCATTAGACATACAGTACGTTGTTTTTGGAAAATACTTTGTCTTTTTGGTAATTAAAACGTGATTTTTTTTAACGTTTTAAGAATCAAATACTCAGTTTTACCTTCTAAAGTCAACATTTCAATTTAGTTTTACCTTGCAGGAGGTGTATACAATGTGCCATTGTCTGCTCCGATGGCCACAGGGTCTTGCCATATGTGAATGACTGTCTCTTGTATACCAGATGAAGTCCACAAGCCTGTCAGCATGTTATAGTCCACATTGTTCAGTTGTATTTCTCCTTGACGTAGCTGGACAGCTTTCTGGGACAGGTTGTTGTAGCCCATGACTTGCCTCACCACCTGTTACATGCCTTTCTTGCTTTTCTACATTTATACATCCGAATTTAGGCTTTTTTGTGTTTGCAGGTTTAAACAAAGGGACTAATTAGTAGCTATACCAAAACCAAATCATATTGATCAAACCCTACTTTTAAATAATTATTACATGTGCATAGTACATAAGATATTAGTTCTTATAATCTAAAGCAGTGGCATTAAACATTTCCATTTACAAGAGGTGGAAATATGAATAGAGATCTTCCAGATTATGTTTCCAAATGTAATAAAAAGCACAACAATAGAAAACCACTTTACAACAGCTTTCTTGGTGGGTCCAAATGGGGGATCAGTGTCCAGATTTTAACAACAACAACAACAAAAAAAAAAGGTAAAATGTCAACTCACAAATACTCCACAGGTTATTAAAGGTTTATTAAATTTTGTTAATTTTGTTATTTAAATAATTTAAATATACAAAATTCATATGAAATGCTTTTCCCAGCTTTCAAATGGCATGGTTGTGTAGTGAGATTAGTAGCGAGATTCTTTGAAATGCTCTAGAGCAGGGGTGTCAAACTTAAATTCACAGTGGGCCAAAATTAAAAACTGTGACGAAGTCGTGGGCCAAACTCAATATTTACTGAAAAAATTGACTGCAATTGTGCATGTTTTCCCTTCTCTTTAGATGTGTAATGTTGAACCTTTTCATATGAAAACAAACGTTAGTTTTGCATAAACATTAAATCTGGAACAAACTAAGTTTAATGTTATAAACACATTAACACATACATTTTGAATTCACTCTATCTATAGACTTTCGAATTCCTTTATAATGTAAATCATTTTTCACAGGCCTACAACAAAACCAAGGAGTTTTTCAGCGGTTTTGACTGACGCGCCAACGCACTAACAAAGCATTCTGGGATTTGTAGTATTAGCGGAGCCTTCTGTGATTTGTAGTATTAGCGGTGTATGCGCTATATACTGGCGGGCCAGCACTAATGCACATTTCAAATGATCTCCTGAGTTTGACACACCTACTTTAGAGATACAGTATGGGCTGCCACTATGTGCAGCAAATAACAAAAAGTAATTTATCACACAAGCACTTGAGCAGAAAATATGTAAAAGTTTAATTATATGGTGTTTTTGTATATTTAAGCTGTATTTCCTGCAATTGCTCACTAACGTAAAGAAAGTTTTGAATAACTTCCAATTTATTTGATTTATTCCAACTTATTGATTCTTACCACCCTCTGACCAATTATTACGTAAGCATACACATTAGTGTGTCAATTTTGAAAATGCATGTAACCCAAGTGCTTTCAAACTTCTTTCCTAATACATTTTCCTGAGAAAACCGTACAAGTAGTGTACAACGTTTTATTAATCAGTTTTAACAAATTATTAGACATATAGAAGATGCAGCAATAATAAAAATAATACATGACAATAATAATGACATTTTAAAACGATAAGCATGGCAGAGCTCTTTAGAGTGTTTAAAGCTTTTGTATATAATATCATTTTACATTTTACAGTTTAAATGGTGACAAAGATAAAAAAAAAGAAAAACACTATTTTAAAGATCATTAATTAGAGAGTAAATAATGACTAATAACTGTATGTGTAATGACTAGTTGTTGATTTGTTTGCTATTACCAGCTGTATATATATTCTCCTGGCCTAAACTGTTAGCATAACCGACTTCTAACTGACCCAATAGTTTATTCCTTTCATTTCATAGCATTTTGACAAGCACACTTGTCAAAGCTAGTAAACTGCACAAGTTCAGATGTATTCATGCCGAGCTAATAGCTGCTTTTTCATACAATTGTGACAGAGGAGAAATTTATTTGGTTGCAGACATACTTACAAGGACATTTGCAAGAAAGATTTTTCAAGAAAAGCTTTACATTACAAGGAAAGGAAAGAATTTGCACATAAACACACAATTTGCCTTCATTTTAAATCCTCAGGAAAACCATAATGCACAGAAAAAAATACACCCCCACACACAGCAGGGAAAACCCAAAGTATTTTAAAAGGTTAATGAAAATAGCTTTCCCTAGAGATAATATATGCAGGCAGTGCAGAGTTGGCTGCAGTGAAAGAAGACTTTGTTGAACTGTGTTTATTTGGTTTCTTGCTTCAATAATGACATTCATTCTCAGTGCATGAGATACCTGTCTGCGATGCAGTGCTCTGTTATACATATACTATAATATTGATGGGTTCTATAGCTGTGGTTTCATAATGATTGTATTAGGAGATGGAGTGAATCAGGTACTTTAAGAGACCACTGAAGATCTGGATGTGAAATGCACAGCCTGACACTGCATTGCACCATTTTGAATGTCAATTCAATTTAAATCAAATCATTTTTATTTGTGTAGCACTTCCAACAATGGACAATGTCTCAAAGCAGCTTTACACAGATAATGTGGTAAGGAAGAATCAATAATATGGAGCTTTATAAGTGTAAGTTTGTCCCTAATAAGCAAGCTGGTGGCGACTGTGGCAAGGAAAAACTCCCTGAGACCAGATTTAAGAGGGAAACCAACTTCATTTGGGTGGCACCGAATGTCCATTTATTACAGCTAAATGATGTGGAGGTGTCCAGCAATGGTGATCAAATGAAAACTGTAGTCCTGAGTCAGTGTAGCTCCTGTGTTACTCTGGAATTTCATGGCTCCCCAGGCCGTTGATCTCCAGCTGCACAGAGTGGCCTCCAATTGAAGAAATCACCATCCAGAATCAGGCCGGGATGGAGCGGGCATATCTGAGAAGAAGAAAGGGACAGAAACAGTGATCACAGATACCTCAGGAGCATGTTTAACTTGACAGAGAGGGCGAGAGAGAGAGAAAGAGAGAGAGAGAAGATGACATGAGGAGAAATATAAAGGGTTATTAAGTATCCTTATTGTTGTAGGAAACTTAAGGACACTGTGCAGTTGGGGGCAAGATTAACTACTGTATGGCAGCATAACTAAAAGGGAGAGTCAAAAGGTAACACAGACATGAGGTTTCTCTGGGATAAGAGTCGGCCTACGACATAATTTTCAACAAACCTAAGTGAACGCATGAGAGTGAGGGAAGAGAAATCTCTGCCCCCTGCTGTTTTTTAAGCCTGCAAAACAAATAGTCAGCACATATTTGATCTAAGTAGGCATGGGAGATCATAATTGTATTGAAGTTCACTCAGATACTGTGACGTGAGACTGTTAACAGGGGAGATGTCATATTTTCTAGATCTAGCTCTTGTTGCTGCATTCTGGACAAACTGAAGCTTATTTATGCACTTACCTGAACACCTAGACCAAGCATTATAGTAGTCTAATCTAGATTTAACAAAAGCATAAACTAGTTTTTTTGCATCTTGTAACAACACGTGAAGCGGAGAGGTATAGTGCTCCTGTCAGTGAGCCTTAGCTTTAGCTTTGGATTTGCAAGTATGCCGGCAAGTCGTGCTGTGAGGGCTTTAAAGCCAGAGTTTGGGGAATGCTAACTCCATCTAGGCCATCCGGACTTTCCCCTGTAGGCTTTCATGGCCTTCACTCACTGCTTTAAAACAGGGAATAAAGAGCTCTTCCAAAAAGACAAAAGACAAATGCAGCTGACTGAAAGAAGAGAAACGGGTCCTGCCATTAAGGGTGTATCTAATGGATATCGTTGATTTAGTATGATGCTTGACATCTCAAAGTATCATTACACTACAAGGAATATTTTAATTAGAGTAATTAGAAACTCAGAGGCAGAGGCAATGTGGGGGAATAAGCAAGTTGTAGTTATTGTACAGTTGTATTGTATAGATTTATATGTATTCGTGTTTTTATTTTATTCACTGAATCATTCATTTCCTTAATTTTTATCTCTCCCTTTCCATTCCATTACGATTTTGGTGTTTCTAAGGATTTTGAGCAATATAGAATTGTTGGTTCCAGTATTTTTTGGATTGGCTTTAAAGACTAAGGCCATAGAATTTCAGTACCGATTTTTTTAGTTCAATCTATTTGTGTTTCTCAGTCAGGTGTGTGGGCTGTGTGCACACACAAATTGATTAGTTTTGTTGAATTCACAAGCTCTGCATCCCAGATCATCCTATAGGGTTACATTTCCCCTGCTTTCAGTGTTTTTTCTATTATTCAGTGGATTTTGTAAAGTTATTTGTAAAGATTATTGCTAAATGTCTAAACTTATCACACAACAGCAATAGGATATATATAATGACGAAACTAGCAGGATTTAACATGAGCACATACCAAGCTTAAGTGCACACAGCATGCACCTGACTGAGAAACACAAATTAAAAAATATATTACAAAATATATTCTAACACATGAAGCTCTAGGCTTAAAGCCAACACAAAACAAGAAAATCTAAACAATACACAAATGCACACAGACTGTTTTGAGAGAGAGAGAGAGAGAGAGAGAGAGAGAGAGATAGAGGGAGAGAAATCATAAATTAAATGAAATTTAAAATAAATTCCCCCACACTACCACAGCAGAAAAAATAACACAAAAAATGTAAGATCGAATTAAATCTAAATAAATTTCACAAATTTCATTTTAGTGGTTGTTGATGTAGGCACTCCAGGCTCGATTACCATTTCCAGGCAGCTGCAGGAATGCAGGCCATAACCTTTTCCAGAGAGGCGATAGGCCATCATCTTCACAGCAAGACAAACTGTAAGGCTTCTAAAAAACAGTTTAGCCCTCAGACCTAGCAGATAAAGTACAATAGGCTCCTATACCAACTTTGGAAGATACTAATGGTTACCTGGAGTATAAGAAGACAGCCCAACAATATAGATTTGCAGAAGATATCTGGATTTTCAGGGAGAAAAATAAAGACATACAAGTGCACATTCTCATCATTTAGATAATCATCAGTATTGTCTCACAACGGCTAATTATTGGCTAAAGAATGAGTATATTGACGTCTCTGACACCTCTATACAAAAGGGTGGGATCGAAAATTAACCAGTGTGCATTAGTACATACTGACACAACTGATGTGGGGCATGAGAAAGAAGAAGATGCCTGACATTGTTGTGGCTGGGCCTCATCAATGTATATGGATATAATCTGGTGAAGAGAGCACAGGAGAGCAGTAAGAGTGGTAACAGCTGAAGAAAGGGATCCTCATTGCATTTCATTTACATTTCACTTTTTTAGGAAGCACTAAGATACCTTCAGTTACTGAGAAGCCTATAAACAGCATCAAGGAAACAAGAGGCATGGTCTAAATAATGCTTCAATTTGTCCCAAACCCCCAAAGTGATGAGTGATTGTTACTAACACTGGATATATATCTTCAGCAAGCAAATGCTTTTGGCCAGTCCCAGTCATCTGCAGGGCTGCACATGACTAATTAATAATAACTAAACACAAAAAAATTGCATATAATATTACTATTATACATATCATAAGATTTAATTAATAATTTAATAAATATTAATATATATTAATTACTAATTTAATAATTTCATACTGTATATAATGAAAATGTAACTCAACTCACCATAATGCAGAATCAGAGGAAGTTTCATTTATCAATGCATAGAAAACCACAGATCATGAAAGTCAATAAAATAGAAAATAAATAATAGGTTTATAGTCTGGTTGTGTGTCCAAAATGATCCACCGGCCCAGTAAGGGTCCATAGCCCAGTGTTTGGGGACTTCTGCTGTAGAATATATGTTACTTGAACACAATCCATGGCCTGATCACTCATAGCTAGTTTTGTTAGCTAGTTAAGTATTAACTTAGTAAATTATTTTATAGTCCCTGCTTTAATGCTCTTAATTTTTTTAATTGTAATTGAACCCGATTACACATTCCCTCCTTAGATGCTAATTTAAAGGATAGGAGTGAATAAAACCAGCACAGCAGCCCAAAAGGCTAGTAGTAATAGAGTTTACAAGTTGCATCCCAGGGAGAGGCAGGGAGAAAGTCGTCAACACTGTCTACAAGACAAACAATACACGATTGGGGATGCAAAGAAAGTACACAATAAACAGGAAGGGGAATACGTTGAGGGCAGGCAGAGCTGAACAGGGTGAAATGCGCTGGCAAGTCTGAGATGGGTGCAATGTTCAAACAGTCTTTTATTGTTTTTGAGACCCAAGCATTTCCATTATGTGTATAAGCAACAAACTAGGCAATTTAATGGTATAAATATTTATTTTGACCAAACAAATATATAAATGTAAAGATGTAAACTTAATGTTATTAAATTTTTATTTAATTTTTCTGGTCTTGCGATCCAGTTAATCACAGAGTAGATCAATAGAATTTAGTTTCAGTGACTGGGCAGGTCATTCTATTATAGATAACACTTCATCTGACTGTTGCTCTTTAAATAACAGTTAAAGATCTTAAATGTATTCTTCAGGTTGTTGTCTTATTGTATTATGAAGTTGTTTCTGATCAGCCACAGTCCAGGCGAAATTGCATGCCATTGAATTATGGAACGTTAGCCATGATGGTCCTTTTACCCTTAATAAGCCTCCAAGCTTCTCTGCTCCCAAAATAACCCCAACCCATTAAGCTTCCAACTCTATGTTTGACTGTGGGTGTAAGGCAGTCTGGTAACATCTCTCCTGTTCTTTGTCTTACATAAGTTTTCTGTTTTGTTGCCAAAAATGTTAAATTTGGACTAATCTGTCTGAAGAATATTTTTCCAGTCATTCACTGGAAAAAAAATAAATATGTACTAGAATTATCATCACCTTAGGTGTGCATCAACACATAACAATCTTGATACAGGGAACCCAGCTGCAAATGTTTTGTTCTGAAAACGTTATGATAACATTAGCAGACAGTAATGTACATTTTTAGTAATGTTTTTAGCGGATACTTTTATTTTTGTTCCCGGGAAAGTTCTTCTAAAATTTAAGATAACATTCTTTAAGAGTAAAGAGTAATGAGTATGATTTCAGAGTAAAATTTAATTGAGTTCATTTTTTAAAATCAGGATAGACAAGGGAATATAAATCTTAAACTAATTTCAATTGCAGGAACTTACAAAAAAAAGTGCAATAAAATAAATAAATCCATCAATCAATCAAAATTTAATAAAATAAAATAAAATAACATTTAATTAAATAACACTGCCCCAGCTAGCAGGAAAAGTTTCCAGACCTTTAGCTAACATTCTGTTCAAGTTTGGTTAATGTTTCAAAGAAAACAATTACATTTTATGTTGAAGTAATGTTTTAAGAATGTTTTAAAATGCATTTCAAATAATGTTACAATTTTAACTGTAAAATGTCAAGATTATTTGGAGGATGTTCTTAAGGTAACAGATTATACAATATTCCTAATAAAACGTTGGCACACTATTTCTTCTTAACAAAGGAAGAACATTATTTCAGCCATATTAGGAAAACCTTATAAGGATATCATTGAGGCCTGGGATGACGGAAGTATGGACATTTGTCAGGGTGCGAGTGAAACAGGAGGCGGAAGGCGGAGTACAGCTCACTCGGGTTTTAAAGATAAGAGTGAGAAAGAGAGACACACACACAAGCACACACAAGCACACACGCACACGGCTCGCATAGAGTCCTGTATGAAACGCTGACCACAAACATACAGCAGTATGTAATGTCCAACACATTCGATAACGAACGCGGAGTGCTTGTGAGGAGTGTGTAGGAGCGGGGTGGAGTGATGATGAGTCCCAGGTGTGCATAGTTAAGCCTGGAGCTCCAGAGAGAGCGGAGGTATTAGAGACAACGAGCCCCAGGTGTGCATGGTTAAGCCTGGAGCTCCAGGGAGATTGTAGGCATGAGAGCCACAAAAGGGGGGGCGTGGCAGTTGGATCCCTGACAACATTCTTGGGGGCCTCAAGAACTTGAATCCACAAAAATCTTCTTTTAGCGTGATTTCTCTGTAACGACCCTGCATAGGACAGATCTAATGACTGCTGAAAAAAACTGTATAAGAAGAGCCTGTTTTATACTGTAAAATTTGCTGTGAAAATAACGACCACCTTCTGAAAGTAACATACTGTTTTTTTCATTAAAACTGTAAAATCCTGTATAAAACAATGAATTCTCAGTAATTTTGTTGTTTTCAAGTAAGTAGCCTACAGCAGTATACTGCGAATTAACAGCGTTCAGAGTTGACATTTCGAGACTGTGTCTGAAATCACACTCTACACCCTTATTCAGTATATCCTACATTAGTTTACAAGTATAGTGCACCTGACAGAGTGAATGAAAACAAATAAGTGAGTTTAGACACTGATGAACACCTGCTGTTAACAAGCAGAATCACTGAAGGAATGAACAAAAAAAACTACAACTGACACACAACCACATTTTGGAGATTTGTATTTGCTTTATTTACAACAAAAACCAAAAGCATGACAGCACTATTAAGACACAAGAGTAAGCATATTAAACTCAACAATGGTAAATATTAACAAATAATGTTCATGCCACAATGCATGCTGGGTGCTTGTGTAGTACAAAACTTCCAGCATGCTTGTTGTGACTTTTTATTTGACTGTTAAAGTAAGAGAAAAGTTAAAGTAAAGTAAAGTTACACCGGGTAATAATAAGTAAAGCCTTAGACGAAATCAACTAAATAAAAACAGAATGATTAAACAACCCCAAAAACAGCATTACCAGCTTCATTTATTATACTTATAATGATCACATATTCAATTATAACTTATAATAGTTTGACTTTAATTCTGTCGAATTGTTACAAAACATTCATTAAAACCCAACAGGGATTTATATCATAATAAAAAATGTTTAGTTTGACCTCAACATTTGTTTTTAGATCAGTGGTTGCTTTAGTTGGGTTATTGACCCTTGATTCTTCAATCTTTTTTGTCAGGCTGTTGTAAATGTGTTTGTAAAGCACATTTGCTATGACAAGAATAGTCAACTAATGAATTTCTTATTATTTAAAGTAATTTGATAAAACTATTCAATATCATTGAAACATTTTTTGCACAAAAGCACTATAGCAAACATAACAATTCAGCGCATGAAACTCAAGAATGGTGATTATTAAAAAACCTTTAATGCCGTTATGCATGCTGGGTGCAAGAATAGTACAATATTTCCAACATACATTGCAGTATGATTAAATTATCCAGCTGAATGTGTTTTTTCATTAGTTTTTCTTTTTTTTTTTACGCTATTTGATTTATGACTTTTTAGTAGACTGTTTCATGGTGATCTGATCTGATCTGATCTATTTTGTTTTGCTTTGTTTTGTTCCAAAAACTAATTTTAAAAGGTCAAGGTTCAAAAGTAACACTAAAGCAAACACTGATCTCTGTTATGGTGACTTTAAATGAAAGTAAACATAAACGCCTAAAATCTAAATTAAAGCATTTAATAAGTAAAGCTGGTAATGCTGTTTTGGGGATTCTTCAAACATCCTCTGCTGAAATCTTGTACCATTTAATGTGTTTTATTTTCAGTTGATTACATCTTTGGCTTTTGCTGTAAGTTGTGTTTCTTTGCTCTGGATTAATTTGCTATCAGTGATCCTGCTTGTTCACAGGTGTTCATCAAAATTCATGTTTCATGTAATTATTCACTTCATTATATCATTGACTTCATCACTGTTTCAGTGTAACTTCAACACTGTTGTGTGGTATTAAAGGGTTTAAATGTGTGAAATAAAAAAAACCACTATGAAATAACAGTATAACAGTAATTTACAGTAAACTGTAAAAAAAAACAAACAACAACAGTAGATTATTTGCAACCCTGCTGCCAGTAGTTTAATGTAAAATCAAGAAAAAAAAACAGCAAAAAACTGTAAAACCTAACAGTCAAATTCCTGTTGTGTTTTGTGGGTTACCATTTTGTTGGAGCATAAAGCCTTTGCTTAAGTCATTGACAGACAAAGAAATATTGATGTTATGCTGTATATTGCTTTATATAAAGCAGTAACTTTGTAGGACTGATGCAGTGAGACTCTCTTCACAAGTTTCAATTGGACATGAATGTGTGCTGCTATTATCTACCAGAGATTTGATGCAAATTTAAACTTTTGATGATTTTGCATAATTTTGTAAGTTTTTTTGTCATGGAGTTAAATAAAATACACTGTAAGTATTAATATGCTCACATTATTTAAATATTATTTTTGTTGATATACAAATAACTATTGGCTAATTTAAGTGCAGTCAGTTTCTGCAAACAAAATTAGTTAACTCGAGCTGACAGTATTTTACCGTTAATTTACAGAAGAATGTTTTTCAATGTAAAGCACCATTATAACTGTATTCTTTTATGGTAGATTTCTGCCAACCACTGCTGCCAGTTTTAGAACGCACATTTTACTGGTTTATTTTTACAATGCAGTGTGAAATGTATTAAAACAGTAATAAAAAAATCTAATTTACAGAAGCAACCTGTAAAAAAACCCAGTTAAACTGGTTACTTTATAGCCAATCACACACTTTTGTTAAGAATGAAGTGTCCAATTAAAGGCATTCATTTGATGTCACCATAAAGGAGATCAGTGTTTGCTGTAGTTGGGCTATTGAACATTGGCATTTTTTTTGTTGTTTTTTTTTGTGTTTATCATGCACTGTTCTTACATCAAGAAAAGCAAAAAAGCTTTGGTTCAATGAGACTTGTGTTTATCACGTTAAAGTCTCGATTGTGTTCTATCAGAGGCGGGCCGTGCAATTGGTAGTTGGGCTTTGAGTGGGGACTTGCCTGACTTAAATCACCACTGTCACATCACAAGTATAGAAACCATTAATGCTATACAAAATGCAAAATAACAACGCATTGCAGTACAGAGAGCAAAATATTTCACATATGGAGGGTGAATACCATTTTTATTAAAGCAAGTTCCACAACTCTGCATTACAACTGCAACTGTGCAACTAAATCATCTGAAGCAGTTCAGAATCAATATTTGTCTAATAACATGACAAAAACAAAAAAATATAAATAAATTACAACCTACTCACCGGAGATGCATACTCATAATTTGCACCAGTACTTAGAGACTGTAATCCAGTGGTACCGTTTGTTTGCACTAGTCTGGAAGTGTCGAACGAACCCTTTCCCGGGCTGGGACAAGCTAGCTAGCTTCGTGGTTGGCCATCCTCTCCTCACGATGTGTCACTTTTCCAAAAAAGTCTGCCATGAAAATAGATTTTTAAGTATGTCCGACATCAAACCCATTTCCTTCTCTTACTACAATAAGATGTATTAATGTGTGCAGAGCATCACAGAAGTGTTTTGCTTGTTGAACTTGGCTGTAACAGTTTCCCTCTCACCAACCAAACAGAGGACGAAAAAATGCTGATGATTTTCTGGGCCAGCTAGCTGGCGCTGTAGGGCAAATTTGAAATCTAATTGTTAAAGAAACAGACTCATTGTTAATATAGTCTAAGATACAGTGGCCAGCACTACTGATTCTGCAAACCCTGGACAGATTAGATTCACATGGCAGCACATAAAGGCTGAAATCTGTTTGGACAAAAAAATCTAACCTCCACATACATGTACTGGAAGTACTGCAGCCAAGAGAAATGCTTGGAAATGAAGAGAATAAACTGTGTGAAATAAATTAATGCAATTTCATAAACATAAACATTAGAATTTAGATTTAGAATTTAGAATGTAAATGTAGGTCACGTAAATGTAGGTCACTTCTGATAGTGTTAAGGCCAGCAGAGAAGACCTTGGTGGCCCTGACCACCTGCCACTGCATTCTATATTTTGTTTTATTTTATTATGTTAATAATATTATTCAAATACAGATAATACTGCGTGAACAAATAAACTTTATAAAAACATTTCAACCTATGGTAAATAAACACAACAATCAGCGCATGAATCTCAACATTGGTGACAATAAATAAATCAACCCTGAAAATCACAAAAACATTCTAATGAAAAGTCACAACAAAACAAGTCAAACAACACCAAAATAAAAGAAATTAAAGAAAATAGTAAGAACATTCAGCTGCATAATTTATTCACGCTGCAACATGGCAGTTTTGTACTTGTCAGGCGAAAGAACGTCCCGGAAACCGAAGTAGAATTCACAAAGGGTTTTTAATGAAAAAACAACAGGGCAAAGCAGAAAATGGCAAACCGCCAAGAAACGCCAGGTAACATAATCCTGGTGAAAGCTGTGACTAGACTGTAGCAAACAAAACACACAGAGTCTCATAACCAAGATAAACCAAACTGAGATGCTTGGGTAGTCCGACAGTGTTCCTTAGATTAAGCTGTAGAACAGACAATGAGCTGGTGGAGAAACGGGAGTTATGTAGAGTGAGAACTGATGAGGGCCAGGTGTAGCTGATTAGTAAGTGGGAGAGCTGCTTGGAGTGATAGGTGGAGGTGTGGCTGGTGAGTCCCTGACAGTACCCCCTCCCCCAGGGGCGGCTCCGGACACCCTAACCCTGCGCCTGGGCCGATCCTGACCCCGGGGCATCAGAAGAAGTGGATGAGCGGTGTGGAACTCCTCCAGGAGCGCTGGATCCAATATGTCCTGCCTCGCCACCCACGACTGTTCCACGGGGCCATAGCCTTCCCAGTCCACGAGATACTCCAGGCCTGTCCCCCGACGACGAGAGTCCAGCACTTCTCGCACCGAGTAGACCGAGGGTTGATCCAATACCTTAGGCGGAGGGGGCCTGACCTCACTGGAGCGTTGGGAGGTCAATGGAGTGTACGGCTTGAGAAGTGACACGTGGAAGGTGGGGTGAATCCGGTACTGTGGTGGAAGTTCCAGCTGATAAGCCGCCTCATCGGACCAGGGAAACCTGGCGCAACAAGTTCTGCGCGTATTCAGCCTAGGGGAGAAACCGGCTCCACTCCACCTGGTCCTGATTGCAATACGTCTTCAAGTACCTCCCCAGTTCTTGAATCTTTTACTCGGTTTGGCCATTCGACTGGGGTGATAACCAGACGACAGATTGACTGTGACTCCCAGACATGTGAGGTGAACTGAGAGCCCCAGTCTGACACTATCTCTTCCAGGAGGCCGAAGTTGCGGAAGACATGATGAAAGAGTGCTTCTGCTGTTTCCAGAGCCGTGGGGAGGCCTTGGAGAGGGACAAAGCGGCAGGCTTTGGAGAACCAATCGATGACCACCAGAATGCAGGTAAAACCTTCTGACTCTGGCAAGTCCGTTACAATGTCAATGCTAATGTGCAACCACGGTCGTTGTGGAGTAGGCAGGGGGATGAGTTTGCCCACTGGTAAATGTCGGGAAGTCTTTGAGATGGCATAGATGTTGCAGCCCTGGACGAACTTCGCCACTGTGTTACTTATCCCTGGCCACCAGTATCACCCCTGAACCAGATGTAGGGTCTGCCTTCTACCCGGGTGCCCTGAGCCGGGGACTTCATGTATTGCTCTCAGTAAGGCTTGTCGACACTTTTGGGAAACAAAGGTACAGTTCCCAGGGCAACCAGGGGGCGCAGGTTCTCTCCGTGTGGCTGTGCGGATGATCTCGTCCATCTCCCATACAATTGGGCTCAGGATGAGCGTAGGAGGCAAAATTGGCCCTGGCTCGGCGGGTTCTTCAGGCCCATAAACCCTGGAGAGCACATCGGCCTTACTATTCTTTAACCCTGGCCGGTAGGTGATACTGAACTTAAACCGGGTAAAGAAGAGAGCCCATCGTGCCTGATGGGGGTTTAGGCGCTTGGGCTAACAGAGGTACTGGAGGTTCTTGTGATCCGTGATGACAGTGAATGGATGAACGGCCCCCTCCAGCCAATGTCTCCACTCTTCCAGGGCCAGCTTGATGGCTAGGGGCTCTTGGTTCCCAATATCATAGTTCTGTTCGGCTGAGGACAGCTTCTTTGACAAGTAGGCGCAGGGGTAAAGCCGAGGGGGATTCCCCGACTGCTGGGAGAGGGTGGCCCCTACACCCACGGACAATGCGTCTACCTCGACAACAAATGGGAGCTGGGGGTCAGGATGATGGAGAAGCGGAGCGGCACAGAACCTTTTGTGTAACTTCTTGAAGGCCCTTTGCTCCTCTGGGGTCCAGGAGAGAGTCTTGGCTTTTCCCGCAGGAGGGACGTGAGGGGAGCAGTAACCTGGCTGAAGACCCCTATAAACCAGTGGTAAAAGTTGGCAAACCCTAGAAACCTCTGGAGCTCCTTGATCGAAGTGGGAACTGGCCAGTCCCGTACTGCCGTCACCTTCCTCTCGTCCATCCTGATACTTGCTGCGTTGATGATGTAACCCAGGAACTGTACCTCCGAGCGATGGAACTCACACTTTGGGAGGTTAAGATACAGCCGGTGTTCCCGCAGCAGTTTTAGGACTTGGGTGACATGGTTGTGATGTTCTCGCAGCGTCCTGAAATAGATCAGGATGTCGTCAGTGTATATAATCACGAACCGGTGGAAAAAGGGATGGAAAACCTCGTTCATGAAATTTTGGAGGAAATCGTAACAGTATTCAAGGCCGAACAGGACATTGGGCCACGCGATGTCCCCTCTCTACACAGTAGAGACAAGCTCTGGCTGCCCACCCGCACTCCCTTTCCTGCTGAGACAGCCGCTGTGATCCAAGCTGCATGGGTTTGGGTTCAGGAGCTGGTGACACTGCCACTGCTTGAACTGGTTTGGCCTCTGGAGTCCTGCAGGTTGCCAGGTGTTGGATGGATCTCTGGATCAAAGCTTCCAGCCCCAGAAAGTAGTCATACGTGGCCATTGCCAGCTGAAGCTCCTGATTTAATCCCATGCGATATATTGCCAGCAGCGCGTTCTCCTCCCAACCAGCAGATGCCCCCAGAGTGCGGAAACGGAGGCTGTAATTTGACACGCTGTCTGTTCCGTGCCGGAGGTTGAGCAGATGATCGGCGGTTGAGATGTCCCCGGGGGGCGGTGCTAAATACCTCGGTGAAGAGTCTCGTGAAGAGCGCTCTTGCCCATGCTAGCGCTCTTCCGGTGAGTGTTGAGATCAGGAACGCGACCTTTGCCCGCTCGGTGGGAAAACTTTGGGGTTGCATCTCAATATAGAGGGATACCTGGAGCAGGATGCCGTGACATTCCGCCGCGTTTCCGGAAAAAGACGCCGGAAGAGCAATTGGGCTGCCGGATGATGCTGGCTTGAATGCCTCCCGGAGCCTGGTGGTGAGTTCCTTCACGAACTCGGACGAGGCAGCGGGCTTATCATCCATGCCGAGGTAACGCGGTTTCTTTCTTTCCTTCTTCTGGTGCCCCTCGGTTTTGAGTCGGTCCGTTCTTCTGTCAGGCAAAAGAAAATGCTGGAAACAGAAGTAGAATCCACAAAGGGTGTTTAAGGAAAAAACAACAGGGCAAAGCAGAAAACGGCAAACTGCCAAGAAACGCCAGGTAAACTAATCCTGGTGAAAGCTGTGACTAGACTGTAGCAAACAAAACACACAGAGTCTTGTAAACACAGATAAACCAAACTGAGATGCTTGGGTAGTCCGACAGTGTTCCTTAGATTAAGCTGTAGAACGGACAATGAGCTGGTGGAGGAACGGGGGTTATGTAGCATGAGAACTGATGAGGGCCAGGTGTAGCTGATTAGTAAGTGGTAGAGCTACTTGGAGTGATAGGTGGAGGTGAATTATTATTATTATAATATAGTTATTATATAATTAAAATCACTCATAAAATCAAATATTGATAGATCACCCTCCATAGTTAACCAAAACACCTTAAGTACCAATTTTCTTAATTTCTTTTTTGTTATAACCATTGTGCCTAACAAAAGCAACTACTAATCTCCCAAATGGTGAGGTCAAATGAACCATTATAAAATTAAATATAATTTTTTTTTTTTTTAAATGTATTGTCAGTATATGGGTCCCCTGGTGGTCTAGTGGTTAAGACGCAGCGCTCCCACCGCTGCGACCTGGGTTCGATTCCCGGGTCAGGGGACCATCCCCAGCCACTCTCAGTGCCGGTCCCAAGCCTAGATAAATTGGGGAGGGTTGCGTTAGGAAGGGCATCCAGCATAAAAACCAAATCAAACGTGCGGAGGATCCGCTGTGGCGACCCCTAACAGGAGAAGCCGAAAGAAACATTGTCGGTATATGATGCAGATAAGTGAAGCTGGTAGTGCTGTTTTTGGAGTTGTTAATTCATCCTTTGTTTTAATTCGGTTGATATAATTTAAAGCTGTGGCTTTATGTCATTTGCAGTTTTGTTTCTTGTTCATTCCTTCAGTGATTCTGCTTGTTAACAGCAGGTGTTCATCAGTGTCTAAATTCACCCATTTGTTTTCATTCACTCTGTCAAGTGAACTATACTAGTAAACTAATGTAGGATATAGTAAATAAGGGTGTAGGTTGTGATTTTAGACACAGTCTCTGACTGTCGACTCTGAACACTATTATTTACATCATACCTGTTTTTATACCACATCTTTTATTTTTTTAAGGAGAAGAACTGCATTCCTTTTAGATCAACAGCACCACAAGAGAAAAAACCTTAACGGCTCCCTATCTGCACCAAGAAATATATTTGAAGGTAGCTATTATAATTGCTGTAGGGCTGCTGAAATATCTGTTGACAGATTTGAGAGTAAAAACTATTGTATCTGTAAAAAAAAAAAAGCTATAGTGTAAGTGAATTAGCATTTATTTTTAATTTATTTAAATAATTTTTAAAAATCGAATACACATAAGTTGTTACATTTATAAAATAGATTTTTATTCACAATCCTCCTTTCAATCAGATATTATAAAAGTATTGTTTGTAATTTGAAAAACAATTAGGCAAAATCAAAGTCTTGCTGCTTTTTATATATTTATAGCTTTTGAGCGAATGGGTATGCATTCTTGCTTATGAAGATGGAGCAGGAGATCTCTAAAGTGCAGAGGACAATGTCTGACTTGGAATCAGTCCTTCAGCAGAAGGATGTTGAACTGAAAGCCTCAGAGACCCAGAGAAGCATCCTGGAGCAGGACTTGGCCACCTATATCACAGAGTGCAGCGTAGGTTTATATTTACAGAGAAGATTCACAGTCAATACTATGCAAATCATCATATGTTATTATGTTACATTTTTAAATGTAAATAATGAACATTTAAATGTTCTGTGTGTAGAGTTTGAAGCGGAGTTTGGAGCAGGCTCGTATGGAGGTCTCTCAGGAGGACGATAAAGCTCTGCAGCTGCTCCACAATATTCGTGAGCAGAGCAATAAACTGCAGGAGATTAAAGAACAGGTACAGAAAGACTTCACATAATCCCTATACAGTGCAAATACATTTTAAAGGGTACTTTTTAGTGCAGCTTTCTTATACCTTTGCTTATTCGGAGCTGCTGAAGAGTGTGTTTAGGTTCTAAATTTAGGTGAAGATAATATTTCAAGGTTTCTCAAATTAAGACTTTTGTACATGGACATGTTGTCCATGTTTTAGCTCTTTCCAATTTGCAAAACATTTGTCATTCTAGGACAATAAATCTGTGCAGGTTTTATAAATGCTTTGAAAACAAAGATTATGTTGGGCAGAGTGATTGACTATACTCCACACTGCTACAAAACAACACCTTTCCTATGGTAAATATGTTATATGTAGACCAATTGATCTAACATTTACAATACTGTAAATGAATAATAATCATAAAAAATATAAATCCCTTTTTCTTTACATTTTATATATTCTTAAAACAAGTAATATATAGCAATAAATAACAAGTAACAAGAAATGTCTAAAAATAGGTTTAATAACACCCACTACCTTAGCCCGAAGTTGCACTGCATATACTGCACAAACATCTTTATGTCTCACATATCTTTTTCTTCCCACCTATATAAAACTAACCCTAACCCCTATTTAATGTCATAGACATCAGGAATTGGATTTTACTGGTTGTGTATATGACCGATAATTAATTACATTTTGAATTAATAATTTAATATTTGATTATAGAATATAATCTTCTGACAAAGAATACAAGATGAATTTAACTATATTCAAGATTTTGTCTATGATTGCACAGGGCATGTTATTTAATCATATGTAGGGGTGTAAACAGTGTACAGGTAGTTATGATCCAAAGATATGTAGACAGGTACACAAACGAATAAAATTGTCTAAAAGAATTAAATTGTGCGGGACAAATGATGCTATTGTGCATTATGAAACCTATGGCTGCATAATATTAGCTCTTTACAAAACATGTGTTAGATTATTTTATGTGCATTGGTTAGAGCTATTGACAATAGTCCATTGTTATTAGATTACACTGAATGTGTTTTTTTGCATTTGGTATCAGCTTCCTGCAGTGCATGTGTTAATTAGATGCACACCAGGAGCAACACATTTTTTTTCAACAAGTGAAGGCATATGGCACATACTATGCCCTGTCCACATAATATTACCTAGTGAAGCCATGCTTCCAAGCAAAATGAGCTTATGTTGTGCTGCAATCGTCCATCTGTTTCTGGCTTACATTTCACAGTAAAAAACAGTGAAACACAGGGCCATGTACTGTTAGTATAAATTGATGCTTATAATAAATGTATTATTCCATATGCAGAATAAGTGGAGAGCTATTAGATTAAAACAAGCTGCACTCAGGCACAGTTCTGTTCCTTCAATTCTGTGTGCTATTGCACTCTGGTTTCCATAGAAACTAAAAATGGTAGCCAGGAGTGAAGAGTGTGCAGATGTAGTGAGGAGGCAGGCATAGTATGCTGGCAAAAGGGCTTCAATTAGTTGCACTCAGCATTTTTGAGAGATTTACCATTTACTTCCTGGTCTTATAAAGATTTCTAATAACAGAAATTTATTGCGGGATTTTCTTATCTTTCCCTAATCGTATGTCTCTCTAAAGCAGTTAATAAATATTTATTATTCTATAGAGCTTTAATTTCAGTGTTTTGAAGGTAAATTGCAGCATTATTCGTGAATGGCATAGTCTGATCACACACTGTCTGCTTATTATTTTAAGCAAATCTGTTTAGAAAACCAAATTTACATGCAATTAATTATCACTACTAATTATGCTCTGAAGTGCTTAATTGTGGTGTTTTGCCAACCCATTATCCTGCCTGGCCTTATTTTATATTGTTTTGCTTGGGCTAATCATGCCTAGACAAACACAGAGATTTTGAAGAAATTTTCTTTGAAAATGTATTAGCATTTATGGATCTCTGGTGAATATTTTAAGGTTTAAGGTTTATATATAAAATGAATGCTAATATATAGATATTAACACAGAAAGGGGAAACACATCAGACATTTTAATTAAACAATTGTATTTAATAGTTGTAATGCAGCAATTATGAAATAAAAAATTTGACCAAACATTGGTATAAATTTAAGAAATCGACATAGATAAACAACTGATAATATTACAATCCATAAAGAAATTTTGACTTATGTGGAGATGTGTGTAAACTTACATTCAGAGGTGGGTACGCATTTATTTATAAAATATAAACTTCTTTTTTTTTATTAAATATAATTCTTTAATGAATTGTAATATTATGATTTCTTTTTTATCAACAGTTCCAAAACTGTGTTAAATGTAAATAAAAACATATCAAATGTTTAAACTCAAGAAATGTACCATCAACAGGACCTTTACCACTGCCTTTTATGAACAGTCTGTATACATCTAGAAACTCAGGAGACCAGTTGATGAAGTTTTGGGGAATGAAGAATGTTGTCCCATTTGTGTCTGATACATGATTCCAGCTACTCAACAGCCCTTGTTCTTTTTTGTTGCATTTTTTGTTTTGTGACATGCAAAATGTTTCAATTGGTGGACTGCAGGCAGGCCAGTTTCACACCTGGAGTCTTCTACTACAAAGCCATGCTGTTGTAACAGATGGAGTGTGTCATATAGCATTGTCCTGCTGAAATATGCAGGACCTTCCATAAAAAGACATTTGTTGAAATTAGGACTATAGAAATCTTGATTTTAATGTCAATGTCTGGTCAAAGATTTATGTGTTCCAATAATTTGAAACTGTTTTAAAGGCAGAGGATTTATGCAACCAGACTATGTTGACTTAATGGGGCTAGATTAACAGCTTACTTTTCAACACAAAAAGTTTTAAAGTCATAAATCCTCTGCCTTTAAAAAAACCCTAACCCTAATACCTAACCCTAACCCTAGATTTTTTTTTTCCCTTTTGACTATGATTATAGTTTTAATTACCAAAAACTGTTTTGCTGTTCATTTGAATTTGCATTTGGATTTTACATTTTTAATATAAAAAAAGCATTGTTACTGTCAGATTGTGGTCATTATATTTAAAGCAAATTTTAAAATGTACTACAGGCTCTTCTCATACAGTTAAATTCAACACATATTGAACCTGTCATATGCAGGGCTGTTACAGTGAAATGCTTCCGTCGTCTCAAGCTTTAATGACATCCTTACAAGGTTTTCCTAATAAGGCTGGGATAATGTTCCTACTTTGTTACTATTAAACAGTGTGCCAACGTTTTATTAAGAATATTGTATAATCTCTTACCACAAGAACATTCTTTAGACTTAACATTATTCGAAATGAAAAAAAAAAAATCTTTAAAACATTAACAATACATTCAAATGTTTTCGTTGAAATATTAACAAAACTTGAATAGAATGTTGGCAATGGTTTTGAAAACTTTCCCTGCTAACTGGGAAATCCCTTTTTATGTGGATATATATATATATATATATATATATAATTATTTTTTTTTTCCTGTTTCACTATAATTATAGTTTTGATTACCAAAAACTGTTTTGCTGTTCATTTGTATTTTTTTATTATATTCAATTGTATAGTTTCATAATTGAATGTTAATTTTTGTTTATTGAGTTTGTCATCTACATGTGCATATTCTAAGCGTTTATAATTTTATTGTTGGAAATTATTTGTGTTGTCTTTTCAGGAGGTGAATTCCTCTATACCCAGTTGTGTAAAAGTCTGGTGATTGACTTTCTATTTTGCAAACGTCTGTTTTTAATGTTTTACATCAAGAGCAGAAACAGACAATATTTCTTTTGAATTCTGAGTTCTTTCTGCTACTTATATAATAAGTTACTTTATTAGAAAACATTAGCGATCCTGTGTCAACCATTAGTAAACCTTTGTTTTGTATCATGAGCAATCATGAGCTCTTTTATTTTTCACATTTTGGTCTTTCTATCACTTTAGTACAGTTTATAATTTTTTTTACTTTGCAGTTACAATCAGATATTTTTTTGCATGGTATCTTCATCCTTTCTCTCAAAGTTTTTTTAAATAGTGGATTTTGATACCTTTACTCAGGTTGTTGGTGATGCCACTGACTGTTGTTTGTTATATGTTAGTATACTATTGCTTTTTGTCTTTTTGAAGACGTTCCAAACTGTTCTATTGGTTATGCAACATTTGTGGAATGGTTTGTGCTTTCTTAGCTTCAAAATGGCATGCTCATAGACAGCTCCAGGCTTAATTTCTATTTTAAACTTTTTATTAGTCAAACACATACAACCACATACAGTACAATGTGTAATGCAATGCTTTTTATGACGGCATTGTGACATTAAACAATGTGCAATAAAAGCTAAGGTCTAGTAGTGCAGTATGTATCCTGGCTGAGGGTCTGAATAGCCTGTGGAAAGGAACTCCACCTCATTGTCTTCATGTTGGTCTTGGTGCTGTTTACAATTTTAAGTTTTTCATCAATATGCACTTGGACATGTGTAGAAGTTCCTTAGCACCTGGGACACCAGTTCAAAGTGTATTTTAAATGTCTAAGGTGGTAAAAGGGCATGCATTGTGTGGGCAACAAGGTACCGTAAATTGTCAACTCTCTCTGAAAGATTGCTGATTGGGACAGGTTTAAATGGGCATGTTGGTGAAGGGAACAGAGGGGATGAGGAGGTGATGGGTAGGTATGGCTTTAAGAAGGAAAATGGAAATAGCAGTGGTGAACACTTATTTTAAGAAGAAGAAGGATCATAGGGTGACGTATAAGAATGGAGCAAGGTGGATTATGTTCTATGTAGGAGATGCAACCTGAAGGAGATTGGGGACTGTAAGGTGTTGGCAGGGTACAGTGTAGCTAGACAACATCGGATGGTGGTCTGCAGGATGGTTTTGGAGGTGAAGAAGAGGAGGAGATATACTCTGTGGTGGTGAAGAGGTGCAACTACTGCTGAAATGATAGGGGAGACAGCTAGAAAGGTACTTGGTGTGACATCTGGAAATAGAAAGGAAGACAAAGAGATGTGATGGTGAAATGAGGAAATGCAGGACAGCATAAGGAGAAAGAGGCTGGCAAAACAAAATTGGGATCAACAGAGTAATGGGAAAAGTAGGCAGAAAAATGAGAAAGAGAGAAGGTTGGATGGTGTGAAGATGGTGGAGGAAGTGGATAGTATTAGTAAGGAGGAAGTGAGAGCAGCAACTAGGAGGATGAAGAGTGGAAAGTCAGTTGGACCAGATGACATACAGTTAGAAGCATGGAGATGTTTAGGAGAAATGGCAGTGGAGTTTTTAACAAGATTGTTTAACAGGATTTTGGAAGGTGAGAAGATGCCTAAGGAATGAAGAAGGAGTGTGCTGGTACCGATCTTTAAGAACAAGGGAGATGTACAGCCCTGCAGTAATTACAGGGGAATAAAGTTGATCAGTCACACTATTAAGTTATGGGAAAGAGTAGTGGAAGCCAGGCTGAGAAAAGAGGTGACCTTCTGTGAGCAACAGTATGGTTTCATGCCGAGGAAGAGCTCCACAGACGCCTTATTTGCTTTGAGAATGTTGATGGAGAAGTATAGAGAAGGTCAGAAGGAGTTGCATTGTGTGTTTGTGGATTTAAAGAAAGCGTATGACAGGGTACCGAGAGAGGAATTGTGGTATTGTATGAGGAAGTCAGCTGTGTCAGAGAATTATGTGAGGGTGGTGCAGGACACGTATGAGGACAGTGTGACAAAAGTGAAGTGTGCAGTAGAAACGAAAGACTGGTTCAAGATGGAGGTTGGACTGCATCAAGGATTGGCTCTAAGCCCTTTCCTGTTTGTAGTGGTGATTGACGATTTGTGGTGAGAGTAGGGAGCAAGTTGAGAAGAGCCTGGAGGGGTGAAGGTACGTGCTGGAGAGATGAGGGCAAGGAGGCGGTTTATGGATGTGGTGAGGGACGACATGCAGGTAGTTAGAAAGAGGCAGATGTAGAGGACAGAGGTGTATGGAGACGGATAATCGGCTGTGGCGATTCCTAATGAGAGAAGCCAAAAGAAGAAGAAGAATTAAGCATAGGAAAAAATCTAACCTTTTATTTATAAAGCAGTAAACATGGTCAGGATCTCATTTACCCAAAATTTCAGTGCTTTTTATAAAGGCTGTATGTGAAGGTAAGTGACTCATTTATGAAGACAGAACTGGATTGTAATTGTTTGCACTGTACACCCACACTTTGGCCTTCCAGGCATAACGCCTTTAAACAAAAACCTTTTTTTTCTCTTGTCTATGACAAGACACTCAGCTTTTATTTCCATATGTGCATGTTTAGTATGGAAAATGTGAAATGTCTTTTCATTATTTGTCATTTTAATTAAAATTTTTCTACAGAAATCGAGTGTTAAGAATAGAAGAAACTGTGTAATTGATAAGTATTTACACCCCTATAACTATCACTAGTATTTAATTTTAATAGCCTATACTAACTACATTACTTTTTATTCTAACTGTTGCTTGCAGAATAAATAAAGAATAAATAAATAAATAAAGACATTGAAGCTAAGAAAAATAAAAAAGCATTGATGCAGAGCATTGTGCATCGTTGATACATCAGTTTGGAATGTCCTGTAAAATAACGGACAACAAAATGAGTCACCCAACTAATTAGGAGCCATTGATGACAGAAATCTTTAGAGAGCAGTGTGAAAAAAACTAAAAACAGAACGAACAACCTCAATAGAGCAGGGGTAGAGGTTTCACCATCTGAAAATGATGATACACGAATAAAAAGGACAAACCACAAGATGCAACGCATTCATTAGCAATGAGAATTAGGTCAGGTTGTAATAAAGAAACAATACAGAAATGGCCAAACAAAGTTTTAACCAAGATTGATCTTGATAAAAATGATGAAAGATTTTGCTTAAAAAATTTTTGTCTGCAATATTACAGAAAAATTCATTCAATCTAACTGGATGGAATTTGCATCATTCAGCAAAACATTGGTTCAAAACACACTCCCTACACACAAAATAATGGTGGAGTCTATACTGGCCAAATCAATTACCAGAACTTATACAAATTGAAATTGAACAGAGAAAACTGAACCCCATAAGCAAACAAAAACATTTATATACCTTGCTTTCGAATGATTTGGAGGGGACTCTTTACTGTTACCTTTCATTAACTGCTGGCTTTATTCTGATTACATGTTTGTATGCAATATTTTAATTATCCTTACTGTGCCTTTATAATATTTACTTATTGCTTACCATTGAATTATTTCATTTGCAGTAACCATTTTACATTGTTGTAATGGATCAAGAGCCCGCCAGAAATGCAATGGGTGTAGGAATTCACTCTGGATAATAATCATTTAGTGTTTTATTTAAAACCTAAAGACCTTAATGAAGTGTAACTTTTTTCTCTGCATGTTAATTTAGACTTTTTTTTTATATCTGCAGTGTTTCTAACAATTAGTACTGGAATTGTCTTGGTCTACAGGAGTATCATGCTCAGCTAGAAGAAATGCGAGTGTCCATCCGTCAGTTGGAGGAAAACCTCTCAGCTGCTCGGCGTCGTAGTGACTTATATGAGTCTGAGTTAAAGGAGTCCCGCCAGACTAGTGAAGAGCTGAAAAGGAAAGCAGCAGACTACCAACAGAAGATCCAGAAGGTCAGATCAACTCATATAGTGGGTTTATAAACAAAAAACACTTAATATCGATACAAATACAAAGGTCACTTATACAATTACATAATTACAAATTTTTTTATAGGCCAAAGAACAAGGCAAGGCTGAGATGGAGGAGCTCCTGACTAAACTGCAAAAGGTTTGTCAAATTTTTGCGCAATAAGAGTTTACTAGGTTTTCTTGTGCTTTAAACACACATTTTGATGTATTTTGTTCTTTACTCAGACCAATGAAGACCAACAAGCAAAGATTGAGGAACTTCAGGACAAGCTAGACAAGGTAGTGACAATCACTTTACCTCAGAAATGCTTTTACTGGTCACTGTTTTGTAGCCTTGAGTATATTAATATACAGTGTATAGCAGAAGTTATTCTATATTACCGACTGTAGTGCAAAAATTCTCTTAAACATTGATTCTCTCACTCGCTTTACAATTGGTCTCAGGCAGTGAAAGCGAGTACTGAGGCCACAGAGCTTCTGCAGAATGTTCGGCAGGCTAAAGAACGCCTGGAGCGGGATGTGGCACGACTGCAAACCAGAGAGGACTCCACTGACAGCCTGCGCAGACGCTTGCGTGAGACAGAGGTTAGATATATAAAAGCTAGATAAATAGCTGTTTAACCAAATAACCAGGCATTACATAGTCAAGTCAAGTTTATTTCTATAGCGCTTTACACAACAGACATTGTCCCAAAGCAGCTTTACAGAAATCAACATTCAAGGTGAATTGTGTGCATTTATCCCTGATGAGCAGCCGTGGTGACTGTGGCAAGGAAAAACTCCCTTAGATGTTATGATGAAGAAACCTTCAGAGGAACCAGACATAAAATCTGTAGTTTAAGATATTTTAGATTAATTGGTAATTTAATAGCATATTATGACATGGCCATTAAATATGTATTTTAAATTCTTGATTATTATCATTATACAAAGAAAATATACAATTTATTTGTGTCTCTGAATTTAGCAAATATGAAATATGTTATTTTAAAAGGATTTTTGTAGATTTTATTTTTCAGTTTTAAAATTATGTACTCTGCTTAAACATTAAAAATAGAAATAAAGACAAATCAGGAACCATAATTTTTATTTTTTTTATTTTTTTTATTTTTTTTTAAACAATGATTCTGCACCATGAATGGGTTGTGTGTGATGGAGCAGGATGGCAGAAAGACCCTGGAGAATCAAATAAAAAGGCTGGAGATTGTGGAGCGCAGGGAGAGCAAACTCAAAGAGGATATCCAGACCAAATCACAGCAGATACAACAGATGGCTGATAAAATCATGGTAAGGGACAGCAGGTCACCTACTGATACACAAGCACACACATACTCTGTCTTTTCTGTCTGAATAAGCACTAGCCTGTACTGCTCCATCTATGCTCTGTGTGCCTGTCTCAGTTCCAGAAGGAGCAGACTGCAACCATGGATTTTGTTCCTTGTAGTTAGGATTGTGTTGCTACACTAATGCCACAAAAATTTAAAATCGTTTAAAATATCTCTATTTATTCTTTTAATGTGATCAATGTAATTCTATTAAGTGTCACAATGTATGGTGGTTACTAATTGTGGAAAATAAGTTGCCTAAAGACCAGTGGTGTAGTCAACAGCTTACACATGTATAAATAATAATTAGAAACAATATTTTTTTTCTATATATTAACATGTAAGTAAATTGTGCATATACTAATATGGTTCCCATATTAAATCAGACAATTCACAAGCAAAAAAGAATAAATATCTGATTTTAAATCATCAACACATTAGACTCTCTTTAAGATAGAGAGAATCATAAATAGCTCCAAATGCTGATGGCAGAAAACACAAAGGAATTGTCATGCTAAAGAATTATTGAGCTAGGCCCCTTACCGCTGTGGAGGGGTTGGCTAGATTACACCACTAGTAGGGTTTGGTCATTGCCTGTGTTTATTTAAATTAATGATTCTTGTGTTTTATTATCAGGAACTTGAGGAGAACTTGCGTGAAACGCAAGGCACAGCTCAACGCATGGAGACTCATCTGGAGCAGAAAGAGAAATTATATGAGGACAAGATTAAGGTTGTGTATTAGCAATATAAAAATATGAAAAAATATATTAAAATTGCTTTGATTCATTTTATTGACCCAGGTGAGTCAGTGCTTATGAAATCAACATATATAAAATGCAAATAAGTTTTGCATAATCTACATTTGTTTAGTAATAAATAAATTTTGCATCTTTAAATGTTCAGACACTATAAAACTTTCCACTAAATGTGTAAAAGATCTCCTCTTTAGCACTACAAATTGTCTAAAGGTTCACTGTATATAACTAATTTAAAGCATAAAAGATGACTGTATCCCAGCTGAATGTGCAGTGCATTATACCTTATGCCTTTCTGTTTCAGCAGTGATTCTGGATTCTGTATTATTTAAAACAATAATTTAGTACACTGTATGAGTCATTCTTGCTGTTTTTTTATGATTAAAAGGTTTTGGAGACCCAAATGAAGGTAGATTTGGCTGATAAAGAGCTCCTGGAATCAAAACAGGATATATGTGAGGAGGAAGCTCGGGAGAAAAGCAAGTTGATCAGTGAACAAGCAGCGGTAAGACCACTATAAAAGTTGTGATGATAGCACTTTTTGTTGTATCTGTAGGTAGCTGTAGTATGACTGAAAAGTGCTGGTGAGTGGAATAGAATTTGAGGTAACCAAACCTTTAAATAAATAAAGCATAAGTTTAATTTTATTTTCAGTTTCTTATTTTTTAGCAAGTACTGCAGCTAGACTATGTATAAGGTAACACATACAATACATACAGATATTGGAGATTATACAAGCATCCGCAATAAAATTTAGCAAACATTTAGATAATAGTGACAGAAGGAAGGTTTTACTCCTGCTTATGAGTGGATGCTGGTGGTATATTGAACTAGGGGCTAAAATCGGTAAATAGCTTGAGAATTGCTTTATTCAGGTTAGACAATACAATACCTCAAGGTACCTTCTTCTGATTCTGATTCTGATATTACCACTACTACAACATCTACTACTACTAATAATTATTATTATTATTAATTTGTTCTTTTAATAATAGACATTGTCACATTGTTCACTGATCTACAACTACAATAGTTGCCAGCGCGTTAATGGCACTCGGACAAAACCACAAAAGTCCCTCCATCTCCTCCTGGAGTGCCTATTGCAACCTCTTTCTCTAGCAGTCTGCCCCTGTGGGCCAAATGTCCACACTGAAGGCCTGTCAACCGCTGGCAGATACACGGCTTGGGAGTCACCTTCCTTGGCCTTCCTTGGTAGTTGGGATATCCAGGTTGACCTTTAGGGTGGAGCTCATCATGAGCATCTACTTCCTCAGTTTGTTGACAGATTGAGCTGGAGCTCCTCATGGGAGGCTGCTGTCACCCACAGGGGTGAGATCTGCAGCCTGGGTGACCATATTGACTGCTGGATGGAGATCCTTGTGTAGTGTAGCTGGCCCACTATAGAGTATCTATAAGGTTAGACCAAACTCCATCATGCAAAAAGATCTGTACTAACTGGCTAACAAACCCAGCCATTGTGCTAAAGTCCCTGTTACATTTGACAGGGTGTAACCCTCTAGAGGAGGAACTTCTACCATTAACCCTTACTGGGATACACCAGACTCTGAAACTTAAACTGGCATTGCATAAAGAAATGTCTGACGTGCTTATTACACCCAATACTGGGTGCTTGACATTACCAAAATGAGCTCGAATATAATTCAAATGGCTCTAAAATCTAGTACATTTTGTTTTTACCTGACATGATAACTGATAGACTACATGAATTTACAGTGCTGGGCACAATACACTTACTGTGGCCCATAGTGTCATTTCATACCATTTTAAGTGTTTTCTTAGGACTGTAGATGGCGCTGCTGTATTTAAATAAAAAAATCCAAAATAAACCCAAATAAACTATTTGGTAAATGCAACTAAAATGTGGGCACCAGAAATGTATCCTTTATGATTTTTTTTTTATATTTGATAGTGCAATACTGCCTTTTTTTTTAAAAAACAAAACAAAAAAAAAACAAATCACTATTACTGCTTATACTTATACATGCTTCTTTCTTTTAAAGACTATAAGTGCAATGGAGTCAAAGATGACCAGCTTGGAGCAGAGGATAGCTGAACTCTCTGAGGCCAACAAACTGGCAGCCAACAGCAGTATTTACACTCAGAAGAACATGTGAGTTTAGAGTGAGACATCTATAATTTTATTGTATTCTAACATACAATTAAAAGTTTAGTTTAATAAAAGCGCATTCAAATTGTTACCTTTAATCTATTTTCTATTAAAGGAAAATATAAAACATCTGAGAAAACCTATAGGATTTGATCCTGCATTTAATCCTGCAAATTTTATTTCAGTATTTTTCTTTAGCTCTTTCAGTGTACCTTGTTAAAATTATGCCATTAAGGTGTAACACAACAAAAGGTTTACACGAAGATTATAGCAAATGATTTAAGGGCGAGATTTAATTGATTGAGGCATACAGTAGAGTGTAATCAAAATCTTTCAAAAATATCCATTGTCATTTTGAAATTCTTTACAGTACAATACAATGTACCCCTTCTCTTTTGAAAAATATAAAGAATTTCATAGAATTTAAACAGACAGATTATTACTACTATTGCTATCCCTTTTTTGCTGTTCCCCAGGAAAGCCCAAGAGGAAATGATATCTGAATTAAGGCAGCAAAAGTTCTACCTTGAATCTCAGGCGGGGAAACTGGAGGCCCAAAATGCTAAACTAGAGGAGCATCTGGAAAAGATGAGTCAACAAGAACAAACCAACAAGAGCCGTGTGCTGGAGCTGGAGGCCAGACTTAGAGAAGTATTAAATATTTTTTCTCTGCTTTGTTATTTCTTTCTTCAATAAAATCATGTTGGAAAAAGTTGCTGGTTGTTATGAAAGAAAAAAATTGTGTTCTGACTTCGTGGATGACATGTTCTTTATTCTTTAACATCTAGATGTAAATACTAGCATTTAAAATTATGATTTATAATTATGCTTGTAGTGTGATTGGCTGTTTTAAATTGCCTGGAGGAGCAAATGTGTCTAAATGTGTGTGTGTGTGTGTGTGTGTGTGTGTGTGTGTGTGTGTGTGTTTGTGTATGGTATAGAAGTAGATCAAATAATTAATTTAATTATTCAGTATTGCTAGATAGAAGAAAAAAAAAACATTTCCAACAACCAATATGTGCCATCTTACAAAGCTCAGACCTAGGTGAAATTGTTCATTCCTTATTTTCATTAATCATCAGATTTACTTCTATTGATACATAGAGTTCTTTAGCATAACTGTCAGGTATTTCTGCTGACAAAAATACTAATTTCATAATAATAAAGAGATTAAAAGTATAAGTAAGGTTTATAAGCACAAGGGAGTAATAGTAGCATATTATTCTATATTAATTATTCTGTTTACCTCTTTAGATTGGCCTGGAACATGAGGAGCAGAAGCTGGATTTAAAGCGGCAAGTGTCAGAGCTGACACTGTCCTTACAAGAGAGAGAGTCTCAAATCAGCAGTTTGCAGGCGGCACGCCATGCCTTAGAAAGCCAGTTACAGCAGGCCAAGACTGAGCTGGAGGAGACCACTGCTGAGGCAGAGGAGGAAATCACAGTTCTTCGGGTGAGAAAGTTTAATAAATAAAACATTTTTTACCCCTTGAGCTTAAATACTTGAATGCTTCTAGATTAAGATTTTATAAACCAATATAAAAATTAAACAATGTAAATAGAAAAAATTATTTGGAATATAACCATACCACAGGAATGTATTTTTCAGGTATATGGGTAGCAATGAAGAAATACTCGATACTAGAAAAATACAAGAGTGATATTGCAGCAGTGGTGGGCCATACATTTGGTACCTGGGCCTTCAGTGGGGACTTACCTGACTTAATCCACCTCTTAATAACACCACTATCACATCTCAATTATTAAAACCATCAATACTATACAAAAACGCAATATAACAACACAGCATTACAGAGAGAGAGGCATTTCGCATATGATGGGTGAATTCCATTTTTCTAAAGCAAGCTCCAAACCTCTACACTACAACCGCAACTGTGCCACTTACATCATCTGGAGCAGTTCAGAATCAATATTTGTCTAATAACATGACAAAAACATTAAAATATTTTAATAAAATACAACCTAACCTAGATGCATACTCATTATTTATATGCATATGTCTGGAAATGGTGAACAAACCCTTTCCCAGGCTCTAACAAGCTAGCTAGCTTTGTGGTTGGCTGTCCACTTCTCATGATGTCTAGCCTTTCTGGAAAATGTATCTGTTAGTGTTAGGATGGTTTTCACACTGTTTCACACACATTCCTTTGTCTGCTCAGTGTCTATAGAATATTTACGATGTTAGTCTGTAAGGTAAACAGGGAGTCTTATCTGGGCTCACACATCTCCGGCTAGTATATCCTCTTGTCTAAACAGGAGACAAGTTTAGGACAGCCTTTTCTCTGTATGTGTATATATACGTTCTGCCGCCTGCAATAAACAGAAGAGGAAGCATTTGCTGTGTGCGGTGTGATTCTTACCTGAATTCAGAAAGGCCTATGGGTATCGCAGATCGTATGGAAAACCTCTCCACGAATTAAGTTTTGTTTGGGCATGATCAAAATCTAACAGTTTCTTTAAGTATGCCTGAGACCAATTAAATTTCTCTTTCTCCCTAAGCATATTTGTTCAATGAAATTGTACTAATTTATTCCCAACAGTTTATTCTCTCCATTTCGTAGCGTTTCTCTTGGCTGCACTGCTTTCAGTACGTGTATGGTTAGATTTTTTTGTCCAATCAGATTTCAGCCTCTATGTGCTGCCATGTCAATCTTATCTGCCCAGGGCCTTCAAGGTCAGTAGTGCTGGTGTTTTTATCTTGGTCTCTATAATCAATGGGTCTGTTTCTTTAACCAATCAGATTTGCCTCACAGGGCCAGCTTGCTGGCCCAGAATAGTGTCAGCATTTTTTATTGTTTTCTGATTGGTTGGTCAGAGGGAAACAGTTGCAAAAACTTTATACTTAAGAGTCTTTAATGAGAGCAAGGAGCAGAGACAAGTCTGACTGAGAATTTATTAACACCGGCAGCAAGATCATATAGAGCAGGCACGCAAAGTACATATAACCAGCCTAATAAACTCAAAACAGCAAAAGGAGAAAAACGTGCCACACTGACCAGTCCTTGCCTAATGTGTGGGAGCGCAACCATTGCGCAGGACAGAGGAGCTGGGAGTGGCTTTAAGGTCAAGGTCGTAGAACCTGACGAAGGTCAGTGGGGTGGACGTTGCAAATGTCCTGGAGTGGGACTGCAGCGGACTTGGCCATAGAGGCTGCCACACTCTGAGTGGAGTGAGCCTTGACCTGAAGGGAGCGGGGAGACCAGAGGACTCATATGAAGATGAGATAGCATCCACAATCCACATACTGAGAGTCTGCTTGTTGGCAGGAAACCCTTTCCTATAGGTGCCATAGCAGACAAACAGCTGCTTAGACTTCCTCCACAGACGTGAGCTGGAATGCACTGGACACATTCGGTTTTGTTTCTCCTGGTCAGGGGCTTGAAAGGGAGGAGGGAAGGATGCCTGCAGATTGACAGGTCGTGGGGGAGCCGTGGGCACCTTAGGTACATACCCTGGTTTAGGGTAAAGGAAGGCATTGGCCATGGAACTGGATGGGGCCACGGAAAGTAAGGCACTAGCCGTGAAACGTGAGCATCCTGAACCTGAGCCCTTATAAATGAGTGTTTCAAGGAGTGTCGATCTAGAATCGGATGCAACCCCCCATCCTTCTTCGGAGCCATACAGACTCTCTCAGTAAAAAAAGGACCACCTCAATGGCCTTCTTCCTTAAGAGAGTCGGCTCCACTGCATGCGCATTTTGTAGCTTCCTGATCGGGACGTCACCCTGCCGGGGACAGCGCGTTTTGCTTTTGGCTGGATTTCACACGTGATTCAGATCGTGAGCAACGTGGAAGCATTCCCAAAGCATTGTGATGCAGCTTGAGTTCTTGAAAGGGAACTGGGCCGGAGAATAAACAGTATGCAAAAAAGTAAATCCAATACCAGAGCAAGTGCAGAATAGACAAAATCTGAATCTATAGCCACGTCCAAAAATCCTGTTTTAATAAATGTTTTATATATATTTACATATATTTATATGATTGTTTTTTTTTCACCTACGTATAGTCAATGGGTCAGGGATCTTATAAATTACCTAAAAATAGAGAACCTAACAATTCAATATTTCACAAAAGGCTGGAAAATCTGATTAAATTAAATGCTGCTTGAATTTCTTTGCTCCTCTCATGAAAATTATTTTGGTTGAGTTTTTGCAATTTATTTCATGGATTGATAGTTTAAGGAATAAGAATGTGTATTAGATGTGCAAAATAGTGCAATGAAGAGCTCTGTTGGAGCAATAGCTTTTGTTATTATTGTTTGTATAATGTAATATATCAAAAAAAACCTCTAAAAATAAAAATAAAAAACGAATTTTGAAGACCAACAACAACAACTAAGACACAATGGTATTACCCGATATTATTTATTTAGGTCTACGACATTTACTTAAGTAAAAAGTAGCCATTACTACTACTTGTTTTATTGTCACAGTGGTAACTGGACCTCATGTCATTAATAGGCAAAAATGTTTATCGCGATTAATCACATGATTGTATTGATTTAACCCACGATTAGTCGCAACAACATTGCACATTTTTATCTGTTCTAAATGTACCTTAAAATAATACTTTTAAATTTTTTCTACTTTAATCAACATGGGCACGGACATATATGGATGCTTTGTGCAAATGTATGTTTATTATTAGCGGAATGGCACTCAACATGAAGACAAAACATTCTTGTAAATGTTTCAGGTAATTTTTGTAAGTAATTATGGTGTTTTAAATTGCATAAATGATCAGGACACCAAACGGTACCTTTGCTATGTTTCCACACGTATGGTTAATGAGGTGATACCTCTTCTAATTGTCACACGGATTACATAATCAGAGAATAATTATTTGTGATGTGAAATTCTAAGTAGACAATTCGAGCTTTCTCTACATACATTTATTTTATCTGTGAGGCAAGTTTTCATTGAGATTCAGGTTGTTTTATTTATGTGTATGTAAAGAGAGATGACAGAGACAGCAGAGAGCACCCCCAGTTTATTTTCTTAATTTTATAAAAGCACAGTGTTTTGTTGTTATTATGAGTGTATACAAAGAAAAGTAGATACAGATTCAAATAATATGTTGCTCTTATTTGTATGATCACAGTAATACAGTAAATTTAAGTTTGTTTCACTGTTATAGGGAAAAAAATCCCCCAGAGGGTTTATTGTGACAGATCTTGGTGTTTGATTTAAAACTTTTTATGTCTGATAAAAAGATGGACGCCATTAATAAATGCCGTTAATACATTTTTAATAAAAATGGTCAAACAGTTAAATCACACTGTAATAAAATTAGTGCTATTAAAATTAAATTGTGTTGACGCATTTATTTTAGCAGCCCTAATTATTATACTAATACAAAAAGAATTATAAAAACACAAACAGAGAAAAGATTATGACGATCAGTCCCTGTTCTTAGTCATGTTTGCATTGCTCACTCCCTCTGTCTCATCAATATTACCCCTATACTTCTTGTTGCCTCCTGCCTTGCTCATTGTTTGCTTTGTAAACTAGTTTATGTCTGTGGTGTGTAAGAGCCAGGAAACATTACACCAGTGGTAGATTAAAAAAGCCACGCAAAAACAAGAAATAGTTTGATGTATTTGTATTTGTATTGTACTTCATTACATCCCACCTCTGAGTAGGTGTCACTTAATGCTGAGTTTCTTCACTAATTATGCTCTGCCAGGCCTTCAGTGCAGCTGTCTTTATTTCCAACTTTATTTCCAACTTATGCCTTAAGCATATGTAAATCTGAACAAATATATATATATATATACACACACACACACACACACACACACACACACACACACACACACACACACACACACACACTATATACTTTCTAATTTAATTTGTAACTGTTTTTTTTGTTTGTTTGTTTTGTTTTTAAAAAATAATGTACAAAATATTTGAACTGACTGCATTTTAATTTTTACTATTACTCTTATTGGGTTGTTTTGATTTTCAGAGTCAGTGACATCTTTTTGGACTTAGTTTTGAGAATAAACATGAACAAATTCATGTCCAAATTTTCTATGATTTTAAAATCAGATTAAATCATATTCATTAATTACTGTGATAGATGGCTAATATAACAGTAACTTTGTCAGTATTCAAATATATTTGGACCTGACTTTATTTCTAAAAGAATGCTAAACTTTTAAAGTTTTTTGCACTATAAACTTGAACCTCTGAATCTCCAATATTGCAGCATTCACCCCTGATCTCTCTAGCACATTCTTTCATGTTCTTAGATGTAACTTGTGTCTTTCTTTTTCTTTTTTTTTGTCAAGGCTCACCGCGATGAAATCCAACGGAAGTTTGATGCCTTGAGGGACAGCTGCGCGGTATGTTTTGATTCCCATGCCAATTCCAAACATTATTCATGTTCTGATCACATCAGGGTTGCCAGATTTTACTATTTTGCTTTCAGGACAGAACTGCAGTGCATGAGCTTTTTCTTTCTGCTTTCATTATGCTGTTTTGAGGTTTTATAATTAATAAATTTGTCACGTGTTTGCTTTTTTCCCCTTCCTCAAAGAAAATGGGATAGGGTCACAATTAAAGATCTTTTGATGTGCACATTAAATAAACATATTATGGTCATTTGATGATACTTATTGTTAAAATGTATATCTAAATGTTTTGTGGCTTAAAAAATATATCAGTGGTTACTTGACCCTAAACTGATTTATGGTTTTTAATTGTTGTTTGCACCAATATTGCATAAGAAAAATATATTCAATGGAACATATCTACATTTTACTGAAAACTCACAATCAGTATTTGTGCAAATACATTTTTTGTTCAAAGAAATCTGTTAACACAATTATTTCAAAGGTATACAACTGAATGTTTTTTTACAGCAGAGTTTTAGATTAAAATTATAGAATAACCAGATTCTGTGTCACAAACTACAATCTTGTTGTAAACATTGTCCAGGTATGAGATATTTTACTGACTTTTTTATTTGTCACTGTCACCAAATAAAAGCTAAATTAATCACTTTTATTTGGGGCAGTTACATTCCATAGACCAAATCTCAAGTGAAAGCTTTATTCTGCAATACCTTTGGGTTTTTCCTCATTGTTATTTAATTTATAGCCATTTTTCTTCTTATCTTGTTGCCTTACTTTTACTGTCCACCCACACACAAGCTGTTTGTGTGCTTTCACCATGGCTCAAGACCAGCCAGTGCCACATTTTGTGACAGTGCTACCATGTTGCTTTATTCTGAAGTTTGTTTCTCCTGTACCCTTTGCACCCAATCTATTCAATGTATTTGATTGACTTTGGATCAATAAGATATACAAAGAATAAGAGTGGTCCAGGCAGAAATAATCTTTTTAATTATAATGAAAGCATATTGTACACTTGCCCTGCTGTGAATATCTCATATTATCTTGGTTCTGTTTAGGTGATAACGGACCTGGAGGATCAGTTGACTCAACTAACACAGGAAAATGCAGAGTTAAATAGGCAGAACTTTTACCTTTCCAAGCAGCTAGATGAAGCCACAGATGAGAATGAAGAGAGATTGCAGCTTAGCCAAGAAGTAGATCGGCTGCGCAGAGAGGTGGCTGACAGAGAGATGCACCTCAACAACCAGAAACAAGTAAACACACATACATACATACTGTATGTACATGCACAATTACATACAGAATCTATTGTTTCTTCCTTTTATATTAGCAGTTTGTTCACTGCTAAAAATAATTAGATGGTGATTTGTGAAAATGCATCCACACACCCAAATAAATTCACTAAAGCTAATGATAGAAAATATGATTGAAAATAATGCAATATGCTTCCTTTGTGTCATAGCATCACAAATTGTGTATTGAAGAGCAGAGTCTGGTTGTACTTTGCTTGTGTGTGTGTGTGCTTGTGTGTGTGTGTGTGTGTGTGT
>MU559653.1:3763935-3774921 GCA_024362625.1 Silurus asotus | reverse complement strand
AGAGAGAGAGAGAGAGAGAGAGAGAGAGAGAGAGAGGAATAGAGAGAATCGCATGTGTGTGGGAGGTAGTTCATGTGGGTGTGCGCTGTCTCAGTGCTGGATGTTGTATAACACAAGCGAATGGTAATCATAGGCACTTGTGGGAAGGAGAGATGTGTCATCAACACTCTCAGGTCCCCTCTGCTCAGCTTTGTTGGACATTGCAGGGGCATCTACACATGGATATATTTGGAGCATCTTTTCACATTATTTTTCTCTTTCTCAGCATCTTTTCTTCATATTCTGTGTCATTTTAATGTAGTAGGATTTGAAACAGTAGATTTAAAAGCTGTTACAGACCTGTCCAATTAACACCAAGCTTATGTTAAAGAGATTTGATATAGCTGGGGTTTAGTGTTGCATAACACTGTATGTACAACTGGGAAGCAGGCACGTAAGAAAAAGAAAGATTTTAGCCATTCTATTGTTAATAACACAGGGCTGCACTAGATTATAAGCAACTTTGTATTTTTATTTATTATATTTATAGATGAAGTTTAGAAATGCATTTCTGAAACACAGAATGTACTGTAGTCTTGCCAGTGATGAACACGTTTGAATAACTGCCCCACATTACAATAGAAATTAAAACACAAATGGAAATTGCATTTTACTCTAATAATACTAACATGGTTCAGTAAAAACAGAAGACTCAGAGAAAGAGTTCACATAAGTTATTTTTATTTGCCCTTGGCATAGCAAAAAAAAAAACCCTTGGCAAAACAAAAAAAAAAAAAAAAAGATGGTAAAATTTCTAGACAAACCATGTTGCAACTTTACAGCTCACCCACGGCAGTCTGCTTTCTCTTTTACTTGGCTCATAGCAACATGCTATACACATGCACGCACACACACACACACACACACACACACACACACACACACATACACACTAAGCTTAGTGTTCAAAGAGAAAGAGAGACAGTTCACATAAACATAAGTGTGACACTGTTAATTACTTATCCTGCTTGTACCCCAATGCCTCCCTTCCAGTGCAGACACCCAACTGTTACATACTGAATTTAATGTGACAGACTGCAACACCACATATTACCTCTTAATGAATAATCAATAAGTCAGAATAAATTAGCAATCTGCATGTGGGTGTACTGTGTGTGTGTGTGTGTGTGTGCATATAGAACATAGAGACTCTGAAGACGACATGTACCATGCTGGAAGAGCAGGTGTTAGAGCTGGAGACTCTGAACGACGAGCTGTTGGAGAAAGAGAGGCAGTGGGAGAGCTGGAGGACAGCACTGGAGGAGGAGAAAGACCAGGCAGAACGCAGAGCCAGAGAAATACAGAGACAGCTGGACAATGAAAAACAGAATAGGTTATAATCCACAAGTCCACATAAGCACATATTTCAGTGCACAGTTCTCTGACTTTCTTGATCGGTCTTTATTTAGGTTGCGTGCTGATCAGCGCAGCTCCGAGTCTCGTCAGGCTATTGAGCTGGCAGTAAAGGAGCACAAGGCTGAGATCCTGGTACTGCAGCAGGCCTTAAAGGACCAGAAATTGAAAGCAGAAGGCCTCTCTGATACAGTATGTTTTTGATTTGTTTCTTATATTTGGCATGAAGACACATCCAGACTGATGCAGCCAGATAACTTTTATCATATGCTACAATTTATTAATTAGTTGATGAAAATAATCATTTGAAA
Source organism: Silurus asotus (assembly GCA_024362625.1). Classification (NCBI taxonomy): domain Eukaryota; kingdom Metazoa; phylum Chordata; class Actinopteri; order Siluriformes; family Siluridae; genus Silurus; species Silurus asotus. Next base: position 3,773,218 of record MU559653.1, on the reverse strand, counting down.
ATCAACATGTGTCAGGTGGTAAAATGATTAATCTAGTATTTTGTCTGGAAGAGAAAGAATGTATGTTACTTATTGTTACTATCCTTTAGCTGAGTGACCTGGAGAAGAAACACTCCATGCTGGAGATGAATGCACGTAGCCTGCAGCAGAAACTGGAGACTGAGCGAGATCTTAAACAGAGGATGGTAGATGAGGTACTTAACTGTTTTGCTGGAAAGTTAATTTTCCTGTGAGAGAGGATTTTGGTGTCTGAACTTACAGTCAGCTCTGCAGTGATGACATACATAAATTTAGTGGTGTTGGTGAATATGCAACCCAAAACATTAAACCTCTTTGTTTACACACCATCCCACCTCCCTAAGTAGCATTCATATCCCTTAATCATATGAGAATCGTGGTTTTCAATATGTCTGAGAAAAGTTCTCTAATTTGATGGGCAAATACAAAACTATACAATAAAATGTTGAATGTTCCCCAGACTGAACTGCAATTTCACAGTGATACAGAAAAAAAATCTAGAAACTCTGTGAAAGTACTGTATCTTTTCTTACTAATATAAATAATATTTCTTACTCTAAATATTTTGTACTGTAATAATCACTTGTAATCAATTACAATTGCAATTGTACAATTACAAGTACAATTTGCTGTACTGTATTATACAGCAAATTATAAAAAACATGTTTTAGCTATTAATGCATATAAACAAGAGAACCCCGGAAACAATGATTATTTATTGTTATAATAATGAGAAATTAATGAGTATGATAAAAATTGTAGATTAATTCAACTTGTAGAATAACACTATATGAACAAAAGTACTGGGACACCTGAATTTTTAAGCCATATTGGTTCTTCTTTTTAACACAAAGTTGGAAGCACACAATTGTAAAGGATTTCTTTGGGTAGATATGTCATATAGGATAGTAGTAGGATTATAGCAGTTGTTACAAAGCTATCCAATTAACACCAAATAAACTTTTTTTCGGCTTCTCCCATTAGGGGTCCCCAAAGCGGATCATCCGCATGTTTGATTTGACACATGTTTTTTTATGCTGGATGCCCTTCCTAACGCCTCCCCGTTTATCCGGGCTTGGGACCGGCACTAAGAGTGGCTGGGGTTGGTTCCCTGACCGGGGATCGAACCCGGGCCGCATCGGTGAGAGCGCCGCATCCTAACCACTAGACCACCAGGGACACTCAATTAACACCGAATACATTTAAAAAATATATGATATAGCTGAGGTTTAGGGTTGCATAATACTGCATGTGCAATTGGGAAGCAGGCATGTTTCAACAATATTAATGATTATTGTACTCTTCACTCGAAACACTAAATCGTTCTTCTCCCTACTGCAATTTATAAAGTAATTATCTAAAATATTGCAATAAAATCTATAATTACAAAAACAATTTACAATGAAAATGAAACTATAATTTAAATTTGCATAATACTTTGTAACAAACTGGGCAGTAAATGGTTCAAGCTAAGTAGACCCAGGATAAGATTTCACAAGAGTTATTTTTATTTGCACTTGTGCTCTTAGTATTGCAAAAATACAAAAAAAAAACAAAAAAAAAAGAAAAGGAAGGAAGGAAGAAAATTACAAAACAAGCTTTACTTTACAGCTTACCCATGGCAACAAACATACACACAAATACCTACACACACAGCTCACAGTTTAGAGAATGAAGGAAAGAGAGAGAGAGAGAGAGAGAGAGAGAGAGAGAGAGAGAGAGAGAGAGAAAGAAAAAGTTCACAGAAACATAAGCATGGCCTTGTTAATTTGTATACTAAACACAGAGATAAGATATATGATTATATCTGATCAAAAACCTACTGAACATCTTTGGGATAAATTGGAACGCTGACTGTATCTCAGGCTCTCTTACCCTATATCAGTATTTTCTAATGCCCTTGTGGCTGAATGAGCACAAATCTCAGCAAGCACACTTTAAAATCTAGTGGAATATCTTCCCAGAAGTGTGGTGGTTATTCTAACAGCAAATGGGAAGTGGATGTGGATTGGAATATTCAAAAATCACATGCTAAGGTTTGGTTAGGTGTCCACAAACTTTTGTCCAAAAAGCTCATATTAAACTTCGCATTTTTGCAAACATGGGTATAGCAATAAAAATCCTGTTGAACTACAACACAAAAAATGCTGATATACATATTTTTGGTCCTGATTTTTGTTTTGTTTGTGTGTACATGCTTGCACAGCAAGCAAAGCTACAGCAGCAGTTGGACATGCAAAAGAGTCATATTTTCAGACTGACTCAGGGTCTGCAGGATGCACTGGACCAGACTGACCTGCTGAAGACCGAAAGAACAGACCTGGAGTATCAGCTGGAAAACATACAGGTATTCCCCCTGAAATAATTATGAATTCATGGCTGAAAGTGTGTTCATAAAGAATTAGTCCGTATTAAAAACAAAATTCAATCAAGACCCTAAAAGAAAAAAGTAAACACGTTTGCATAAACTCTTTCAGGCAGCATATTCTCATGAGAAAGTGAAGATGGAGGGCACCATCACCCAGCAGACCAAGCTTATAGACTTCCTGCAGGCCAAGGTAGACCATCCCTCTAAGAAGAAAAAGGTCAGAGTCTGCTGGGCATTCGTCTCATTACCCCATAAACTAACTGCTTGCTGGAAATAATGCTTCTCTTTGAAGCCATTATTAATTGTCCCTATAACCACTTTAGTGTGGTCCAATTTTGCATGACTATGGTGTATTGTGTCATGAAGCAGGCAGAATCGCAAGTTTTCTGTTTTTTTATACAAATGAAAGAAGCAGACAAACCAAATAACTAGGCAATATTTAGAAACACGAGGCAAATGATCAGTTGATCAACAATGTCTGTGTTGTCTGTGTTTGCCACATCAAATTCCAATTCTAACAACGGGCCCACTAAAACCATTATAGTAGGGTTAGTAACATCATCAGCAGACATACTGAATTATTATTGTTTTTCTTGAACATCTGACTTGTGCATTTGATGAAAAAAAAATCCATTTCACTGGATGAACCTTTAATGGCTTGTTAGCTAGCTGACAAACTATCAGTAAGTGTGGCTAATTCGATCTATTTCTCTTGCCAGAGCACATATAAACAAATTATTCTGTTATATTGTGTCTGAAGTGTAAGTTGCATATTATATATTATATTTCTTTTTAATAGATCCCTTATATAACTTGAGCAAAATTGCAGGTAAACTAAATATCAATATGGATGTGTGTGCTCAGTCTGTGTCCCCATGCTTATACAGTAGCTGAATCACAGATGTGCTGATATCCAGTATAATTGTACTCCTTCTTGTGTTATATTATGTAAAAAAGACAAACAACTTGGCATGGATTCTTCAAAGCGGTAACACTAAAGCTATACATTGCAAAGTAACCCAGTGAGACTCAAAATTATTTAAACAGAGTAGTGTTATTGCAAACAGGTGAGTTCTATTAGCATTCAGGTGAGCAGGGATAGATGCCTGACCAGAGCTGGACAAATACAGGTGCATCTCAATAAATTAGAATATCATTAATAAGTTGATTTATTTTAGTAATTCGATACAAAAGGTGAAACTCATATATTATATAGATTCATCACATACAGTCTGATATATTTCAAGTGTTTGTTTCTTTTAATTTTGATGATTATGGCTTACAGCTAATGAAAACCCAAAATTCGTTATCTCAGAAAATGTAAATATTGTAAAAAAAGTTCAATATTGGAGACTCGTGGTGTTATCAGCTAATTAAATCCAATCACCTGCAAAGGTTTCCTGAGCCTTTAAATGGTTTTTCAGTCTGGTTCAGGCTAAATAATCATTGTTCCCCCATGGTTCCCACTGCTGACTTGACAGTTGTCCAGGAGAAGATAATTTCCCCTGCACATGGAGGGTAAGACACAAAAGGTCATCGCTAAAGAAGCTCGCTGTTCACAGAGTGCTGTATCCAAGCACATTCATGAAAAACTGAATGAAAGGAAAACGTGGTAGAAAAAGAGGCACAGAATCCAAGTTGCTTGAGGTCCAGATTTAAGTTTGCAGTCAGTGGTGGTTTGGTAGTAGTGGTCCACTGTGTTCTATCAAGTGCAAGATCAGCACAGCCATCTACCAGAAAGTTTAAGTGCACTTCATGCTTCCCTCTGCTGACCAGCTATATGGAGATGCTGATTTCATTTTCCAGCAGGATTTGGCACCAACTCACACTGCAAAAAAATGCACCAAATGTTGGCTAAATGACCATGGTGTTGGCCAGCAAACTCACCAGACCTAAATCCAATAGAGAATATTAGGGGTTATTGTCAAAAGGAAAATGAGAAACAAGAGCAGTGCTACTGCCTCAAAAGTGCCACAGACTGATCACCACCATGCCATGCCGAATTGAGGCAGTAATTAAAGCAAAAAGAGCCCCTACTAAGTATTAAGTACAAATATAGTAAATGAACATACTTTTTAGAATTTCAACAATTCACTAAAAATGTTTTTTTGATTGTTTTAATTAGGTATTCAAATTTTTTTTAAGAGCATCAAATGTTTTTTTTTTCCAAGTCAATTCAATTCATTTTTATTTATATAGCACTTTCAACAATAAACATTGTCTCTAAGCAGCTTTACACAGATAATGTGGTAATAAAAAATGTATATGTTCTTTATAAGTAAGTTTGTCCCTGATGAGCAAGCCGGTGGTGACTGTTTTTGTTAATTTTGAGCCAAAATCATCAAAATTAAAAGAAATAAACACTTGAAATATATCACTATGCGTGTGATGAATCTATATAATAAGTTTCACTTTTTGTATTGAATTACTAAAATAAATAAACTTTTAAATGATATTCTAATTTATTGAGATGCACCTGTGTATATAAACCAGACAGAGAAACCAAAGTTATATTAAAGTAATATTTAAATACCTAGACATTCTAGCTGAGTAAGGATGATTTTTAGCATATCTCAATACATCACTGGCCCTGGGCGGTTCACTCTGGCTCTGCTTTGTGTACAGGGCATCTTCGGTGGCAGGCGACGGGAGGACCTGTTGGCAGCACTGGCAGCCCAGGGTCAGACCCAGACACCCTCTGTGCCTGTTGTGACCCCTGTGCCCTTGCAGTACAGTGATATGAAAGCAGCACTGGATAAAGAGCGTGCCCGCTGCTCTGAGCTGGAGGAAGCACTTCAAAAGACACGCATGGAACTTAGAGAGGGTGTGATGTAGTATACATTGAACCTTTGAAGATACTTCCTACTTTATGCTTAAAATCTTAAAAAGTGACATTTGATGAAGTCAATATTTTAGCCTAAATCATACAGCATTCAACTGTCAATTAGTTTTAAACAAAAAAGGTACTTGCTATCAGTAAATGTGCATTGCAGTGGTTAGCTTTTATAATTCTCATTTGGTCCTCATGCTCACTCTTCTTTAGCCGTGCAGTTTAATAAAGCACTGGAACATGGTAATACTCCTGCCACTCCTGGTCTGGCAAGGCAGCAGCTCATGATGTCAACTAAGTCTAACAAATCCCCTGAACACCAGCCCAACCCTTCCAACCTGCCACAACTCAGTTCTGGCCGCAGGAAGGAGACATCCAACACTGATGGTTAGCACAAAAACACATTTTTTTTATACGATTCTTTATATTGAGGAATTAAGCACTGTTGGGTAATTCGAGTGTAAAATGAGAAAAATTTCACTAATCTGCTCATTTTGCCTACATTGTAAATAGGAGACCAGTAAGGAAAAAACATTTATATGATCTTTTTTATATATATATTAATTAAAACTGTCTATTCTTATCTCCCATTCCTTTTCCTGCAGAAATAAGAAGAGCCACTTCTGAAAGTAAGTTCTTATGCATTTGGCTAAGAATTCTTTTGAATACTTTGTTCTGAAGATAAGCTTGTTGTACAGAAAAAGAAAAAAAAGGTTTTTTTAATACAAATATTATTTTTTTATGCTGCAAAAAAGATTCTTCAGCAGTATAAACCTATAAGATTAGTTAAATTATTATTAAATTGTGCAATTTATTATTCTATTATTTGTTGTTCTACAGCAATCACATTACAAAAGCAGTGTTATGATGTGTATAGTAATGGATGTTACACAGATGACCAAGTTGTGATGTTTTTAACTGTTTACTATTTAGAATATGTGCGACGTGTAAAGGAGAGGCTACATCACAGTACTCATGGCAGTCACAGCACTCCACACCGGTTCACCCAGGGTCTCAACATGAGGGCAGCCAAGTGCACTGTATGCCTAGATACCGTCCACTTCGCTCGGCAGGCGGCTACCTGCATTGGTACGCTGTCAAGACATCATTGTTAATTCACAATGATGTGTTATACAGTAAGGTCCAATCCAATTAATTGTTTATTGATTTACGTGTGAAGTGCTAAAGCCGTTTTTTGCCTAAAGATGGTTATTTTTATTCTAAAATGCATAACTTAGACACTTTGGAAATTAGAAACGATAGTGTGGCTGTGGGCAGGGAGCTGTGGGTGGGGAGGGGGCAGGTCAATCTGCAGGTAACATGAATCATGCACACACACAAACACCCACCCACACACACCCACAAACACATTTGCCACTTGTCACACCTTTGTAAACAAAATCACTTTTTCAATATGTGTAAGACTAGCAAAAAAAAACAAATCACTGTGCGTGTTCAGTGTTCATTTTGTCTAAATAAGTGATCCAGTTACCCAGTATAAAATTAGTATACAAGGACATTGAGAGTACTTCAGTAACTTTAATATACTTACTATAGTATACCTTTGGGACATTTTTCATACAGACCAATGGTGCTGCAATCTTCTTCTTCTTTTTGCTTCTCCCATTAGAGGTCGCCACAGCGAATCATCCATCTCCATACCCCCCTGTCTTCTATATCTGCCTCTTTTAAACCAACTACCTGCATGTCTTCTACCAATATACCCCATGTCCCTCCTCTGCACATGTCCAAATTATCTAAATCACGCCTTACTCAACTCGTCTCCAAAACATCCTACACGTCCTCCAATAAACTCCTGTCCATCCTCATCACTCCCAATGAAAATATCAACATCTTCAGCTCTGTTACCTCCAGCTCCGCCTCCGGTCTTTTAGTCAATGTCAATGTCTCTAAACCATACAACATCGCAGGTCTCACCACAGTCCTATAAACCTTCCCTTTGACATACCTCCACTTCTCCAGCTTTTTCTCAACCTGCTCCCGACTTTTACCACAAATAACAATATCATCTGCAAACATCATAGTTCACGAACACTCCTGTCTGATCTCGTCCATCAACGTGTCCATCACCACTGCAAACAGGAAAGAGCTTAGTGACTATCCTTGATGCAGTCCAACCTCCATCTTGAAGCAGCCGGTCATTCCTACTGCTCACTTTACTGCTGTCACACTGTCCTCATACAAGACCTGCACCACCCTCACATTCTTTTTTGACACACCTGACTTCCTCATACAATACCACAACTCCTCTCTTGGCACCCTGTCATTAGCTTTCTCTAAATCTACAAACACGCAAAGCAACTCTTTCTGACCTTCTCTATACTTCTCTGTCAACATTCTCAAAGCAAATATTGCATCCGTGGTGCTCTTCCTGAGCATGAAACCATACTGTTGGTCACAGATGGTCACCTCTTTTCTCAGCCTGCCTTCCACTACTATTTCCCATAACTTCATGGTGTGACTGATCAACTTAATTCCCCTGTAGTTATTGCAGGTCTGCACATCTCCCTTATTCTTAAAGATTGGTACCAGCACACTACTTTTTTGTTCCTCAGGCATCTTTTTTCACTACCCAAAATCATTAACAATCTGGTTAAAAACTCCACTGCCATCTCTCCTAAACATCTCCACGCTTCTACCGGTATGTCATCTGCTCCTACGACTTTCTACTTTTGATCCTCTTAATCAATCTCACTTCCAGCTTCACTATCCACATAATCCAACCTTCTCTCTGTCTCATTTTCCTCCATTAGCTGCTCAAAAAACTCCCTCCACCTTCTCAACACACACTCCTCACTAGACAACACATTTTTTTTTCATCCTTTAGTGCTCTAACATGCAGCACATCCTTCCCAGCTCGGTCCCTCTGCCTGAACAATCGGTACAAATCGGTCCTTTTCTCCTTCCTTAGTGCCCAACTTCTCATACAGCTGCTCATATGCCTTTTCCTTAGCTTTTGCCATATCCCTCTTTACCAACTGCTGCATTTCCTTGTACTCCTGCCTACTTTTCTCATCTCTCTGCCTATCCCAATCCTGGTTTCGCCAACCTCTTACTCTTACTTATGCTTTCCTGTACTTTCTCATTCTCATTCCTTACCTTGTCTCTTTGTCTTCCTTTCCATTTCCAGATTTCACACCAAGTACCTGTCTAACTGTCTCCCTCGTCACTTCTGCAGTAGTTGCCCAATTATCCACTACCTCTTTACCACCACTGAGCCCCTGTCTGACCTCTTCCCTGAACCTCACACTACAGTCTTCCTTCTTCAGTTTACACCATCCTATTCTTCTTTCAGTCCTTAATTTTCTCCTCTTCTTCACATCTAAAACCATCCTACAGACCACCATCTGATGCTGTCTAGCTACACTGTTCACTGCAATCACCTTACAGTCTCCAATCTCCTCCAGGTTGCATCTCCTACATAGAATATAGTCCACCTGTGTGTACCTTCCTCCACTCTTATACGTCAACCTATACTTCTTCTTCTTCTTTTTAAAATATGTACTCACCACTGCCATTTCCATCCTTTTAGCAAAATCTAGCAACATCTGCCATTGCACATTCCTCTCCTTCCAACATGTTTACCCTTCTCTGCTTCATCATATCATCTAACCCTCTCCTTTTAGATAGATAGACAGATAGATAAATAGATAGATAGATAGATAGATAGATAGATAGATAGATAGATAGATAGATAGATAGAACTTTATTGTCATTGCATTGTACAGGCACACAGCAACAAAATGCATCTACTGGAAGTGCAAAAAGTAGCAAACATGCAAAAAAGTGCAGATGAATATGTGCCATATTTACAGCATGTGATATATATGTAAGCATAAGCATATGTAGAGTGAATAAATATAAAGGCTATAACAGTGCAGAGCTGTGTGGACATCGTTAAGAAGTATAGATAGATGTTCTAAGGCTATGGCATTAAAGCGGAAATGTGCAGAAGTGGAAGGTTATAAGATTCTGGTATTTAAGAAATGTGCAAGCTGAATAAACAAGTGTCATATATATATATATATATACAAAAGTTATATATA